>SJYO01030260.1:34557968-34932991 GCA_006410555.1 Capra ibex | reverse complement strand
TTTATTTTATGTACCGTTGTCATATTAATTTTACAGTTTTTTTTAAATTTAGGTAATTGATAAACTTAACTTACTAGATCATAACTGATAAAATTTATTTTATTCTTTACTTTTGTACTTTTTCTCGTACCTGCCTCGTCCGTGAACTGACGTGTCTTCTGATTCCTTTCCTACTGTCATTAAAGTTTGTCCTTACTTTTAGTTTCGGTGAGTCCCGGTCTCCTCCTCTACACTCTACTCCCCTCCCCTCCTCGCCACCTCCCCTCACTCCAGTCGACTCCACTTCACTCCACTCCCTTCAACTTCACTCCATTCCGCCCTCTCCACTCCAACCCTTCCACTTCACTCCACCTCCCACTCTTCTCCACCCCCCACTTCACTCCACTCCACTCCATTCCGTCCCCCTCCCCTCCACTTTACCTCAGTTCGCTCCCCTCTCCTTCACTTTGCTCCACTCTCCTCCACTTCACTCCACCCCACTCCACTTCACCCTCTACTCCACCCCCTCCACTCGACTCCACTCCTCTACTCCACTCCCCTCTACTCCACTCCCCTCTACTCCACTCCCCTCTACTCCACTCCCCTCTACTCCACCCCCTCCACTCGACTCCACTCCTCTACTCCACTCCCCTCTACTCCACTCAACTCCACCACTCCACTCCACTCCACACCCCACTCCCCTCCACCCCCACTCCACTCCACACCCAACTCCACTCCACCCCACTTCACTCTACTCTATTCGACCCGACTCCATTCCACTCCTCCACTCCACTCCATCCCAGCCCCCTCCCATCCACCCTCCCCGGCCGTCCAGAGTCGGGTGTGTCCCGAAACCCCCGGTAAATTCTTAAAGAACGTGTGACAACCATCCTTGTATTTGACCACGTCAGTGAACCTTTTGTGATACCTATAAGGAGTTTTTTCAAATACCGGGTTGTCTTTGAAGGGTCGTAGGTGATTTATTAGGGGGGAGGTGAGTCGTTGGTACGGTGTTGTAGATTTCTTTGATTTTTAGGTTTGATAACGGATGGACCCAAATTTTCCAGTACCTTCAAACCACACCTTAGAGAATGACCTACCGAGTGTTTACGGCACAACCACTTCTCTGTCAAGCAGGATGGTGTCCCCGGTTCCACTGTAGAGTTGTACATTTATCTGTAACGGTCCCGTGGTGGGTGGTTCAAGGGGGAGTGGGGGTGGGGCGCGCACCCGTAGTCCTTCAAAGGGACCTACGTACGTGTAGTCCACCGTCGTGAGTCACCGGTTGTGCCTCTGCATGGGGTTCCTCCACTTCCCGTACACCACAGATGGACATCCTAGTTCTGTTCCGAACAATCCTTTTGCCGAGGTAAAGGAGGGTTTATTTAAATGGTAAGTGGTCCCACAGTGGAACCTGCGATGATCGTTGGGTGGTCGGAAGGTAATCAAAAAGGCGCCACAACTAGATAGATGTCGTAAATTCGAAAGTTTGTTCTGAAGTCACGTTAAAGACTTCCATAGAACTCGATCCGAAACCATTTACCCTTTGAAACTTTCCAACGGACCTCGACTTTGTTGTCCTTTTTCGTGTCGAACGAAGGAGAAGGAAAGTCTCCTGCAGACAAAATAATAGAGTTGTTGCTATAGGGTTTCGTGGAGTGTTCAGACCCTCTCCTTAAAGTTTTGTCGTGCGTTAAGAGTCGACTTTAGACGGGTACAACTTCGTAAGGGGAGACGAGGTTTGAACATTTGAGGTGTTCTCTATGCAATTCACTTGACTGTCCTCTACATTTTTTATTTAATTTAGTCTAAGACGGAAAGAGGAAGTCCCTTGTTGTGGATATTTATTTCACGACACTTGGGTTACCAAGGGGAAATCTCGTACGTTCTTTTGTGACGTAAGTCGACGGACGAGACACATTGCGGTGGTAAACAAGTGTGGTGGACACCGCACAGTAGTCTTAGTAACACGTCGGACTCCTTACGTAAGTGACGACTTAATGAGATACCAACGTAATTACTATGGAGGTACGATGGTTACTCTAACCATATTTCACGTCGGACCGAAATAAACACTTTTAGAGAAATATTATAAATACAGGATTTGATAATATTTATGGTCCTCCAATAATAAATATTTACTCATTCTTTTCTTATTCCCCCTTTAAAAATAGTTTCACGACTACCAGGGCTCGGTCACCGTGTCTGTCGATCCCCGTCTTGATTCCGTCCTGACTGAGAACCAGATTCGGGACTCTACGGTAGGAGAGGGAGGTTCTAAAACCCGTTCCTCTAATGAAGGATACCGAAAGGTATGGAAGGACTATTTAAAGATCGACAAAAATTTAATATCGGTTTTAAGATAAGAAGGTATAATAAAAAGTGAGAATAAAATAATTAAAAGAGTTCAAAATAAAGGATAATACTTAAGATAAATAAATGCAACATTTTAGTACTAAAAAAATTCCATGTTGTAATACTGAATTGTATGTAAATGTAGCATTTTACTCCTGGTGTTAGTTTAATTAATTGTATAGGTAGTAGAGTGTGTCAATGGAAAATAAAACACCACTCTCGTAAATTCTAGATGAGATAATCGTTTAAAGTCCATGTGCTAAAACAACAACAAATCAGTAACACAGGTTGAGAGACACTAGGGTACCTGGTATCGGACTGTCCGAAGAGACAGGTACCCTGAAGGGTCCGTTCTTATGACCTTTCCCAACGGTAAAGGAAGAGGTCCCCCAGAAGGCTTCGGTCCCTAGTTTAGACACAGAGGACGTAACCGTCCACCTAAGAAATAGTGACTCGGTGGTCCCTTTGGGTAGTTCATATACTATGTTATAATAATTACCTATACTATTCATACGACATACACTCTCGGGGTCTTGAATGAAATATTGATTTTTAAACATGGGGAACCGACTGTAGAGAGGTAAAGGACATGGAGACAGGGGACGGTTGGTAACAAAATGAGAGATTCTCAAACTGATGATCCTAGGGTGTATGTTCACTGCAGTACGGCACAAGCAGGAAATCACTAACCGACTAAAGTGAGTCGTCAAAGTATATACAACAGTGTTTACTATTCTAAAGGAGGAAAAAATACCGACTCGACTTATTATGAGGTAACATATATATGTGGTGTAAAAGAAATAGGTAAGTGGTTACCTGTGAACCCCCCAAAGGTATAGAAACGATAACACTTATTACGACGTGACTTGCACCCCACGTCCATAGAGAACCTCTGTCACTGAAGTAAAAAAAACCTAGATGCGTGTCTTCGCTCTAACGACCTAGTATACTAACCAGGTAAAAAATAAAAAACTCCTTTTGTGGGTATCACGAAAAGTGTCACCGATGTGGTTAAATGTAAGGGTGATTGTCACACGTTCTTTAAGAATTTACCGGGGGTTCCGGGACACAGCAGACTCTGGACAGACGGGTAAGGTGGAGTTGAATAAAGTGAAGTGGAGTTGAGTGGAGTTGATTGGAATGGAGTGGAGTGAACGTACTCCGTGTTCCGAGACCGGTGTGCAGTCCCGGCGGTAGAACGGACCTATAAAGATAAGGGGAGTGAACTGAGAGTAAGAGAAGTCTCTACGGAAAGAAATGGAGAGTGAAAAAACGAAAGGTATAATGATGATATGTGAGAAGGAAGTCCCATGAATAGTGTTACATGTATGTCTGAACACAAAACACCGACAGAAATATAAAATTTAATGCGTGTGCGTGATTTAGACAGGAACAGGTTCTCTTGTTCGTGTCAGACGAAACTCGGAGTGAGGTGTGAGTCACTCAGTGTGTGTGTCGTGGACCCGGAGATACCCACGAGTTATTTATGAACAACTAAGACTTACTTTTACAATTGGATAAGACTGTCTCCCTTCTTTCTTAAAATTTTACCCAGAAGGAAAATTTCTAGGGAAAAATTATCAAATATTACAAACGGAAAAAAAAAGGTAAATCTAAAATTAAGAAGTACTGATCTAAAGTGGGTTTCTACAAAGAAAACTTCTATCCTCTTTTTCTGCTTCCTTTTTTTTTTTTTTTCCTAGGAAGACCATTATAAACATAAAACACTTTAAACTTTACCATCTCACAGGTTTTGTTGAAGACTAAAGTAAAATTCAAGTTCGTGAAGTTTCTCTTCAAGTAAATATTTTGTAGTACAGAGAGACCAGTGAGTGACTTATAAATGCTCGTGGTTAGTGAAGTCATCCTCCTTTCAATTACGTTCTTTTATTGACACTGTCCCCTTTTTTAATTTACTCAAAAGTATCGGAGATAAGAGGACAAAAGGGTTGAAAAGGGGGAGACAGGGTGAAGTCAGTGGTTGTGCGATGTGTGTCGGTCACCACCGGAAAGACAGAGACGAGGAAGTCATGGCGTAGAAAATTTTAGATCGAACGAACTTAATATGTTCTTTCCGTTTTGTCTCTTTTTGGTCCTTTACATTCCGGGTGAAACCCGACTCAGACTCGTTCAAAATCCCTCAAAAACTTTTTTTTCTCTCTCTTTGATTTTCATAAACCTTCCGATACTACTCACCCCAACCCACTTCTCTATTCTTTTGTAAAACCTCAAGAAAAAATTAAATACTTAGTTTGTAAAAACTAGAAAAAGTTTTCTGATTCTGAAGTTTAATGTCGATTCCGTTAAGGGACCCCCAGGTCCCCAATCCTGAGGTTCGAAAGTGACGACTCCCGGGGACCAAGTTAGGGACCAGTCCCTTGATTCTAGGGTGTTCCACGACGGGTATTTTTCTATTATATTTATTATATTTTTAATGTCAACTTGTTGCACTACCTCTTGTTGTTGGGAGACGTTACAAGTTTTTAGACATATATTGAGTATAATTATTACGAACCGGGAGACCTATTCACCAAGGACTTATAGACTACCGTCGTGTATCAGAGACTTATCCCCTACTTCTACATACATAGTTTATATGATACATATTTTATTCATTCCATGATCCGGTATGATACATTGTATCCCTTATATTGGTTATAAAATATTATTGGAATTTTTTAACACTTAGTGATACAATATGTGGACTTTGATTATTATAACATTTAGTTGATATGGAGCTAAAATTTTTTCTAAAAATTTTTATTGTGGTCCTTTTTTGTCGAAATAGAAAGTCTCACACACACTCACACACACACACACACTCTTACGAGTTAGTACAGACTGAGAAACGTTGGAGTACCTGACATCAGACGGTTCGAGGAGACAAGTACTCTAAGAGGTCCGTTCTTGTCACCTTTCCCAACGGTAAAGGAGGAGGTCCCTAGAAGGGTCTGGTCCCTAGATTGGGTATAGAGAATACAGAGGACACAACCGTACGTCTAAGAAATGGTGACGTTGTGGACCCTTAGGGAGTAGACCTCTCATTTACTTGTACTAAAACATTAGATAGAGATAAAAAAAGGAAATAAGGAGGAGGGAGCTCGAAAGAAATTCACTATTTAGTCTAAGGTAGGTCTTGGTCTTTGTAGTTCTTATCTTTTGTCCATCTAAATATGACTTGAGTATATAGATACCTCTTCCGTTACCGTGGGGTGAGGTTGTGACAACGGACCTTTTAGGGTACCTGCCTCCTCGGACCACCCGACGTCAGGTACCCCAGCGTTTCTCAACCTGTGCTGACTTGCTGAAGTGAAAGTGAAAAGTGAAAGTACGTAACCTCTTCCTTTACCGTTGGGTACGGTCACAAGAACGGACCTCTTAGGGTCCCTGTCCCCTCGGACCACCCGACGGCAGATACCCCAGTGTGTCTCAGCCTGTGCTGACTTCACTGAATCGTCGTCGTCGTCGTATGTAGATATTCTCGATCCGTTTCAAACCAGTAAATTTATTTTGGGTCGAAAGTCCAGTGCGGGGGTCCATCCGTTAACTGACGTTTTCTTTTATTTCAGTGACTTGGTGGTCCGACGCCTTTTCCCGAGGGTCATAAGTGACACTGAACCTGTCTTTGGGGGACTCGGACTCCTTTTCCTCGGGGTCAAGAGGTCTTCTGGGACTCTAGGGGTCTTACCTTTGGGACTGTGTCCGTCCGATCAAACGTCGGTCTCCGGGACCTCGACTTTCCGGAAGAGGTCGATGTAAATGTAGAGTCTCGGTCCCGCCTGACAGTCACTAATTTTCAGAATGAGTTATCTTCTGAATTATTTTACTTAACAATTAGAGTCAGCCGGGATTCCTCGTCTGTAAGGTGAAGGTTTTGATGACTGTTTTAGGTTTTTTCGGTCTTAATTTATTTAAAAGAATTTCCGTCGAAAAGGTAGGTGGGTAAGTGAATGACCAAGTAATTAAGTGTTTGTAGATAAATTACGGCTGACACACGATTTGGGGACCTATGTGTCCTTTGATTATCTGGACCTCTTCTAGGGGAACCGATAACTCAGTTGAGAGTTAATGAGAACCATTAATCGGGTATTCAAGAGTTAAACTTCTGTCAGGAGTTTGGTGTCAGATGTGTTAGGTCGTCAGAAGGGGTTTTCCTAGAAAATAAGTACAGAAGAATAATTGACCGATCCTGCACAAGAAGTGAAGGGTGGGGTGGGCGTGTAGGAGACTTCGGGGTTCGTCTTTACTGGGAGGGGAGTACGGTCCACCATTGTCCTTGATGGACGCAGGAGTGGAGCTTACGACAATGACACAAACATTAGACACGGGAGACGGTGGGATTTCTGGAAGAGTCCTCGTTAAGTCGGAGAATTCCTCTGCCGTCCGGGGTTTACCTCGATGAACGTGGTTTTGGTTGACGATGACGATTCAGCGCAGTCAGCACAGGCTGAGACACACTGGGGTATCTACCGTCGGGTGGTCCGAGGGGGCGGGGACCCTAAGAGGTCCGTTGTTGTGACCTCACCCAACGGTAAAGGAAGACGTTACGTATTTTCACTTTTCACTTTCACTTCAGCGAGTCAGCACAGGCTGGGAGTCGCTGGGGTACCTGACGGTGGATGGTCCGAGGAGGCAGGTACCCTAAAAGGTCCGTTCTCATGACCTCACCCCACGGTAACGGAAGAGGTGGTTTGGCTCTGAGTTATGCAGTGAAGTGACGCCAAAGTAGGGGAGGGTCCTCACCTTGGAATTTGGTCGGGTAGACCTTACTGGACCAGTCGTGACCACGTCAGTAGGTGGTCTACCTCGGGGAGATAGGGATGTCCTTCCACCGGCGTCGTGTGACGAGAAACGATCATTGAAGGAAGACGGGTAGTCTCAGAAAGTGAAACACGTCGAGGAAGGATTGGCGATCTACTCTACAACGGGTTAGGTACTTATTTCGGTTATTCTAGAAATTCAAAACAAGTCGACTTAAGACAAAAAAAGAAAAAATTGTTCAGGGTGTAAAGGAACATGCAGATGGTGGAACGACCGTATGTCACCGATAAATTATTCATTACCTCAATTAATTACTATTGAGACTCGTCGTTTTAGTAAACTAAACGTATAAGAGAGACTGAAACAACTTAACGATTTTGGTTTCCTTTCCTCGGTTTTCCTCCGTTATTTTATTTTCGACCCAGAACTTCCACGGGCCCTACACTTCACTGGTGCGTTTCTACTTTCCAGTTCTCGGGAAAGGGACCTTTCACTGGGAGTGGACCTACCACCGTAGAAAGACCACTCTCGAAGACTTCTGGTACCGTTCCAAGTGCCTGTTCCCTGTCATTCCTGTGCCCTTCCCTCCCAACCTGGGTGACTCTCTGGGAAGGGAGACGGGGAGAGGGTTAGAGAGAGGGAGAGAGAGTACACATGTGTGTATGTGTGTACTGACACACACGATTCATCGAAGTCAGTATAACCTGAGAGACGCTGGGGTACCCGACATCGGGAGGTCGGAGGAGACGGGTACCCTAAGAGGTCTGTTCTTATGACCGCACCCAAAGGTACGGTAGAAGGTCCCCTAGAAGGGTCGGGTCCCTGGTTTGGACGTCAAGGACGTCGAAGACGCAACGTCCGTCTAAGAAATGACGACTCGGTGGTCCCTTCAGGTGTGCGTGTGTGAGTGTGTGTGTCTTGGTTTGGGGAGGGAATCCAGTAGAACCAAGAAAACACTGAACCTAAATGTTTAACCGACATTAGAGAGGGGAGCTGTACCTTCGTTGGATTTGCAGGTAGTTGTCTACTTATCTAATTCTAATACGCCATGTATATGTATTACCTTATGACGAGTCCGTATTTTTCTTGTTTTCCGACGGTAGACGTCGTCGTACCTACCTGGACATCCCATAATACGATTCACTTTATGCAGTCTGTATCTCTTTGTTTATGACATACTAAAGTGAATGTGCGTCTTAGATTTTTGATGTCAGTTGGTCACTTATATTGTTTTTTCCTCGTCTGAGTGTCTATGTTTCTTCTTTGATCATAATATAAATGGTCACCCCACCGCCCCCC
Source organism: Capra ibex (assembly GCA_006410555.1). Classification (NCBI taxonomy): domain Eukaryota; kingdom Metazoa; phylum Chordata; class Mammalia; order Artiodactyla; family Bovidae; genus Capra; species Capra ibex. The sequence continues at coordinate 34,924,597 of SJYO01030260.1, read as the reverse complement.
CTGTCCCTCGTTATAGTCCCATCCCCTCAACTTCCGTGTTTTATAACCCAATTCTACCCGATTTTTCACTTCCAAATGTTGATTTGTAAGTCTTTTTATCCTAGTACCATAGACCAGGGTAGTGAAATACACTTTATCTACCCCTTTGTCACTCTCTGAAGTAAAACCCCCCCAAGGTTTTAGTGACGTCTACCACTAACGTCGGTACTTTAATTTTCTGCGAACGAGGAACCTTCTTTTCAATACTGGTTAGATCTGTCAAATAATTTTTCGTCTCTGTAATGAAAAGACTGTTTCCAGACAGATCAGTTTTGATACCAAAAGGGTCATCAGTACACACCTACACTCTCAACCTGATATTTCTTTCGACTCGCGATTTCTTAACTACGAAAACTTGACACCACAACCTCTTCTGGGAACTCTCAGGGAACCTGGAGTTCCTTTAGGTTAGTCAGCTAGGATTTCCTTTAGTCAGGACTTATAAGTAACCTTCCTGACTACGATTTCGACTTTCAGGTTATGAAACTGGTGGACTACGTTTCTTGACTGAGTAAACTTTTCTGGGACTACGACCCTTTCTGACTTCCGTCTCCTACTCCACCAACCTACCGTAGTGACTGTGTTACCTGTACTCAAACTCATTCGAGGTCCTCGACCACTACCTATCCCTCCGGACCGTACGACGTCAGGTACCCCAGCGTTCCGCAACCTGTGCTGACTGACTGAATTACTTGACTTGGCTTCTACCCGACCTCCTATATAGTATGTTGTGTCCCTTAGTTCGGTTACAACATACTGTTGACATTTATCTTCATCGTAAATTTTAAAATATTTTTAAAAATTACGGAAGTTTCCATAATAAATTTCCTCTTTTTCTTATCTTCACCCGTCCTCTCTTGCAAAACCGTCATCCTTTAGTTGCTACGGTTTTTCGACTAAGAGGTCGGACTCACTGCTTTAGGTCTGTACGGGACTTAAGATGGGTCCTTGGTACGTTTCCGAGTCCTACCTACCGAGACGCGAAGTCTCGTTCCATTGACGGAACTGACACGTCTTCTTGAGTAAATTCCATCGAGGTAGACGGACACCAGGGGTCTCCTTTCCTACCCAACTTACGTAGCACACACACACACACACACACACACACACACACTCAAACACACATTGACTTAGTGAAGTGACATGTCCTCTTTAATTGTGTTGTAACATTCAGTTGGTAAGTAGTTTGTTATAACTAATTTCATCTATAAAATAATCGCTTCAAAATAAAATTGACTAAACACTTCTTCGAGTCCTAACAAATTTGTCTCTGCTATCGTCCCTTCGTTTGATTTCTGCCGGCACAAGGTAGACTTGTTTCTTACCTCTTTCATTCTTTCTTGGTCATGCAGAAGGGAAGAGTACAGGAATTCGGGAGGAGTCCTGACTTCACAGTTACCCAGGTTTCTTTCTTTTGTGGCACCGGGGACCTCGTGTTTCTGTGTCGGGTCGGGAGAGAGCGACAGTGCGCTTCACGTCCTTGACTAATGTGGGGGTCGGAGACTTGGTCGTCCTGTTCTTATTGGACATTGTACCGATTAAATCGTCAGTGGGACTAGACCACGAATTCTTGCATGAATAAGATAAGGGAAGTGCAGATGAGTCAATAAAGTGAGAGTTTTGGTCGAGTTTGCGGTAGAGGGCACCTGTGTGTGTGACCCGGGGAATGTGCACCACGGTGTGCCTGAAAACAAGGAGGACCTGAGGTCCACGAAGAGGTAGTTCCACCCTCTGTGTCCCGTTCACCCTCGTCTTCTTTGCCTCCTATAAGATTTTGCAGGTACCGAAGATAAGGACGAACTCGACCCTTTCAGAAAGAGTATCTTCTTTGCTACGGTCCCTCCATCATGATCGAGTCGTGCCTCAGGTATCCGAAGGACTCTTGTTTTTTTGCGTGTCCTTCTTGCTTAAGAGAGAGATGAACTCGACTCTACAGGTAGAAGAGGACGGGAACCTGAAGTCTCGAGGGCCCAGAGCCCGAAAGTTTGGGTCTAGTCTTGTACGCGACGGTCGGGGTCTCAGGGTCCGTAAGTCTGAGTCTGGTGCAACGTGGCGACCGAAAGGACTCAGAGGTCGGACGTCTCCCGTCTACCACCCTGAAGAGCTGGAGGTAGTGACGTATTCGGTCAAGGATGACTATGTAGAGGAGAGTTTATAGACATAGAGGATGACCAAGAGAGAGAGAGACTTCTTCGGATTATGTCCCGACAACTAGGTCTCTTCACAATTGTGTCCTCAAAAAAGAAGGTCACCATCCATTCTACGATTCGGTTGTTGAATCATTTACATCCCAAGTACTCTCTCCGAACACGTCCTGGGGTCTCCTCGTGTTTCCTACCCATGGGTTGTACCCCGTACTCCAAGTCGGTTACTGGTTTCTCGATGTGGTTTTTCCCAGACCTGTACACTCTTGGCGTTCTACCGTTCCTCCGGTTCGTCCATCGCACAGACAGAAGGGCCCTCGAGGGACTACCTCGATCCACACGTCTTTAGGTAGGGGTCACACACCGGGTTTGGACGTTCATCTCCCACTACTGGTCAGGACGTCCACCTCCCACTACTGGGTCGGGACGTCCATCTCCCACTACCGGGTCGGGACGTCCATCTCCCACTACCGGGTCGGGACGTGCATCTTCCACTACTGGGACGGGACATCCACCTCCGACTACTGGGACGGGACGTCCACCTCTCACTACCGGGTCGGGACGTCCATCTCCCACTACCGGGTCGGGACGTCCATCTCCCACTACTGGGTCGGCACGTCCACCCCCCACTACTGGGTCGGGACGTCCACCCCCCACTGCTGGGTCGGGACGTCCACCTCCCGCGACTGGGTCGGGACGTCCACCTCCCGCGACTGGGTCGGGACGTCCACCTCCCGCGACTGGGTCGGCACGTCCACCTCCCACTACTGGGTCAGGATGTCCACCTCCCACTACTGGGTCGGGATGTCCATCTCCCACGACCGACGTGCAGACAACTGACTTGAGTACCTTCGGTTTTGGTACACTGGATAAGAACTGGTTATTTAGAAGGTCAGTTAAAAAGAAAATGTTAATTTGTAACCTAAACCATTAGATCACACAAAGGATTTCTCAGAGACAAATAAAGAGAGAAATTTTCCTAAATTTCTCTGTCAAAGGACTCCCGTCCTCACCCAGAATGGGTAGACGTATAAATGTCCATCATTTAGTTTCGGACCAGTAATAGTCTCGAGTTTCTGTGGCTAACACGGCTCGTCCTCATTTTACTTGGTTCCCCCTCTTTACATCGATTACGACGAAACACAACTAATAAATTTGTCTTCTGGACAACTGACTTCCGATTCCTATTATATATAATACATATTATGCCTTACACACACGCGCGAGTCAACAAAGGCTGGGGTACGTTGGGGTACCTGACATCGAGTGGGCCGAGGAGATAGGTATTATAAAAGGACCGTTATAGTGACCTCGTCCAAAAGTAAAGGATGAGGTCCCCCAGAAATGTTATCATATATTTTAGTATGTTGATTACATACATACACACACGATTCAGTGAAGTCAGAACAGGTTGAGAAATACTGGGGTACCTGACACCGGGTTGTCCGAGGAGATAGATACCCTAAGAGGTCCATTCTTATGACCTCACCCAACGGTACGGGAGGAGGTCCCCTAAAAGGGTTGGGTCCCTAGTTTGAGTGCAGAAGTCGTAACGTCCACCTAAGAAATGGTGAGTCGGTGGTCCCTTTGAGAGTACATTCGTTATCTGATACATTATGATAATATATATTTTATGTAATCGATTGTAATACTATGTTAAATATAAGTAAAAATATTTAAGTGGTCCTCTAGGGAAATGACTTCCTAAGAAAAAGTACCTTTACCCTCCCTAAATGATGAGCTAAACATTTCCCTAACCACACAATTTCCGTCTTCTTCTTCTCAGACTTCTCGGGGTCTTTCGTCGTGTCTCCCTCGTCCATCTTAGAGGACGAGACAGGGCCGGGGGCTGGTCCTTTGTCGTTTCGGAGCAGGAGCGGAGTCTTCCCTCGGTCAAGTCTCTTTACGCGCATTTATAGGGACCCTTGGGAAGGTCCCAGGGACGTCCTTCTTTCTGATCTAGAGGTTGACCTCCTTTTCCGAGAGGGAACTCTAAACTTCCGGAGTGGACGTGTTCTTTGTGAGAAAATGAGACCTCCCTGGTGAGTGACATTTGTCTTACACTTTTGTCGACACCACCATTGGCTCTACACTTAAAAGATTTTTACTACGACTCGACAAAAAGGTCCGATAAGTTCAACAGGTGCCATAACGTATAGACGGTACCGTGGAACAGACTAGTTCGTTCAAAACCCCCAACAAAGAAAAAAAAACCAGAGACAACCCTCGTTCACGTGACACACATTTCACTTAGTCCTAGAAATCCTTTTCCACGGTACAGATATCCCGAAGGGTCCACCGAGTCACCATTTCTTGGGCGAACGGTTACGTCCTCTGCACTCTCTGCGTCCAAGTCACGGACCCAACCCCTCTAGGAGACCTCCTCCCTTACCGTAAGGTGATGTCATAAGAACGGACCTTTTAGGTGCCTGTCTCTTCGGACCGTCCGATGTCAGGTACCCCAACGTTTCTCAGTCTGTGTTGACTTTTTGAATCGTACGTACGTGTGGCGCAGTCATTGACCATAATAATAGTACAAAGGTAGAACTATATCTCGAGTAAAGTTAGTACCATAATCCTTGTTTTCATTCCACGAGCCAATAACAATCAAAGGTAAATAAAGAAGATCTCTAAGCTTGAGTTAATGTAAGACTCCGTTTGTACTCTAGTGAACTTCTCGACCTACATACTATTAAGATAAATGGGTTAAGAGAAATTTAAGGTACGTGAGTATTTTTTTAGTCTAAAGAGAAGACACACAATTGTAAGATCACGTGAAACCTTCTTCTTTCCTCTTAATAAAATTCGACGAGGGTTTTTTCTAAAATTCTTACACCTGAGACATATATGTATGTGTATACTTATATACGTGCACTTGTGTAGTTTTGTTTTAGATCTAATAAAACAATTGAGTTGTTTACCCATAATTAATTGTGTATCGTTCGTATACACCCAAGTCATGATAGAGTCTAACTTATTGACAATGGGTGGTTTCTACCTAAATGGAATTTAACTGATCGTGGTAGAAACACTGAATTTATCGAAAATACTACTTCGTTTATAAAAGGAAAGTAATATTTTGAAATGAAGTGTTTAATGAAGAGATTATCAGGTACAACGAAAAATTAAATGTTAGTTTACAATCATGTAACTGTTTTCTTTACGAGTGTATACCTTCAAGCACTTCAGTAAGACCGAATATGTACGGAATTGAACTTAAAATACGATTGATTTTGTCGGACAAACACCGGGTAGTTTGTGTATAACATGTAGACGAAATTAATAATTTCTTTTCAAAGTGACTAATCTTCGTTTCTTACAGACACAATTTTTTATTGTAGGGAAGGACCCTGCGACTACAACCCTGAGGAAACTGTTCTGAGGGAAGGGTCCACCGTTCCGATGTGACTGAATCATCCATGTTCGACCATATAAAGAAAAAAAGAAAAAAAAAAAAAAACTCTGGAACTTTCCTACATAGGGACTGAATAGACTACAAGAAACAAGACTGTTCTGTATTTTGACACAACTTTTGAGACGAAGAGACTTCGTCAATGAGTCAATAGACCCTTCGACCGAAGATCTGATATCGGGAGTCAAACTGAGTCTATTTTGAGAAAAGATAGGGATAATAACTTACGACTAACTAATAAAAACAGGTGTTATATGTAGAGGTATTTTAATCCTAGTCCAGTCTTACCCATCACTTTCCTCCAATAAAAATACTGTTTTGGGTGTGTCCTCCGAAGGCGTACTCCGTCTTCTGTGGGGTCTCGTTAAGACGTGGGGTCTCGTTAAGACATCAAGTTCCGTATTCTGTTCCCGAGTTGTCATCTTATTTGGGACCTTAACCTTCGGTCTCTGTAACTCTTTTGTCTCGTTCTTTACTTCGTTTCTGGTTCTCTTCTGCACAATGAGCTCTTTTATTCTAGTACTTGTTCGTGGACGAGACTATATAACGACAAATAACCAAGTAACATACCTTCCACTAAAGTTTTATACCATTTGCCAAACTCTAAAGTAGAGATTTTTTTTTTTAAAGTCAACTCAAGTCAAATGTAAATTAGTTTATTTTGTCTTTTTACATTATTCCGACCTTTGGTCGTTATAGACTTAACAGATGTTACTCTTTTTTTACTGAGACCTTTATGTTAGACTACTGTATCCACAGTCTGGACCGTTTTGATAGTATAAAACCTAATAATACCTACTCTTAATTTATCTTCTGACTGTTAGTCTTCCTACTAATCAATATTGAAACATGGATCCTATATTACATCCTTGGTTGTAAGAAAATGATTTTTGTCCACTTCGGTTTTAGAGTAGAGAGGAAAGACACTGTCTTATTTATCTGGTTCTTTTCCAGTGACCGTATTGTCTTGACCTAAAGTCACTTCAGACTGGTTCGGAGACGTAACATATATTCTGTCTTTCATGATCTCATTGTGCCCTCTCCTTAATCCTCTCAGACTTCGACCAGTCCATCAGCATTGAGGAAATTTTTACAGTCGTCTACTCCACTTTGGCACTTCCGTCAGAGACCGTCGTAAGGTGGACTACTTCAGAAGGAGGGGCCAGAAAGGGTGTCGAAAGGTATTTCAGTACTTTTCAAGGACAGACTGACACCTTTCATGTTTGGTCCTCCGGGTTGGGTCCGGGACCGACTGAAGTCACTAGGGTTTCGAGGACCGTTCACCTTTTACGTGGGGTGTTTTTCTCTGTCTCCCTTTACGTTTGTCGTTAGTCTGTGATACAAAGTAGACTAAATCCCTCGATCCTAGAACTTTTTCTGTCAAGTGTTCTGTCGTATAATACATAATAGTATCGGTTACATGGTCTCAGACTTGCTTTTAGCATACTGTTCCACGTTGTAGGTATTTGAGGGAGTAGGGAGGAGTTTTTTTAGGTGGAGTAGAGTCCAATCTACTTGTCTTTATGACCTCGGTCCTGTTCCCGATGTATACCAAAGGTCCACGAAGACCGGTTAGCTCGGGTATTTACATAACGAAAGTCAGGGTCCACAGTGTCCAATTCACCCTGAACCTGTTTCGACTCAGGTCGTTCTTTGTACTCCCGTGTCAGCCCTTCTTCGTCTTGGTGCAGGCCCTGCTCACCCCTTTCATGACGTCTGTACGAGTAGTCCTGTGAAGGAAGGAGACGACCCCTCACCTCCTGGTGGACACTAGAGGTCTGTGTTCAACGTCATTCCACCTAGACCCTGAGTAAGTCGAGTCAAGTCAGTGAGTCAGTGCGGATGACAAACGCTGGGGTACCTGACGTCGTGTGGTCCGAAGGGACAGGTAGTGGTTGAAGGTTTCGAACGAGTTTGAGTACAGGTAGCTCAGCCACTACGGTAGGTTGGTAGGGTAGAAGACAGCAGGGGAAGAGGAGGTCGGAAGTTAGAAAAGGTCGTAGTCCAAGAAAAGTTTACTCAGTCAAGAAGTGTAGTCCACCGGTTTCATAACCTCAAAGTCGAAGTCGAAGTCAGGAAGGTTACTTATAAGTCCTGACTAAAGGAAATCCTAACTGACCAACCTAGAGGAACGTCAGGTTCCCTGAGAGTTCTCAGAAGACTTTGTGGTGTCAAGTTTTTGTAGTTAAAACGCCGTGAGTCGAAAGAAATACCAGGTTGAGAGTGTAGGTATGTACTGATGACCTTTTTGATATCGAAACTGATCTACCTGTAAACAACCGTTTCATTATAGAGACAAAAAATTGTACGACAGATCCAACCAGTATCAAAAGGAAGGTTCTTTGTTCACAACAAAAAAAAAATTAAAGTACCCTGAGTAATATGCCTTGATTAAAGATTCTTCGTAATTTACTGGAGGGAATACTTCATTTGAAGAAACTGGATTTTTTTCTTTTCACCGAGAGGACGAAATCCAGACTGGTACGGAGGAAACGGAGATCTTATTCTGGGTCTTAGTAGGGAAGATCCACCGTAGTGACTACGAGGGGTGACACTAAATTCACAGAGAGAAGGGTGGGCTAGGGTAATGACATAATATATATAATATATATTATGTCATGTATATATATATATCCTAGTAAAAGTGTGGTACAAAATTGGTGTCCAGAAGAACTAACGGACGGGTCTGTGTAAAAGATCCCGTCCTTGTTTGAAGATAAGAAGGAGCACAGGTCTCGTGGATTATGTAGTACCTTGAATCGGTTGTGTATACTCCTTTGAAGTCTCCGTACCAAAGTCGTGCCCCCCTCTCAGTCGTTTATGTCTGTGTGATCGTTGGCTGACGTCCACTCCTCCTTTTCGTTCTGTACTTCGATTTTTCAATTACACTTCAATTTTGACTTTAGTGTCTCCGCCTACGCACCCGAACCTCTGTGACCATCATAACGATCCTGGAGTGAACCCAGGCTATCGAGTCTCTCCTGAAGTGAGAAGGGCTACCGAGGTGTGGTCCGTGTCCTGTGATCTGTCACGACAGTCACCGGTGTGCCTACTCCTCTGTTGGAACCCCTTGGGCTCTACAACGGCGCTGTGCCGATCATTCAGTAGGGTCCTGCCCTTAGAGTGAGAAGGGTAGAGGTCTTGAGACAGGGTTTCTTTACTTTTGTCGGACGTTTAGTACACGAGGTTTTTCTTTCACTTTCCAGTGTCACTTTCCTTTTAGTTTTCTACCTTTCGTTCCACTTCCGTCCTCGCTGGCACGTCGAGCGGTAGTTTACCAAGACTGATCGCCCCGTGCACAAACTCCGTTTCTCCCGCGAAACCCCACGTTGACCTGACGACTACAGTCAGGTAGAGGGTCGAGTCTTGAAGTGTTGACACGATGGATTAGTGCCATTCTTCAAGTGAATTACAATGTCGTTCGAACATAAAGTAACAAAAAATTGCGAACCGAACACTCAGTTGGTAGATTTTGAAAAATAAGGTAATAAATAAGTAATGTATTAGTGCCTACACAAAGTGACATACAATTAGTATTTTAGACGAACTGTCTTAATTGATACTGAATCTTCTTCTTCAACACATGTATATATGTATATATATATATATATTGTGTCTTTGTCTGTACTTGTGTTCGTATAGATATATATACAGAGGAGTATAGTGCTGACAGGATGCAAGGACCGATAGTGTCGTGTAGATGTAAAGTTGTCGGTATAAATATATAAACTTCAATATAAATTTATATGAGATTCAAATTGTACATTGACTTGTATAAATAAAAAAATCCAAAGAGTTAAAACATAAATCAGGAGATCTAAGTAATTTTTTAAGGATCTTAGTCCTGTATTACAAGATATGACTTTTCTTCTTTTTTCTCTACTAGAATTTTATCCCTGTAAGAGAATTTAAGTAAAGGAAAGTACTTAAATGAAAGAGTAGGATAGTGTGTGGTCACTTATGAAACAGTCCCCGGTCGTAATCGGAGATCAGATCTGATGACGATCGTTTGAACACGAATGTTTTATTGTCGGAAGATTGTTACCCCCTTGGTTTGTCCTTCGAGGGTGTACCTTTTTCAGTATTGACTTATGTAAATTTACACCAGAAAGAACCAGGTTTAAAATACCTACTAACTTTTCTTTTAAAAAAGTTCAAAGTTTGGGTATTTTTTTAAGTATTTCTTTTACCTCCTAATTTACATACATACATATTATGTACATGTCTTCATGTGGTGAATGACGGAGTCAGTAAGTAAGTTAAGTTACTTGTGAAACACGACCGAGACTGTCAGGGACGAGTCCCCTGGCTCCTGAGGTACGTCAGGTCGTCGTAGGAGTTTACGGAGTGAACACGACCTTCTCTACGACTAAAGAAACCTGTGTTTGTACTTTTCTTACGTTGAACACTCCGAATTTGTCCAGGTCACTTCACACTCCTCACGACAGCGGTTTCCTCCGTACCGTGGGACCTCTTCTGCCTCGTGGACTCGGGTGGACTACCCCGCTCTCGGACCCTCCCGGGGTTTCGCCTCCACTGAGTCTCAACTCACGACTTTCACGGCCATCCGTCCTGCCCCTTCGTTCGACGCCACGGTGTGCCGGGCGCCCTTGATGAATGTATGTGTGAATCTTGATGACGAGTCAGCACCGGTCGAGAAGCACTAGGGTACACGACCTGGGTGGTCCGAGGACACTGGTACCTGCAGAGACCCGTTCTTCTCACCTCACCCAACGGTAAGCGAAGAGGTCCCCTAGAAGGGTTGGGTCCCAAACTTGGGTCCAGAGGGTGTGACGTCCTCTGGTAGACTCGAAGGGACCACCGAGTCTACCATTTCTTGTATTGACATTACGTCCTCTGAGCCCGAGCTAGGGACCCAACCCCTCCAGGGGACCTCCTCCTGTGACGTTGGGTGAGGTCACAAGAACGGACCTCTTAGGGTACCTGTCCCCTCGGACCGCCCGATGTCAGGAACCCCAGTGTTTTCAACCTGTGTTACATCGGTGATTTACTGTTGTTATTGTATACCGATGTATAACATAATGTCCATTAGATCTCTACTAAATTTCGTATACCCTCCTACACATCCAATATATGTTTATGATGTGGTGACATATATTCCCTGAACTCAAAGACGCCTAAAAATATAGGTTCTTCCCAGGACCCTGGTTAGGGGGTACTTATGGCTCCCCACTGACATGATACGTATTTTACCTAGAGTGAGAGCGGAAAAAGTCTTTTAAAAGTATCTCTTCTCAAGTTCCTTTCCTCTTCTGTCCTCATAAAGATGATTTTGGGACCTTTTATTTTAAGACTTCTGTCTAAAGTGTGTGATGTCTGTCCACCTATAACAGTAGAAAATGAATTTCCCGTGCTTTTGGGAAAATTCAAGTGTCGTGGACCGGACCAATCGTGTCAGGTCGTCCGTGAGGTCTTGGCCTCACTCTAAGTGTAGTAGTGTTTCCGACTCGACACACCCGTCGACTCGGTGGGGACGTCGACTTCGTTTTATTTGTATGGAGACGGGACCAGGGAAGACGGGTTTGACTAGGTTCTGTATTTTCTTTTGAAAGTTTAAAAACGTTGTACTTTTAAATTTTTATATAAATATCGTTCACTTTTCATCAACAATAATTAGTACGACGGAAACATACCTATAATTTCACTCGGAGACTGAAACTCTAAAGACAGCTATCGGTACATCCGTCCATTCATCCAGTTCTGTTAGTCTCGCACTGGTGGGATATCGATGAGTAGGGGGTCTTCTCTCCCTGCCTGAGCACACGACGAACAAAAATTTCCAGTGTTCTGTAGTCGTGATCGACACGGTTGGGTAGCACGTGTACCGGTGGTGAACTTGGACTACGTAACTAGGCACTCTGAACCCCAGACCCTAGGTCGTGGGGGTTCGACGACCGGGACGACGACCGACACGTACTCGTCGTTTGACAGACCGAGACTGGGTGATTCGAAGGAACAGACGAAGATTAGGTCTACCTCCCCGCCGTTCGGTTGGACGAACGGACAAGTCAACGGAGGAAACCTGAGTACAATGCAGAACGGCAGGAAACACTATCCCTAGTCGTTCGAAAAGACGTTTCCCGGTTCATCATTCGCAACATACGAGACAACATTACTGAGTTGAGGTGATGACTCGTAATTCCTTCGGTAGACATCAAGTCAGCGATTCGGTACAACTGAGGAGCGTTGGGGTACCTGACGTCGTGCGGTCTGAGGAGACGGGAAGTGATATAGGGTCTCAAACGAATTTGAGTGTAGGTAACTCAACCACTACGATAGGTTGGTAGAGTAAAAGACGGTAGGGGAAGAGGAGGACGGGAGTTAGAAAGGGTCGTAGTCTCAGAAGAGGTTCCTCAGTCGAGAAACGTTGTCCACCGGTTTCATCGTCTCGAAGTCGAAGTCGTAGTCAGAAAGATTACTTCTTTATAACTAATCTTCCCAACTAAAGGAAGTCCTGACTGACCAAACTAGAGGGACGACAGGTTCCCTGAGAGTTCTCAGAAGAGAACTTTGCTGAGTCAAGTTTTCGTAGTCAAGAAGCGACGAGTCGGAAGAAATACCAGGTTGAAAGTGTAGGCATGTACTGATGACCTTTTTAGTATCGAAACTGATATGTCTTGAAACAGTAGTTTCACTACAGAGACGAAAAATTATGTTTCCATCGGTATCCGTTATACATTTACTTACTTACACCAATACAGGGTTATTTATAAATGTCTGAGATTTGAAACTCAAAGGGTATTAAACGTACACAGTACTTTGTATCAAGAAGAGAACTTAAAAAAGTTGGTAATTGTTTCATTTTTGGTGAGAGTCGATCACCCGGTATAGTTTTGTCCGTCCTAAACCGGGGACCCGGTACCTACCAAGTGGTTGGGGACAAGTCGGTTCTTGTGCATTCCTACTCTCTCAAACACACCACGAACTACAATTATTTTCCACGACTCCGAGACCGGGGCCCTTAGAGTCGACACCGAGTCAGACGACACACGTCGATGATAGACGCAGGCACCCCGAGTCTCTTCTGCACCCCGTAGTACGACTACGACGACCAGAGGACACGACACCCATGTCTCGTAGACCGAAACAGATCACCCAGAATCCTGGAGGAAAGTCGTGGTTGTCTCGACGAATCGACAGTGGAAGTCGGAGCAATGTGAAACGGTAGGAGTTTCTCCAATCCCAAGAAGGGACTGTGACTCGTTCTGTACTCTCGTTCTTGAAGGGACCCCCGGGTGAGTGTCGACGTACTGTAGTCCGAATTTTCGGTAGACTCTCGATAGATTTTCTCTTAAGTACTACTCTGACGTTCTGCCTCTAGCACCACGGCCACGGGGTTCACCAGAAGGAACTGCACCGTAATTTCCGAAGTTCCATGTTTCCCCTTCCCTATGCCCCCGTCCCCCGACCTCGCCCTTGCCTTCTCCCCCGGTCCCGGTCTCCTCAGTGAGATGCAAAGAGACTAGGATCCGACAAAACGTTAGTAGTTGGTTCTATTTTGGAGAGTCTTAAACCGAAACCCAATCTTAGCGAGTCAGGGACACTACTCTTCGACCGTCCTTGAACGTCCGACTTAACGACGAGACGACTGTGAAAGGAACTGAAGTTTCCCGTACGTAACAGACTAAACGTATCAAGATGCAAACACTACGTTTGTAATCAACACCTCTATCTTTTCTCGTCCGAAAGAGATCTGATCGTCGATTGTGTCTACCGGCACCTAGGGTAAACAAACCTTATTTAATGACAATGGTATTCATCTTATTAAATGTGTATACTAAAAACATTTAGAAAGTCGATTTAGTCGGTCAGAAGTTATTGGAATGAACCTATTACTGAGAGGAATCTCTTGTATTAAATACCCTAGGGTCCATTTGTCCTCAAACGTTTACGTTGACCCTTTACTGAAACTCTTACGTATACAACCACATTCCGTAAGTGAATCATATTAACATTGTAAAATATTTGTTGTTTTTTTAAACAAAGTATATGACAAAGTATCATAAAGTATTATAAAGTTATTATGAACTAATAAAGTTTATAAAGTATCATGAGTTATGTCATACAGTGTAATAATGAAATACTAACAATTTTTTCCCTTGTTTTATGACGATTACTTTAGTTGGATTAAATAAGGATAAATCTATCTTGAGAATGTGTGTTGTGTCTAGAATAAGGGTAGTTTTGAGAGAAAACAAAAAATTTAAAAAATATAAAGGGTCCACCGAATCTGTCATTTCTTAGACGGACGTTACACCCTCTGGACCCAAGTTAGGGACGTAGTCCTTCTAGGGCACCTCTTCCCTTATCGATGGGTGAGGTCATAAGAACGGACTCTTAGGGTACCTACCTCCTCTGACCGTCCGTTGTCAGGTACCCCAGCGTTTCTCAGCCTGTGCTGACTCGTTGATTGTGAAAATGAAAAGTGCATGAAATGATATCATTCCTGTGAATCGTACTCGACATGGAATTCACGTACATCTCGCAACGAGTGATAGACGTGGAAGTTCAGAAAGTCAAGTCAAGTCAGCGAGTCAGCACAGACTGAGAAACGTTGGGATACTTAGCGTCGTGCGGTCCGGAGGGACAGGTAGTGGTTGAGGGCCTCAAGTGAGTCTGAGTGCAGGTAGCTCAGTCACTACGGTAGGTCGGTAGAGTGGGAGACAGTAGGGGAAGAGGAGGACGGGGGTTAGGGAGGATCGTAGTCTCAGAAAAGGCTACTCAGTTGAGAAGCGCACTCCACCGGTTCCATGACCTCAAAGTCGAAGTCGTAGTAAGGAAGGTTTCTTATTACGTTCAGTATAAGAGTTTTCGTATGGGACTGGTAGATAAAGGAGACAAGACGACGGTGGGAAGGGGTGGGGCTCAAGGGGGTCAGGGGAGTGCCTCCTCCCACATCGTATGTTTGTATGTCAACCGGGAGGTCTAGATGTTCAAGGTGTAGACACTAAATCTATTGGTGTCTAATTTATGCATATATAAAAATTGAGGTCTTTCAAGGTTTTCCGTTTTGAACTCAACCGGTATGACCGTTTATAAATGTGTCGTGAATGTGAGATGATTTCAAACGCCATTAGATCTCTACAGACTCTCATATACCCTTCTACAAGTATCGAATTTACGTTATGATGTAGTTAAATTTACTCTCTAAACTCGTATAGAAGTCCCTATCACCTTGGTTACGGGTGTGTCTGTGACTCCCCGGGGAACATGATACGTCAAGTGAAAAATGATGCGAGTAACAAATAATGGACAAAGGGAATGACTTACATTTGAGGTCTTGTCGTCCCTAGTAACAGACAAAATAGTGAGTACCTACTTCAGCTCGCAGGTCGTATATCATCCACGAGTTAATTACAAACGACTTACTTACTTTCTTACTTCAACCTCTTCATACATGTCCTTCGTTTTCGAGATTCGTCTCGACTCGTCCTGCACAATCTTTGACCCTCTACTTCGGCATCCGACATGTCGTCTATCCAATCCCACTTTTTTGACGTCGACCTCGAGTTTTATTACTCTTCCTCTTTCGTACCATGACTGACTTTATTTTGTCGATAGAATTCTCATCCTGACAAGGTCTACTTACCTCTTTTTTCTACCCCATGTATATATGTTACCTTATAATGAGTCGGTGTTTTATAGTATTATAAGACGACAAACGTCGTTGTACCTACCTGGATCTCTACTAGTATGATTCACTTCGTCCGGTCTGTGTCTTTCTGTTTATAGTATACTAACGCGAATATACACCTTAGTTTTTTTTACTATGTTTTGTCTTTTATCTGGGTGTTTATATCTTTTGTTTGATACCAACGGTTGTCTCTTTCCCTCCTTCTCTCTATTTAATTCTCAGACCCTAATTGTATATGTGTGATTGTGGGTATTTTATCTATCGGTTGTTTCTGGGTCACGTCTCGTGTTCCTTGAGATAAGTTATAGAACATTATTAGACATTACTTTCTTAGACCCTTTCTTTTATATGTGTATATATAAGAATATATACATATATATCCGAAGGGACCGTCGAGTCGACCATTTCTTAGGTGGACGTTCCGTCCTCTGGGACCAAGATAAGGACCCAACCCTTCTAGGGAACCTCTTCCCTATCCTATGGGTGAGGTCATAAGAACCTGAAGGGACCACCGAATCTTCCATTTTCTTATACGGACGTTACACCCTCTGGACCCAAGTTACGGACCCAACCCTTCTAGGGGACCTTCTCCCGTACCGTTGGGTGAGGTCACATGAAAGGACCTCTTAGGGGTACCTGTCTCCTCGGACCGCCCGATGTCAGGTACCCCAGTGTCAGTCTATACTGACTCGCTGATTCGTGTCGTGTCGTATGTATGTCTGTGTCTGTATCTTTATCTCTGTCTATAGTGAAACGATATTCGGACTTTGATTGTATTGTAATATTTAGTTGATATGAAGTTATAAAAAAATTTACACGAGTTTTCTCATCCCAACAAGGTTCTCGGACAGAATATTATTTCTGAATGGTCGATGACAGGAAAATTTGTACCGAACGATACCAAGGTAAATTTCTTCTTAGAGGGACGTAGATAATAAAATTACAGAGTTAGATTAACGTGTAACCTTATACGGTGAAAAAGTACTATATTAAATTATTGACTTATAACTGGAATTTATCCTGTTTTCGATTCGTCATCATTTGTTACGGGTTCATACACCATAGTCTAGGGTACCCGTGCTAGACTCCAACACATTTTGGTTCTGTCGGTACTATAAAAGAAAATTTACTCAATGAGTCTCAGTCACTGAACTATTAGGTAGGTAGAAATGAATCCTTTAAGTGTATTTATGTATAGGAGTGAATGTCAGGAAAAATAGTTATTTTCCCTTCTCTATCTTGTTATAAGAGGTAAGAGTCTACCTTTCAAACTCTTCTTCTTTTAAACTCGTATTCGTATCACCCCCTTTATTGATTTCCATTGTAAAACTTAGACTCGTTTGAGTTCCTCTATCACTTCCTGTCCCTTCGGACCGAACGACGTCAAGTATGACAACGTTTCTCAACCTGTGTTGAATCATTGATTTGTTATTGTTGTTATAAAACTTAATGTCAACACTAGGGGTCTACCCTGAGTCGTGGTATCGTTTCTTTTAGCGACTACGTTTTACAAAAGTAGTTGTTCTCTCCTCACGTAGGGTAAGGTTTTTGTTTGTTAAGTTTTGGAGATCTAATAATGAAAAAATTGAAAAATAAAATATAATCTCATATCGACCAATTGTTACAACACTATCAAAGTCCACCTGTTGTTTCCCGGAGTCAGTACGTATCTGTACACAGGCAAGAAAGGTTTTGAGGGGAGGGTAGGTCCGACGGTGTCTTGTAACTCGTCTCAAGGGGCACAATGTATCACGTAGGAACAACTTTTGGGAGATCTAATATCAAATCGACTTCCACAAATTTTACTGATGTGAAACCACCAAAAAAGAAAAGAAGAAGAAAAAAAAAAAAAACCAGAACGATTCCCTTTTAATTTGACTTTAGGGTGGTTTTCTAAGTAAGTACGAATTGGTTTTTCGTAGAGTATTTGTCGATTTAGGAACTAGTGTGTCGACATTTCACCGTCTTTGTCCTCAGTTAGGGTCCAAACTGAGGAAAGGAAAGAAGGAAACGTCTAACTCTTTACAATACGTTTCAAAACATTCTTCTGAGTGTAAGTACAGACGGATAGAAAAATATAATACACACGTGACTCCAAACATTATAATAAATTTTATAAAACTCCCCCTGTATTTTACGTGAGATGTAACTAGTTTCGATAATATCAGATGATTTTAAATAGAACTCATTTTATCTTCCTTTCCCGGTGTATGATCCACTTACAGAAATAGAAGTTAAAATATCTGCAAGAACTTACCTAAGACGGAAACTAGTAAGTTATTACCGGAGAGGACTCTTGGTTCATAGAACTTTCACTTTAAATTCTTGGAAAACTTTACATTGAGTAAGAACAGTCTTGGAGAATTAAAAGGTGGTGCTCTAAAGAAGGACCTCCGTCATAAAGACTTATCTACAAGGTTTGGGAGAGACTAGGAGGAGAGGTTTGATTCTAAAACGTAAGTTCATCCAAACTTTTCCCGAAGGGTCCACCGAGTCACCATTTTATAGGTGGACGGTTATGTCCTCTGCACTCTCTGCGTCCAAGCTAGAGGCACACAACCCTTCTTCGGGACCTCATCCTCTACTGTCGGATAAGATCATAAGAACGGACTTTTTAGGGTACCTGTCTCCTCGGACCGTCTGATGTCGGGTACCCCAGTGTTTCTCACGTTGTACTGACTCACTCGTGTGTGTTTGTGTGTGTGTGTGTACGTGTGTGTGTGTGTGTTCAAACCCTTTGTGTCGTCCGTGTGACATGAAGTAGAGAACTTTTGTATCTCCTAATTAAAGGTTTTATATATTCGTCGAGTATGTTGAGTTATGGTCTTTTTATTTGTTGGGTTAGTTTTTCACCCTTTTTCTGGATTTGTCTATAAAGAGATTTCTTCTGTATGTCTACCGATTGTTTATGTACTTTTCTACGAGTTGTAGTGAGTAATAGTCTCTTTACGTTTAGTTCTGGTGTTCCTTCATGGTAGAGTGCGGTCAGTCTTACCGACAATGTTTTTAACATGTTTGTTATTTACGACCTCGCCCACACCTCTTTTCCCTTGGGAGAGCGTGACAACGACCCTTACATTCGACTATGTCGGTGATACCTTCTACCATACCTAATTTTGGTGGTATACTGGGTCGTTAGGGTGGGGATCCGTATATGGGACTCCTTTGGTTTTAACTTTCTCTGTGTGCATAGGGTAACGAGTGACGTCGTGACAAATGTTATCGACCTTGTACCTCCGTTGGATCCACGGGTAGCTGTCTACCTACCTATCTCTCCAACGCCACGTAGACGTGGTACCTTATAGTGAGTCGGTTTTTTTCTCGTGTGAACTCAGTCAAGATTACTCCACCTACTTGTATCTTGGATAACATGTCTCACTTCAGTCAGTCTTTCTCTTTCTCTTTATAGTATAAGATTGCGTATATGTGCCTTAGATCTTTTTACCGTGACTTCTTGAATAAACGTCCCGTCGTCACCTCTTTGTCCGTATCTCTTGTCTGAATACCTGTACCCCTCTCCCCTCCTCTCCCACTCTACCTACCTCTCTCATTGTACCTTTGAATGTAATGGTATACATTTTATCTATCGGTTACCCTTAAACGCCATACCGAATCCTTTGAGTTTGTCCCCGAGACATAGTTGGATCTCCCCACCCTACCCCACCCCCTACCCTCCCTCCAAGTTTTCCCTCCCCTAGATACATATGGATACCGACTAAGTACATCTCCAAACTGTCTTTTGTTGTTTTAAGACATTTCTTTTTTTTTTACAGTAGATGTTATCGTATAGGAAACTGACGTTTACGATAGTGGGATTACCGTCTTTCACTTCTCCTTGATTTCTTGGAGAACTACTTTCACTTTCTCCTCTCACTTTTTCGACTAAATTTTGAGTTGTCAGTTTTTTGATTCTAATACCGTAGACCAGGGTAGTGAAGTACCGTTTATCTACCCTCTTTTTACTTTTGTCACCGTCTAAAATAAAAGAAGTAGAGGTTTTAGTGACACCTACCACTGACGTCGGTACTTTAATTTTCTGTGAGCAAGGAACCTTCTTTTCGATACTGGTTGGGTGACGATGACGATTCAGTGATGTCAGTACAGACTGAGACACGCTGGGGTATCTGTCGTCGGGTGGTCCGAGGGGGCAGGGACCCTAAGAGTTCCGTTCTTGTGACCTCACCCAACGGTAAAGGAAGAGGTTACGTACTTTTACTTTTCACTTTCACTACAGTGAGTCAGCACAGACTGACAATCACTGGAATACCTGACATCGGGTGGTCCGAGGAGGCGGGTACCCTAAAAGGTCCGTTCTCATGACCTCACCCCACGGTAACGGAAGAGGTACGATCTGTCGTATAATTTTTCGTCAGTAGTGAAACGGTTGTTTCCAGGTATATCAGTTTCGATACCAAAAAGGTCATCAGTACATACCTACACTCACAACCTGGTATTTCCAATTCGTGTTTTCTTAACTACGAAACCTTGACACCACAACCTCTTCTGAGAACTCTCAGGGAACTAGTCGTTCCTCTGTCAGTTAGGATTTCCTTTAGTTGGGACTTATAAGTAATCTTCCTGACTACGACTTCGACTTCGAGGTTATGAAACTGGTGGACTACACTCCTGGGGCTGAGTAACCTTTTCTGGAGTTACGGCCCTTTCTAACGTCCGTCCTCCTCTCCGTCCGTTGTCTCCTACTCTACCAACCTACCGTAGTGGCTGAGTTACCTGTACTCAAACTCATTTGAGTCCTTCGATCACTTCCTGCCCCTTCGGACCGCACGATATCCGTTACCCCAGTGTTTCCAAGTCTATGTTGAGTCGTTGACTCGTTGTTGCTGTTATCGTATAATTCCCGAGATAAATGACTAGATCTTTCAAACCTTTTAAACCTTTATGTCGATTATGTAAAACCTCTTTTACGATTTAAGTACTCTACTCACTCATTAAGACAACTTATGATAACCCTTTCAGGTAGAGGACGTCCCTCAGAAGACTCGCAATGAATCGGTGAAAGTTTCCCCAGAATCCACCGACGCAACGAGAGGAACCCCTGAGGTTGTGTTTCTGCGGGACCCGTCTTTCCGGGGTTTCAGGTGAGAACTACTGTCTGTTGTCTACGGAGAACGAGTTATTTGTGTGAACCCTCTTAGGTGAGATTTACGTCGCCGTAATCTTTGATCTTGAGGACGGTGAATTTTTTATTTATTATAAGACCGTCGTACTTGCCTTTTCCGTTACCGTGGGGTAAGGTTATGAGAACGGACCTTTTAGGGTACCTACCTCCTTGGACCACCCGACGTCAGGTACCCCAGCGATTCTCAGCCTGTGCTGACTCACTGAAGGGAAAGTGAAAAGTGAAAGTACGTAACCTCTTCCGTTACCGTGGGGTAAGGTCATGAGAACGGACCTTTTAGGGTACCTACCTCCTCGGACCTCCCGACGGTAGATACCCCNCCGTCGTACTTGTCTTTTCCGTTACCGTGGGGTAAGGTTATGAGAACGGACCTTTTAGGGTACCTACCTCCTCGGACCACCCGACGTCAGGTACCCCAGCGATTCTCAGCCTGTGCTGACTCACTGAAGGGAAAGTGAAAAGTGAAAGTACGTAACCTCTTCCGTTACCGTGGGGTAAGGTCATGAGAACGGACCTTTTAGGGTACCTACCTCCTCGGACCTCCCGACGGTAGATACCCCAACGTGTCTCAGCCTGTGCTGACTTCGCTGAATCGTCGTCGTCGTCGTCGTCGTACTTTTTCAGTCACTACTGGTCTAGTGCAAAGACGAAAGTCTGTTTCCAACACGCCAACGCATTAACTACCTCCCCGGGTCCGTCTCGTCCGTGAGAGACGGAGCGGAGAAGAAGTTCCTCTGACCCCGACGTCGACCCATTAGTCTCGGCCAGACAGGTGAGTTATCATTCTCTTGCGACCCCAAATCTCAGCTTTGTAACGTGTCGATTCAACGATGTCACTGTAGTTGATAATACTCATTGACTATAAATACGTACAAACGTCTTCTTAAGTCATAAAGATGTTGCACCAAAGACTTCTCGTCCGTCTGACCCGGCGTCTGACGCCCAAGTACCTAGAAGTGTACCACCCCTCTCTAAGATTCAGAAAAGAACATTTTCGTGATTAGGGTAGTCCTCCCGGGGTGGGAGTCCTGATTTAATGGAGGGTTTCCGTGGTGGAGGTTTTTAGTAGTATACCTCCTAGTTTTGGAGTTGTGAGAGTACACCCCCGTCCGTACCCCGTGGCTGAAGTCAGGTGTCGTGATAACTTACATCAACGAGGGACATAGTACATTACACAAATTGAGACACTTTGGTTAGTCTTCTTTGTGAAACGTAGTAGTACCCTACGTTAGACGACCCACCTTAAATAATTAATTAATATCTAAGGAAAATACGTGTACGCCGTAATCACAACCCAAAAAAATTTAGTAGATTTTACTTCTGATCAATACGATACTAACTTAACATCGAAACGTAATCATTAAATAAGGTGTCTCTATTTGCCTACCAACATTAATCCTCACTGATTCTATTCTAAATTATTCACAGAACTAGAAAGGGTTCTTAGATTAACGAGTCTAATCGGACAGTAGAGATTTTCGATCTTCATTATGTTTGTTAAATACATAGTGAGACTCCCTGTATGTCGTATGCCCTGTCTGACCTTGACGATTTTTAGTGGAAGAAAGTCTTAGAGCAAACAGATGACGTCTAAATGCACGTACCACGAAAAATTATTTTCCAGTAACATTAAAGTGATCAATAAATTATTTCGATGTCACTAATTAACCCTCCTACACGAAATAAAAATAATAATATCACTTCCTTTATAAATTGTCTTACATCCATGAGTAGTCTTACCGTTGTTTTTTTTTTTTTTCCTTAAAGGGGTTGACGGGTTGGTAAGACCAGGTCGCCTTCTCCCTTACATTTATGGAGAGGATAAAGGAAAAGACAAAAGAGGACCTCCCCAGACGGTTTAGAGGACTGGAGCCCCGTAGAGAGGGGTGACCAGTGATCCATGGTTTTCTGCGGATACAGCCGATTCGTCCCTGTTTCGTGACTTGGTTCAAGGATGGGCGGTCGACCCGGACCCTGTCCGTCGTTTGTTACTTACACGAAATAGGTAAGTTGATAGGTAGGTCGGCACATACTTGTGTAGACGAGCCCTTAGCCTGTGGCCCTCAGCTCCCGTCGACTTTCCATGGGCAGGGGGACGGACTGCCCATGTGAACAGGTCGCAGAGTCTCGGGACGTACCAGAGCCGGAGGTTGGACCCAAGACCATATGCTTGGGTCTAAGATCACAGACCTTTACCACTACCAGACAGGGGTTCATCTGGACGGAGGGGTTTCGTTTTTCCTGGTTGTCGTCGGGGGAAGAGTGGAATCTCGTCGCTGAGAGTACATTTCTCCCTAAAGGGAAATTTGACGCGTACGGGGTCCACCGCGATTCGAGGGTCGACCGCGACCACCACTTCGCGGGTGCACGGTCACGTCCTCGGTACTCTCTGTGTCCAAGCTGGGGGCCCAGCCCCTCTAGGGGACCTCGTCCCGTACCGTTGGGTGACGTCGTAAGACGGACGTCTTAGGGTTCCTGTCTCCTCGGACCGCCCCTGCCACCGAGTCGTGTCGAACGTACGGGACGAGGCTCCCTTTGCGAGGCAGGGGTATCCCTCGACGCGATGGAAGTATGCAAAATCCCAATCACGGCATGACACGTGTCCTATAGTGTCTAAGATCCCGCGACTAGGAGGACGGTTCTATCTCCTCCTTCACCTCCTCCGACCCTCCCTCCGGTCGCCTCCACTTCTCGAAGACGGTCGTAGTCACCAAGGGCCCTAAGTGTCCTTACCACAGATTTTAGGAAGAGTGTTCAGGATCGGAGAAAAGACTCGAGGTCTTGGTGCGGAGGTGCAAGGACTGTGTGTAAGAGTGAAGTAGAGTCTAGGTTTCGTTGGTTTTGGAGTAGTAGGGACGTTCATTTCTTCGGGTACGGAGAGTGACAGGAGACAGAAGGAAAACCGTGACAACCACAATCGGGACATTATAGAGGCGAGGAAGAGGTTCCGGTGGACGGGGTAGGTCGAAGGTAGGACTGAGTGTACGTAGGTCTGTGTGTCAAAGGTCGACCAGGGAAGAGAGACGGGACAACGTTGTGTCGAGGTTAGGTTAAGGTTTCGGTAGAAGTTAAGGTGAAAGGTGGGGTAGTTTTTACAGTTGATAACGGGTGACGAAGAGTTTGGTTCGTTTGAAGAGGTGAGTCCACAAAATATTATGGTAAGGAAGACCACTACCTTATTAGTTATTAGTTAGATATTATCCTTATCTTTCTGTTCCCAAAACAAACAAACAAACGAAAATCGGTTTACTCCCGATCTCAGGCTCTGTGTCTAAGTTCTTCGTGAACTTAATACAAGGTGTTCTGTTGTTTTACTCTCTCCGTTTTGGTGTTCGATACATTCAACAAATTCTTAACATTAACCTCGACCGTTCATTCGCATGAAGGAAAGCCTGCGGTCCAACCCCAGGTTTTACCGACGTATTGATGTTCCTCTCTGGATCTCTTGTATTTTAGTGTCGACCTCTGAAAGAACCACCGGGTCACCAATTCTGGGGCGGAAGGTCACGTCCCCCGAGTTCAAACTAAAAGCCGGGTCCTTGATTCCGGAGTGTGTGGTACCACACCGGTTATTAAATTTTTCTGTTTTTGTTCCAACATTGACCGACGGCGACCGTCTATGACAACGTTCTTGACAACCGTAGACCTACCACCCCCACCCCCAAAACCCCTCTTACCTATGTACAGATTCATACCGAATCAGGGAAACGATAAGTTGACTTTGATGGCGTTGTGACGATTAGTCGATATGAGGTTATGTTTTATTCTACAAGTTTTAAATCCCCTTTTTTATTCTTACCGACCGCCATAGGAACGTAAACTATACTAAGTCTTTTAAGCTCAAGAGTCATTACGTCCTTGTCCAGTGGTTGGTACAGACGTTACGAGTGCACTGAGGGACTTGGTGTCGATGTGGTAAAGTTAAAAAGTTTAGTAAGAAAAGAAGTCACCAATTTCGTGTACATGTCACGTACAAGACCGGTATTCTATCCGACGAGATTCGTCGCACTTCAAGTTCGGTTCAGTAGAGATTCGGACTTACTGAAGAGGTGTACAGTTGTACATTTATAAAGAAGATAGTGGACATTTCCCCATAAGATTTTTGGTCGTGAGGAGTTATATTACGGTCAAAACATAGTAAAATTGTGTTTCTGTGTGTTGACGTCGGTTTATTTTGGTAAAGGACTTACGAAAAAGATAGAAAGGTCGGTCTAAGAAAACGTGGTCTCAGACACTTCAGAAGTGAACGTTCTTATTAGAGTTTACCAGGGAGTCACTGGAGACCTACAGAGGGATCTCGTACATACAAGAACAAACCGTGTTGTACGACACGATTCAGTGAAGTCAGTATAAGCTGGAGAAACGCTGGGACACTTGGTAGCGGGCGGTTCGAGAAGACAGGTACCCTAAAGCGTCCGTTCTCATGACCTTACACAACGGTACGGGAAGGGGAGGTCCCTAGAAGGGCTAGGTTCCTGGATTGAGTGTAGAGGATACAGAGGACGTAACCGTCCGCCCAAGAAATGGTGATCGCGGTGGACCCTTTAGGGGTTTTATTATTACCGGAATATGACTTCTTTCGTTTTCACAATCAGCGAGTCAGTACGGACTGAGAAACACTGGGGTACCCGACGTCGGGTGGTCCGAAGAGACAGGTGCCCTAAAAGGTCCGTTTCGATGACCTCACCGAACGGTAAAGGAAGAGGTCCCTTAGCAGGACTGGGTCCCTGACTTGGAACCAGAGGACGTGACGTCCGTCTAAAAAATGGTTGACTCGATGGTCCCTTCGGGTGCATGAAGACAGACGAGACTCGATGTGTAGTGAAAACAAATAGAGTACCTAATACCCCGAAGGGACCACCGAGTCGACCATTTCTTAGGAGGACGTTACCCCCTCTGGACCCAAGTTAGGGACCCAACCCTTCTAGGGGACCTCTTCCCTTTCCGATGGGAGAGGTCATAAGACCGGACCTCTTAAACAAACTGACATATCAGGTACCCCAGCGTTTCTCAACCTGTACTGATTCACTGAAAGTGAAACCTAAAATAGAATAAGGAGAAACATTATCTTCTTAAATTCATAGATATAACAAAAAATTCCTGTTTCGGATTTAGGATCCGTACAAATAGAAATGTTAAGGATTGGGTATACTGTGTAAGATGTAAAGTTTTATATAAACGATGTAATTGAACTTTTATAGGGTCACTCTCCTTGTCAGTATAATTCCCGTTTTCATTCTCTAAGGGTCTACGTCGACTGTAGTTGGTCTTAGATCTTCGACCCCGAGACTTTACACAATCAGTTGACATGGCACTTGAAGTCAGGAATCGGACAGAGTGGAACTTTACTTGACTTGACGACTTGACTAAAGGAATTGACTTGATTTTAGGTAACAAGACCCTCGAACACCAACTTCTCTTACGATAAAGTTGACTAATCGGATACACCTTTGTCTCAAGAGATAAACTATGCTCGTGAGTGAGTATTTTGGCAGGGAAGACCACAAGTGTTTCAGTGTTCAAAAACGTTTCAAACTTTTTTTATGTTAGGTCTCTTACTGACGGTGAAAAGGGAGGTGAAAGAAGAGTGTCAATCAAACACAAGTGACGATAGATTATACACCAACAGTCTGGAAACTTTATTGGTCCGATAACGATTGACAGAGTCACTTCCTTACCGAAGATCTTTAGAGGAGGGTGGGTGGCACAGGTAAGAGGACCGTTGTTCTGTCTTCTCACGTCCCACTCTCCAGTTTACTCTATATGGAGGGGACATGGACCGTAACCTTATACATTCATTGTCTTTGATTTCCTCCAAACTTTACATGTCTTGGGTTTCGATTCCCTTTAAGAAAATTAGTAGTCGATACATTTTAGTGTGTGTCTTTTGGTCTACGAGTGAGCACAGATGTGTGTCATGTGTAAGAGAAAACAGTCCTTATACACACGACACAAATCAGTGAAGTCAACACAGGTTGAGAAACGTTGGGGTTCCTGACGTCGGGCGGTCCGAGGAGACTGGCACCCTTAGAGGGTCGTCCTTACGACTTCACCCACCGGTGCGGGAGGAGGTCCCCTAGTAGAGTCGGGTCCCTAGCTTGGGAACAGAGGACGCAGAGGACAAAATCGTCCTCCTCAGAAATGGTGACTTGGTGGCCCCTTCAGGAAACAGTCCTTGTCTGAACTATTTTCCGTCGTAGGTGTTAATGTCTACGTGGTATAAAAAACGACAAAAACTACCCTAGGTGTGTTTTATTTTAAATGGGTTTGAGAAACAGATATTCCGTTTTTGGATATTGTTATGATGTATATTCATACAGGTATACACTTCAGAACCCAAAGTCTATAACGTCAAATAGTCTAAACTGTCAAACTACAGTGACTTATTTAGAGTAGACCTATTCAGACCTTCCAGGTCTAGACCTCTGTGAGCTGTAAGCGGTGGTCCTCGTCCACTTGTCGGATATCAGTGTTTACGACCCTTACGAGAACTGACTAATACAGTTAGTTAAAATACATTGAAAATATAAAATCTGTTAAAATATGTTGAAGGGTTTTAACAATGAGTATGGTTTTAAGTTTGAATAGTCCTTTACTCACTGAAGTCAAGTATTTTAATACAGTCTAATTAGTAACGAATTCTTTCGAACTTATACAGGACTGTACGACTTTAAGTACGTATTCTCTTTGAACTATTTCCAAAAGAGTTTGGACTATTTTAAGGATTATAAACAGTTCTGTATGAGTCAATGCTTAACACTTCGACCTTCGATCAATAGATTTAATAGTTATTATTTTATGTTTAAAACTAGTCAATACGGTCTTTTTGTAGAAAAATATTTTAGTAAGAGTATATTTCCTGCTTAGTCTTATACTCGGTATTTAACATTCTTTTTGATACTGTCTCCATACAATCCGTTAATTAATTTTATAACACAATAAATTTACCTAACACACTGTGTCATAAACGGTGGAAGTATTTTAACCTTTAAACAGGAATAAGGTAAAAACCAAGATTTATAAGTTAAACTGAAAAAATAAACTTAAAAACACAAGTAGAATTTCTTACAGGAGGGTTAATATTACTCGAACTTTCACTTCACTCCAACGAGTCAGTACAGGCTGAGAAGTACTGGGGTACCTGACATCGGATGTTCCGAGGAGACAGGTACCTTAAAAGGTCCGTTCTCATGACCTCACCCAGTGGTAAAGAAAGAGGTCCCCTAGAAGGGTTCGGTCCCTAGCTTTGGCCCAGCGGACGTAACCTCCGTCTACGAAATGGCAGACTCGGCGGTCCCTTCGGGCGTTGCTCGAACTCCTGGGTGTTTTCTTGGGTGGGTTTTGAAAGTCTTTTCCTGTGACCTGTAGTAAAGCAAGTAAAAGAGTTGTTCGTCAAACAACTCCCAGAGGGAGGGAGGTTCGTGACAGGACCGAGAGAATCTCGCTAATTTTTAGGGGCTGGTTCACTTCCAAAGTAAGGTCGTTCTTTTTATTCGCTTTCCATGTCTCCACTCCACCCCGAAGGGGCCACCGAGTCGTCATTTCTTAGGTAGATGTCCTCTCCGTCCTCTGCCTCCAAGCTAGGGACCCGGCCCTTCTAGGGGACCTTTTCCTTTACCGTTGAGTGAGGTCACAAGAACGGATCCTTTGCGGTACCTGTCTCCTCGGACAGGTACTCGCCGATGTCACTACCCCAGTGTGTCTCAGCCTGTGCTGGCTTCACTGGTTCGCGCGCGTGTCCGCTCCCTTGTCACTCGCGAGACTCCTAGCGCCTCTCCTTTCCTCCGCCCAGTGGCCCTCCTCCCCGCAATGCCATCTCTCCCACCTTATGACACTAACTTTACATATAAGCCAGTGGAGTCAAACACTGTCTCGACGATTTTGCGAGCGATAAAGGACTATAGCTCGTGTACGGCCTGTGTGTGCACATGTGTGTGTGTCAATGACCTTGATCCAGAGTCTTGGATTCCTTCCTCGCAGACCCTAGAAACGGGACTCGTCCACTCCGTTAGTGGAACCCCAGGTTTACCTACCTCCCCCACTCCCACCGTCCTCCCGTGGGTCGGTCTCTCCCCCACGTGCGTCCTTCGTCCTTGGGCGCTTCGTGGAGGAGTCGCTCCTCGTGTCGCCTGCATGTCTGTCTGCCTGTTCCCTGCCCTGCGCCTCCGCCCTCCGTCCCGTCCCGGGTGCCGCGGTGGCCCCACCTCTTACCTCCGCGAAAGTGGACCGGACCGAGCAACGTAGTGGAGGTTTTTTCCTGACTTCGTTTATGTCGTTTTATAATTGTGTGTAGTTAAATTTACATCTTCTATGTGTGCTTAGAAAGACAAAAGTAGGTATAAAGACACAAGAAACACGATATTTATAAAGTACGACGACGACGATGACGATTCAGTGAAGTCAGCACAGGCTGAGACGCTAGGGTATCTGCCGTCGGGTGGTCCGGGGCGGCAAGGACCCTAAGAGGTCCCTTCTTGTGACCTCACCCAACGGTAAAGGAAGAGGTTACGTACTTTCACTTTTCACTGTCACTTCAGCGAGTCAGCACAGGTTGAGAGGAGCTGGGGTACCTGACGTCGGGTGGTACGAGGAGACAGGTACCCTAAAAGGTTCGTTCTTATGACCTCACCCCAAGGTAACGGAAGAGGTTCTTCATAAAGTATTAGTTTCGGTATAAAAATCGGAGGTTCACATACATCCTCCTTTTTTCTTTCTATCTTTTCTTTGCGGACTTGTGGTAGGAGTCTGTTTCTCTCTCTCTCGTCTTTTCCGGGAGTCTCCGACTCACGTTGAAGATCTCTTCCTTTGACTCCGGTTCTCCTCAATCCGGTCCGTTGGTTCGAGGGACCTGGTCGGGTCCGTGTCGTTCGACCCGAAGTCTCGGCCCTCCTCTCTCGAATCTTTGTGCGAAATAAAACTGGTTTACTTCCCCAACGAGAGTAAATTCATAAGGTTTTCAACAGTTAGAAGGACGAAATTGACAAAGGAAAACATTGACGTCTCAGTGGACGTTATGTATACTAATGTAAAGGGACCACCAAGTCTACCATTTCTTAGACGGACGTTACGTCCTCTGGGTCCAAGTTAGGGACCCAGTCCTTCTACGGGACCTCTTCCCTTACCGTTGGGTGAGGTCATAAGAACGGACCTCTTAAGGTACCTGTCTCTTCGGACCGTTCGATAACAGGTACCCCGGTGTTTCTCAACCTGTACTGACTCGCTGATTGTGAAAGTGAAAAAAAGTGGGAGAACTTAATGTTATCTGGACAAAAATTTATACTTATACTAGTAATTCTAAATGTCCAATATTCGGTAAATACTGATACATCCTGTTTAATATAGTGTACCAATATTATGACATCCTCATACTTAAAAAAATAACAATTAATATAGTATTTCACAACCTTTGTTCGAAAGACGTGTATGAATTACACAATGGATTGATGAAAAACGTCGTGATTTTCTTAGGACCTTTTAAGTAAGATTAATAAGTATGGGGTCCCGATAGTGATTCATGTATAAATTTTGACTTATATTCGAACGAGTAGGACTCTCCTTTTTTGAGATTATTTTGTCGTGTCTACGTAAATATTGTTTAAAGACTCAATTGAGTTTTCATTAATTTTTGTGAGGTTTTTGTCACGTAACAGTAAAGTGTTTTGAGTCGAAGTAGATAAATCTCGTAAATTAGTTTAAAATAAAAAAGTATTTCAGTCCGGTGTATTTTAACTCCCGACTACTTTCAATTAAATCTCATTCGATGTTGTAATATCGTTTTTTCATAATTTTATAGGAACAATCATTTTACGATTACGTTCTCGAATTTGAACATATTATTTATCGTCGAGTTATAATTGAGGAAAATTACCGAAAGTTGATGTATTGTCTTCTATTACGTGATAGCCTTTTTATAACTTTTGCTGGGACCACAAAGTAGGTTTTTGTCAAAGTACTAGGTATTTTTTTTTTTTTGGTGGTAAAAATTCTCAAATAATTGTTCTTCAAGTACCAGTTGAAACCGAATGGGTTCTATAAAAGGTATACCGACTGTCCGAGTTGTTTACTGATTTAATTTTTATAAATATAATAAATCACTTCGTGTCAAAGATCCTTTGGTCATACAAGTTCATTCTGGGATAAAGACTCTCGTAGACTTATAAATTTGTATGATATTTTGTCTACGTCACTGATGGAAAATACGGATATAAAAATCTTTGGGTTATACTTAATAAGGTGAAAAGATCCGGTGATAATATGAACCACCGAGTCACCATTTCTTAGACGGACAACTACGTCCTCTGTGTCCTTTGTGGTCGGTTAGGGACCCAGTACTTCTAGGGGACCTCCTCCTGTGCCGTTGGGTGAGGTCATAAGAACGGACCTCTTAAGACACCCATCTCCTCGAACCGTCCGATACCAGGTACCCCAACGGTTTTCTCAGTTTGTTCTGAACCGTTGACTTGTTGTTGTTGTGATGTAACGATGAACTTTTCTAAAATATACCAGTGAATATACAAGGGTCTATAACATATTTTGAGTTATTCGATCTCTTTTTGTAGAATCGACTGGGTAAGATTCCGTTTTACAAGTTCATTTTAGGGGGAAATAGGTGTAATCCCATTACTGCAAATTTAAAGCATAACTTCCTATGTGAAGACCAAGTACCGTCTTTGATTAGGACAAGAAGGTAACTATGATGAAAGTGGACCTGGTCTCAACCTGAGTCCTTGCATCCTCTAGTCTAATTTTGTATCAAACCTTGGACACAAGAAATAAAGAGCGTGGTAATTCGTTTCTTCAATATATGTCACCGATCTCTCCCAGCAACACCTATACTCTTCTCTTTCTTCGGTCTTCCTTCTTGTCGTGTTTTCGAAGACCCTTTCGTAAGCTTCTTTCTTCAATTCTGTACACCAAATCAGTGAGTCAGTACAGGTCGAGAAAACACTGGAGGACCGGACGTCGGACTGTCCGAGGAGACTCGTACGTCAAGAGGTCCGCTCCTATGACCTCACCCAACGGTAAAGGAAGAGGATTCTGTCTACTCCCTCCGTAAAATGTGGAGTCAGGTCTATGTGTCCCCACACGCATACACACACACACACGTGTCGTGCACACACAGAAGGATAGAGATAGAGTTATTTGGTTATTTTAAGGTTTAGTTCATTAATAATTTATAGCTCATACTTGGGTCAAAGCATGAACGATAATCTCAACGTCTGTCGTGATACCACATCAGTTATTTAGGGTCATTTAGGTGTATACTTAATAATTTTGATCACTCAAATTGTTCCCAATACCAATGTTCCAGTTATATATCTTCAGTTAAGATAAAAATACGTAATCGTTGTTTATAAATCTTCATGTTAAAACTTTCCTATGATAAATGTTAGTGAGTCTTTGTAACTCATGGATCCCTCTTTACGTATGTCGACAGAGATTCTGATGACGTGTCCTCCGATTTTGAAATAACTTTTCTTAACCTTTTTAGTTTTATATATAACTCTACATTCTGTTATGCCATTTCTACTCTCAAGAAGAGGTTCAAAAATTGCGCCAAAGTCAATTTTAAGATTACTTACAAAGACACCTTTACCCGTTCGATAAAGACTTAAAGTATATTTTTTCTTGTCACTATTCTAATTTATTCTACGAACTTTTTCTTGTACCTCTACCTACATGGTGTACATTTCTAAGTTATCTTTTGATACCCTTAATTTTGACACACCGTGACGATACCTACGTCCGTTTACTTGCTGGCCCTGTCTTATGTCCAAAGTCTTTGTCTAGGTGAGCGTATACTTTTACACTGAATCCTTTGTCGACCGTGACGTGTAGTCTCCACTCCTTCAAGACGGTTATTTACAAGAGCTAATTTATATATGTCTTCGCCTTTTCGTTTCGAAGTAGAGGAGTGTGGTGAGTGTTTATAGTAACTCTAAATTTAGCTTTATACTTTGAGTCATTTAGAAGTTTCCGGTATTGGGTCCATAGAAGGACTAGAACACTGTCCCGTTCTAAATTTGTTCTTTGGTTTTTTTCCGTTTTCGTGTTTTTGTTCTATGAATATTAAATCTAGGGTAAGTTTAAAAATTTTGAAGCCAAGTACTTTTTTTGTGACAATGTTTTTACTTTTCCCTTCGGTGCGTCACCTCTCCTTATAACGTCGTGTGAGTTGACCGCGATCTTTCCCTAGCCCTGTATCGCTCTCAGGGAGGTTTGGTTGTCCTTCGTCTGTCTGAGGTCTTCTCACTCGTTCTCTCAGTCTCTTGTCCGGGAAGCGTCTACTCGTGTGGGTTCCCCGGTCTTTGTATGTGTCTCCAAAAGTCAGAGTCCCCCGAAGGGACCACTGAGTCGACCATTTCTTAGACGGACGTTGCGCCCTCTGGACCCAAGCTAGGGACCCAGCCCTTCTAGGGGACCCAACCCTTTTAGAGGACCTCTACCGATGAGTGAGGTCATAAGAACGGACCTCTTAAGGTACCTGTCTTCTCGGACCACCCAATGTCAGGTACCTGTGTTGACTCGTTGATTCGTGTGATGTGTCCGTTAGAGTAATCATTAGACACCTTACTTTTGTTTTTGGTGCTATTCTATGGTCGTTTCTCAGCCTGTGCTGACTCGTTGACTTGACTCGACTTGACTATTTGGGTACCGTTCCCGTTTCTACTTTTTTTGTTATGGTTCACAACT
The DNA here is from genome assembly GCA_006410555.1 of Capra ibex. Classification (NCBI taxonomy): domain Eukaryota; kingdom Metazoa; phylum Chordata; class Mammalia; order Artiodactyla; family Bovidae; genus Capra; species Capra ibex. The sequence goes on along the minus strand of SJYO01030260.1, from coordinate 34,891,514 downwards.
GTGCAAGTCCCTCGTAACCTTTGAGAATCCGTGACAACCGCCATTTAAGTATGTGACTTGTATGTGTGTAAACTGTCTGGTGCATGTGTCCTTGTGATTTCCTGTTCACTCTCTCACAAGTGTCGTCGTGTTAAGGACCGTTGGAGTTTAGACTTTGTTAGGGTCAGTTGTCGTCTTTTTTAATTAAGTTGCATATGTCGTTACTTTAGTTTGATTGGTGTCGATGTGTACTGTAGTACCTAATTACAGTGTTTATATATGTTATTTGCTTTCTTTTCTTTCTTTCACTTTCACTTCAACGAGTCAGTACAGGCTGAGAAACGCTAGGGCACCTGCCATTGGGTGGTCCGAGGAGACAGGCACCCTAAGAGGTCCGTTCTTGTGACCTCCACCGACGGTAAAGGAGGAGGTCCCTAGAAGGGTTGGGTCCCTAGCTTGGGTCTAGAGGACGTAACGCCTGTCTACGAAATGGTAGACTCGGTGGTCCCTTCGGACTTTCTTCCACCTAAGTTTCTTATACACGACGTACTAAGTCAAGTGTCTCTTCAGTCCTGTCGTCGGTGGAAGCTCCTCCGCCCTCACTACGACGACGTCTCTGCCGTCTTCCTCCACTCCTGTCGGCGCGTGCCGGTAACGAAGACTTAGAGGTGGCGGCCCCCACGACAGTGGCACAAGAGCTGTCATTAATGATTCGACGTGTAAACTCACACGTAAGACAGACACGGGTAGACGTCAGATAATTCTGTCGAAACTTTTTTCTTTTTTTTCTCGTGGGTACAAGGAACAAGTAAAGGGGGGAAGGACGTCGGAACTTACGAAACCGCTGTCGACCACGGACGGAGTTTACGACCTCTCACCCACGCTCTAAATCCGTACTACCTCTGTTCCCGATCTTTCTGAGTCCTAGGGATTCCAGTCCCCTGAGAGGGTCTCACGGGTAGGGACCTAAAAATACGCTGGTCTACTTTACGTGGAAATAGACCAAATTCCGTGATGACGAGACCGGTGACTTTAGGGTAGACCAGGTCTGGACTTGGTCCGGTGTTTAGGTTCTGAGGATCTGGAGGTGAGACTAGAGAAATTTTTGGGGTGTGACTCAGACTGGAGTGACATATATTTTGCAAGATCTTTAAAGTATAGTTTTATTTTCGTTGGTTTAGGTGGATACATTTTTACTTATAGTCCCCGTGACGGTTTTTTTTTTTTCCTTTGGATACTAACCTTTCCACGATGAAGTAATGTGGAATTTTTCGTTAGTCACAAAATGCCAGTACTAAAAAGAAAAAGTCGATACCGTCGACAACGAAGTATTTCGACCTTGCACCGGAAGAGGGAAAAGGGTACACTAAATGAGTGAGAACGTACAGTTATGAACCGTTCACTAAAGAGAGTTATACGTCTATAAACATTCATGAGACTACCCCAAAAAAAGGGGGAACTTTTAAAGTCACATGAGAGTTACAGTAGACCTAATAAAATATATCCCTTCTTCTTTCTTCTTTTTGTTTTTTCACAGCCCATTTTCACACTAACGACGATTCAACGAAGTCGACACAGGTTGAGAAACACTGGGGTACCTGGGCGGTCCGAGGAGACAGGTACCCCAAAAGGTCCGTTGTCCTGACATCTCTCAACAGTGAAGGAGGAGGTCCCCTAGAAGGATTGGGGTCTAGTTTGGACTCAGAGGTCGTTGAGGACGAAACGTCCGTCAAGAAATGGTGACTCGGTGGCCCCTTTGGGTGTCTACACTAAGTGACCGACGTTTTGGGTAAAGGAACCGTTCCCCAGTGAGTCTGTAATGTGTCTCCTTATCAATGTCAGTGTCTTCATTGGTCTCATTTCGACTTTAAGTCACGTTCTCGTCAGGTGGTCCTGTCCTTCGGGTTTCTACTCTACAATTGATTCCTGTAAGTTCAAGTCCGGGGTGGACCCTTTGAGTGTCCAGTGAGTTAAAAGATGACCAGTAGATTGAAACCTCAAGGAACGAATGTTGAGAACCTTCCGTCTTAGATCGGGTTTGTAAATTTTAGAAAAACCATACAGGGAATTCTAGACTCAAAAAGTCCCGTCTTAAGAGACGGAAGAAAAGACAAACCGGGACAGAAGTGGAGACACTCCTTCCTCTGGGGAATCGTATTACTACGTAGAGTCTACACACAACTGTTCCTCGATCCCTGACTTACAGACACAGGTGGGGTTTTACGTATACAAATCCGGGATTATAACCCTCTACCCCGGAACCCTCCCTCTGAATCTACTCCCGTACCCCGTCCTCTTGGTGTCACCCTAAGCACAGGAATACTCTTCTCCTTCTTCGTGGTCTCGAGAGAGAGACGGTACACTCTTGGGTTCGTGTGTCAGTTAGACTTCGGTCCTTCCCCCGGAGGGGTCCTCGACTCACTCGACTGTGAAACTAGACCTCGTAGGTCGGAGGTCTTGACACTCCCTATTTACAGATAATGAATTCGGTGAGTCAGACACCAAAAGAGGATATCGTCGGGGTTCACTTCCGTACTCCCTAAGTATAATCGAAGTCTTCCCAACTGCTAGACCTCTTGTGTTACTAAGTTCCTTTTCTCCTGAGAGACGAGTACTAGTGGTTCCAGTTCTACGTCGGTCGTGGGACCTCTCCTGTCTCCTCGATCTTTTACTCCCTTCCTCTACTTCGTTATACTCCCTTTCTCGAACGTGCCGGGATAGACTCAGTCTTCCTGTGCCTTCTCATCTTCTCGGTCGTAGCTCTAATTTCCTCATAAGGTGTGGTGGAAGACCTTAGGTGCACTCTCGTCCGAGAGAGGACTGTACCTCGGGAAAGTACTACCGTCCAGGAACAGGAAATGAACGTGTGAAGAGGATGAGGACTACCTCATAGAGAATCCGGTCTGACTAAGAACTCAGTCGGAACGGGGACTCATCCAGATACACGTATTCCTTAACTCCACCACCAACAAGTCAACAAGTCAGCACAGGCTGAGAAACACTGGGGGACCTGACGTCGTCCGGTCAAAAAGGACAAGAAGTGGTAGAGGGTCTCAAACGAGTTTGAGGCACAGGTAGCTCAGCCACTACGGTAGGTGGGTAGAGTAGGAGACAGCAGGGGAAGAGGAGGACGGAAGTTAGAAAGGGTCGTAGTCCCAGAGAAGGTTTCTCAACCGAGAAGCGTGGTCCTTCAGTTTCCTAACCTCGAAGTCGCAGTCGTAGTCAGGAAGGTTACTTATAAGTCCCAACTAAAGGAAGTCCTAACTGACCAGACTAGAGGAACGACAGGTTCCCTGAGAGTTTTCAGAAGAGGTCGTGGTGTCAAGTTTTCGTAGTCAAGAAGTCACGAGTTGGAAGAAATACCAGGTGGGTACTCACCCCGCCCTTAACCCAACCTTCTTCCCGATTTGTTCGAAAGTGTCGAGTCCTCCTTTTCCCTTCACGACCGGACAGACTGTTGACTTACGACGTAGAGTGACCTCCCACCTCTACCTCTCCTTAAGAGGTACTGTTGTCTCCCTCCACGTGTCCGTGACGGGTGGGGAGGTGGTCCCAGGTCGGTGCGCGAGTCGCGTGTGCTCCAGCGTCTCCTACTAGGGAGAGAGAGACGTAAACGAAGGAGCCTGGGTAGATCGAGACCCAAGTTGACAACTGGTGTGTAGGGTGGTCAAGAAAATATACTCTTTTTACTGAAACGTTGAGACTTGGAGTTGCAAAGGTAGACATTTCGTCTGTATAATTATGATAGAGGTTTCTGTCGAGATTTTTGATTTTATTGTCTCTCTCTCTCTCATTAAGAGGGTCACGAGTTATTTATCCTCTATCAGTGACTTACCAAGAAAGGGTCCTGCAGGGACGACCAGGTCCCCAATTCTTAGACGGACGACTACGTCTCCTGTGTCCAAACTAGGGGCCGGGTCCTTCTAGGGTGTACGGTGTCTCGGGATTCGGACACACGGCACCGATGTCTTCGGACACGAAGTGTTGTCCTCTTCGGCGGCGTTACCGGGCGTGTGGTGTGTGAGCTTCTGTTGGCCTCTTTCGGGTGTGCCGTTACCTCTGCCGTGTCGGTTTTTATTTATTCACAATTGTTGCGAGGAAAGGGAAACGTATAATGTTCTTCTTACTCATTATGTCTGTTTTTGCTGTCTCGTGCACAATTTTAGAGACTTAAAGGAGTAACGACTCATGTACCGTTCGACTTTTACAGATTAAACCCATGGAATTTAGAAGGATCCGAGTGAAGGTATAGACATTTTAACTCTATTTTACCTAAGGAGTATCCTCCTAAAGACTTTTATTTTCTATCCTAATATGGAGGTCTCACGAAGTGTACCATGAAACACTATCTTCCTTCGTCGACTATTAGTTGATGACTAGAAGTTTGTCCCGTGATGTTGAAAAAGAGAAATTGGAATTTAACTTCACAACCCTCTGGTCTTTTGTGGAGGGGTTTGGTCGGGATTATACATAAATGTAGACAACTATAAGTACTGTCGGAGAATAAATATGGATTCACTCTTCTTTTGAGGTATCGAAAAAGTGTAAGAAGTTGTTTAGGTTATCAAAAAACTCACTTTCTACTTATTTTCTCGTTATTTAAATTAAATAGTCTAATCGAGATTGACTAGTTACAACTTTCTAACCTCGTACCCTATATATATGAGACTCGTTACTCTAGGATTTATTAAAGTCTGTCTCCCTTTTCCCGTCCTTCTCTTAATATCCCCGGTATTCGGGGATACATTATTAAATCAAACCGAGACCGAATAAGTTAGATGTGTAAGGACCTCTATTTACTACGATTCCATCTGGATAGGTAGACGTACAAAAAGGAGGTAGATGATATAAAGAATATCCCCATGTGAGAAGAAAGGGGACTATTAGTATAAATTCCTCAGACTTTTTAGTGACTTAGGGAGTCTCGTTCATAGACTGAAAAGGACTACAAACCCTTAAATCTGTAATTTTTTTTTTTTTTTTTTTTGATTAGACCATTTCCTGTGAATTAAGACAAGGGTTGAAATTTAAGGACGTCCTTGCAGTTAACTGAAAAGTGGTATAAGTATACGAAGTATTCCTTTACAAGGTGACCACTTCTAAGTGTTCCTCTCAAGTTTCTTTCTTTAAAGAGGAGGAAAGAGTCAAGAAGTTTTAGTGAGTAGGGCATTCCCCGACTTTATTTCTGTAGCGTTGGTTACTCTTCGAAGGTAGGTCGTCCTCTAGGAAGGAGGACGGAGACGTGGGACGACGGTGGTCAGAGGACGCTCAAGTCCTCTCTTGCACGGGTGTCGTACGTCAGTGTCTTCTTACTTTCTGTGGCTGCTGGAGTAAGAGACGGGATTTGGTTAAGTACAGTTGTTTTAGGATCTTTTGAGTCATCTTGGTTGTCGACGGACAGTTCGTTTTACGAGGTCTGTGTGCAGAAGGGGCTTCTGTTCAGGGACCGTCTTCTTGCGACCGAGGAGACCGCAGACTAATCTACGAGGGACCCTACCACCTCGACAGACTCTTCGACATGTCACGTCACCACTTCGTGGCCCCCAGTCTAGGGTCCAGATTGGGAGGAAAGAAACCCGTCAAATATATGGGAAACATGTGGCACCAAAGAAGGACCTACTTTGTCGGGGAGGACTCCGACTCAATGGGGTACAATTCGTACAGATTCCGAGGGACAGAAAGAGTAGGTAAGCCGAAGGACCCAGTGGAGGATTGAACACGACGAGAGGACATAGTTGATGTTTAACCGTAAACGGTCGTTGATTTGTTCCCGTAGATGGTAGACGAGACACCTCGGACGCGGGGCGTGACGACGACAACTGGAAGTTGTCGACTCCCTCAGGTCCCACCTCTTGCTCCGGAAGACACGAGGTCCCTTAGACTACCCCGTCCAGAAACCTATCAATGTATAAAAGTCCTTGACTAAAGTACTAAGGTTTGGAAGTTAGAGGAGTATAGATCTTTTCGTGACTTAGGAAAGTACTACTGTCGAGGAACACCGATTATCTTTGGGAAAACATTTTACTCACGAATTAACGTAGTTTGAGGGGGAAGTGGTTTTAGCATATATAACTGGAAGGGGGTGACGGAGAAACCTCGTCAGAGAGTCTCTATAGACTTCACAACAGAGGTCCCGACGCCAGGAGTAAAACGGGGTTTATTTTGAATTGGACGTTGAGAGTTCAACACGTAGAAAAAGTCATCTGTGGACGGAGGCGGTAAACTTCGAGACCCCGGGACCTACGTCCTCGTCTACGAAGACTCGGTCGGCGAGGGTGGGGGTCGGGGACTGGGGCTAAGACGTCAGTCCAGCTGCGGGTCTCGGTGCGAGGTCTCTGTGGCCCGTGGACAAGGCTCTGACGTCGAGCGGTTCGGGGCGACAGGGGAAGGTCTTTACCTACACTGGAACTTGAAGAAAGAAGGGAGAGGACGGGTTTCAGGTCACAAAGCAGAGCACATCTTGGTGTACAGGTTCACAAGGTTTGCAGTCAGGGGAATCTGTTGTCTCCTCTCGGGTCACGTTTTCTCTTTCTGTTCTGGAGAGCAAGTTTTTCGTCCTTTTTCGAAAAACTGACACAAGTAGTCAGAGAGAGAGAGACACGGACTGGACCACCAGAAAGAAACGATGACTCACAACGTGTGCAGGGAGAACGGGGTCCCCAGAAGGATCCACTCATGTCTGGACGTGTCCACAGACCGGTGTGGACCTCGGGGCGGGTGTTGGGTCGGTGCCCGGTGGTCTGGTATTACACGGGTGCAAGTGTGGGGTCCGGACTCCGTGCCTGTCGTCTACCCGTCGACTTTTGGGTACCGTCCGCTCATCCCTCCACCTCCCTCCACCCTGTCTTACGGGTGCGAGGTCGGGGGACGGACATACGGTCGTCCCAGGTGAGTTCTGTTTAAGTGTCTTCTTTAATTGTTCGGAAGGTTTTCCCGTCAGTGTCTCGTAATTAGGGTTCCCGTTGTTTTGTCTAGTGAGCTAGGACTTTATTCAGGACCTTTGGGATAAAATTTAAGTAACTAAGTCTTTCCCTGTCGGTGTGAGTATGAGTGTGATGGTAATAAACTCCGAGGGACATTAATTTGTCAGTACAAGGGGTCTAATAGGGCTTGGTGGTTGACGGACTCTTTTTGACTCCCACTCCGTCCTGTACAGACGTGGAGTTCGTTTCTCGTAGAACAGAACTGGTAAGGTAAGGTACTTTTACCGTGAAACAGTGTCGAAATTTGTTTATTTTGTCGACTAGGGGTACCGGTCTTGTGGTTGTGTGGTGTGGGACCGACCGGTAGTTACTCAACATTGGTATGTCTCGAGGTGTCTAAACGTCTCTCTAATTAAGTGTTTCTAAGTAGTAACTTTGTTCTGTGTTAGGACAAAGAAGTTTTTTTGTCCCCATTATTGTTTTAGGTGAAATATTGGACCGGTACTCCTAATTTATTGAATTGCTTACCCTTTCGAACCGGTCACATACCGGATGTCACTAGTAAGGTCTAAGTCATTGGTAGTACCGTCAATAATAGCACACTTCCGATCATACACCAATGTTCGTGGGATTTCCGGCTTCGATATAGAGGTCCGGAGTAGTTTTATACTATCGTGTCTTTTCTAGGTCTACCTTGTGTCCTATCTCCGACAAGAGAAATAGGGGACCGATCTACTTGTGTACTCCCGTAGCAGTAACTAAATAACTCACACTGTCGTCAAGACTCCAATGATTCCTCTTCAATGGTTCCTCTGACAGGAATACAAAATCTCTAGTACGAATTCATAATCTCTACTTCATAACGCAACTCGTTTTTAATATCTCTACTTCGTTTAAAACCGTTTTAGACTCGTCAAGTCTACCAGTTGCATACCCGTAGTAACACGACAAGAAATATAAAAGACATCACAATTTTTACGAGTATTATTCATATGATAGTACATTCTTAACTTAGCGGTCAGATACAGACTACGTCCTATGTCGTACGAACCTCGACCACGTACCCCTACTGGGTCTCTCTACAATACCCCTCCCTCCACCCTCCCCCCAAGTACAAACCCTTGCGTACATTCTTAATTTCTAAAATTTTAATTTTTTTTTTTAAATTTTTTTTTTCAGTAGTGGTCAAAGAACCACCTCACGTTACCCTCTCCCAATGGTCTTAGGGGTACCCGGGAATATTGTGGCACTTACGTTGTCCCAGTCCTTTGTCCGAGTCGCGAGTCCCCCTCGTCGGGGTCCGTAGGATTCTTCGTTCAATTTGGGGAGGGGGGTCCTATAAAAAGATACAACAGTGACCTGGTCTCCCAGTGTCACAAGATCCGGAGTTTGACCTGTCTTGTTCGAGTGGTAGGGGGAAGCGGTCCTGACGGAAGGAGGGCGACGAGACGTAAGGAGATGAACTTCCTGTCCTCGAGTACCCTTCTGCGACCCAATCCTCGGTTTCTCGGGTCACTGTCCACGTACCCATTTCTGCGCCGTGGGTAGTTACACACGTTACCCTATAATGAGCCGGTGGTTTTCCCCGTTTACCCCAGTGAACATCATTGCACTACCTGGATCTCAGACAGTATGTCTGACTTCTTTCAGTCTCTCTCCTTTTGTTTACATGTATAATGATGTACATCCACGTTAGATCTTTTTGCTGTGTCTACTTGGATAGACGTCCCGTCCATATCCCTGCACCTGTATCTCCTGCCTGTCCGTCTGTGTCTCTTCCCTTCCTATGTCCTGTCCGACCCTCCAATCCTGACTGTAGGCGTGCGATGGTGTGCGCTTCGCCTACCGCTCTCCCTCGGACGATGCGTCGTGTCCCTTCGGTCGACCCCCGGGGCGCTCCGGGTCTCCTCGCCCTCCCCCTCCTCGAGGTTCCCCCTCTCCTCTGACGTATGCGTATCGACTCAGTGGAATGACTTGTCGTCTGTGAGTGGGTTGTACCATTTCAGTTAGATTTTTTTCTTCTTCTTGGTTTGTCTCGGTCGAGCGAGCGGTCGAGGGGGGGAGAGGATCGTTTAGACTCCTTTAAGGAATTGGTAGGACTCGGAAGATGGGACTACATCTGAAAACCTTTGTCCACCTAAACGCACCTCTATAAGAAATCGTTCGAGTTGAGACTAAAGTTACTCGTGGACACACATTGAGGATTAAGATGTAGAAAGCGAGACTAAGGAGTGATTAATGTACATAGTTTTACGGATGTCCTGGGAACCTTCAGTCCAAACTGTGGACTTTGTTGTGTAGATTTAGGAGGTTTACTCCTATAGAAAGTCTAAAGTGTACTTTAGTTCATATCCCTGTAGATGAATTCTCCGGAGGGGTGGGGAAGGTCGAAGGGATTTAAATTTTGCACTTTTAAGGTTAAGTGGGGAACCGAAAAGTGGTCAGTCACGTGTCATGGACGGACCGAGAAGAGAGTAATTTCGAACGATTAAGGGTGGGGTCTCGGGACGGTCTATTTGTGGAGGGGTGACTTTACCCGTGTCAAAGAGGAAGGAAGGTGTGGTAGACTGAGATGTGGTGACGTCCCTTAAAGTAGTCCTACGTTATCTGTATCACCTCTCGTTTCGAACCCTACTCCGTTGTTCCGTTTGAGGACCGGCGGAGAGATCACTCTACTCATCATATTGAAACGACTCTGAGTTAATATAATAGACAGTTGACCCATCTTGCGATACCCGTGGATATAGACGTCTCCTAATTCTCCATATCCCAAATGTTGAGGACCACGTCTTGTTTAGGACGTGTTTAGGGTACCCTCTCTCCATTTCTACACACGCCAGTGTCCGTGACACGAGGACCGTCCACACTTGTCCCCGACTTGTGACTTCGACTCTGAAGGGACGGGCGGTGTGCTGTGTCCGGCCGGGACGTTCCCACGTCGAGTCGTCTATTGCACCGGGCACTCGGAATGGAGACCTATTTCTATAGTCCTATCGAGTGTCGGAACCTGACACGAGACCGGTTTTTGCGATATATTTCTAATTCATACACTGTTTTTAAACATCGTTGTAGTCGATTAACGTTTCAACTCCTTTTCTTTCATTAATTTCAATCTCTACTCGGTCGTTCATTAAGTGAATTAACACTCGTGTCTTGGAAGGTGGTAGGAGAGGAGGAAGTCCCCTTTTTTTTTTTTTTCCACATGTCCTGACATCCCTTATACATACGACTCAAGTCCCACAATAAAAGACCCTAACTAGGTCCAACGGACAAAATAGACTTCGTTTCATCTAGTTTCGTTACTAACAAATTACATAAAAGAAGTACGAAAAGATTTTCAACAAAAAATGTCAATCTATACCTTTCAATACTGGTTTGATCTGTCGTATAATTTTATTATATTATAATGAAACGGTTGTTTCCAGGCAGATCAGTCCCGATACCAAAAAGGTTATCAGTACATACCTACACTCTCAACCTGATATTTCTTTCGACTCGTGACTTCTTACCTACGAAAACTTTACACCGTAACCTCTTCTGAGAACTCTCAAGGAACCTGACGTTCCTCTAGGTTGGTCAGGTAGATTTCCTTTAGTCAGGACTTATAAGTAACCTTCCTGACTACGACTTCGACTTCGGGGTTATGAAACCGGTGGACTACACTTCTCGACTGAGTAAACTTTCCTGGGACTAAGACCCTTTCTAACTTCCGTCCTCCTCTTCCCCTCCTGTCTCCTACTCTACCAACCTACCGTAGTGGCTGAGTTACCTGTACTCAAACTTGTTCGAGACCCTCAACCACTACCTGTCCCTTCGGACCGCACGACGTCAGGTACCCTAGCGTTTCTCAGTCTGTGTTGGCTCGTTGACTTGACTTGACTTATATACTTTATAATCATCCATTGATTATTCCTGGATGACATATCGTGTTCCTTGAGATGAATTACTACATTACTGGATATACCTTTTCTTAGATTTTTTCTCACCTATATATATATTGTCTAATAGATGACATGTGGACTTTGATTGGGTTGTGACATTTGGTTGATACGAGTTTATTTTTAAAATTTTTAATGTGATCCTACGTTTGGACTCAAAAGTGCTTCACTCTCTGTGTGTGTGTGTGTGTTCCTTGATGTGTACTGTATGAAGACACGTGTGTGTGTGAACGTGTAAGTGGGAACACTTCTTTTTCTAATCTTATAACTTTGTATGAATAAAATGTTTGATATAGGTCTACACAAAATTGAAAGAGTTACGGAAAGTTTTATTACTGAGTTTTCGATTATAGAAAAAGTTGAACAGTTTATAAAATCTATGAAGGAAAAGGGAAATTACTATCGTGATCTTCTTTTTATATTTGTCTTTCTTCTTACTCCTGTAATGGAGAAAATAAAAATATGATCCATAAACGAAAGAAAAAAGGAGGTTAGGTAAAAATAATTCCATAGTAACTAAATGTTATAATAAAATCTGAGTCCGCATGTTGTATCACTAAGTTTTAAAAATATCTAATATGAGTTAAATTTCAATATTTTTTTATCTATATAAGTGGTACGATATATATTATATAGGATCATTAAAAAAAGAAAAAAAATTTAATTGAATAAAATTAACCTCCTATTAATGAAATATTATAACACCTCCGAAAACGGTATGTAGTTGCACTTAGTCGGTACCCACGTGTACACAGAGGGGTAGGACTTGGGGGGAGGGTGGAGGGAGGGCAAGGTAGGGAGTCCCAACAGGGTCCCGTGGCCGAAACTGACAGGACGAAGTACGTAGTCTGAACGTGACCAGTAGATAAAATGTATACCATTATATGTACGAAATTACGAAAAGAGAGTTTAGTAGGGTGGGAACGGAAGAGGGTGTCTCAGGTTTTCAGACAAGAAATGTAGACACAGAGTAAACGACGGAACATATGTCTTAGTAATGACAGAAAGATTTAAAGCATATATCCACAATTATATGTCATAAACACAAAGAGAAAGACTGAATGAAGTGAGACATATTGTCCGAGGTCAAAGTAGGTGGAGTAATCTTGACTGAGTTTACACAAGGTAAAATATCGACTCATTATCAGGTAACGCATACACATGGTCTTGAAGGAATAGGTGAGTAGACGACTACTTGTAGATCCAACGAAAGTACAGGACCGATAACATTTGTCACGACGTTGCTTGTAGTCCCATGTCCACAGAGAAGGTTAAGACCAAAGGAGTCACATATACGGGTCGTCACCCTTGCGGGTCGTCACCCTTGCGGGTCGTCACCCTGACGACCCAATATACCGTCAAGCTCAGGGTCAAAAAGTTCCTTGACGGTGTGACAAGAGGTGTCACCGACATGGTCAAACGTAAGGGTGGTTGTGACATTCTCCCGAGTGAAAAGAAACTAAAGAAAATAGTCACAAAATATCGAAAGATGTATATCCAGAAAACAAAGAGATCCATTTAAATAAGGATTCATGAAATAAGCAAAGACAACGTTACCACTTACCCTAACAAAGGAATTAAAGAGAATGACAAAAGAGTAACAATCACATATCCTTACGTTCCCTAAAGACACATAATTAAAATATAGAACGTTGAAATGATATAAGTAACTAATCGAGATGATTAAAAGACCACCATAGAAATCCCAAAAGGTACATCTCCTAGTACAGTAGACGTTTGTCACTCGCAAAATTAAGAAGAAAAGGTTAGACCTAAGGGAAATAAAAAAAAAGAGAAGAGAGCAACGACACCGATCCTGAAGGTTTTGATACAACTTATCATCACCACTCTCACCAGTGGGAACAGAACAAGGACTAAATTCTCGTTTACGAAAGTTAAAAAACGGTAACTCATATTACAGACGATACATAAACAGTATATACCGAAAATAATACAACTTCATACAAGGAAGATACGGATGAAAGACCTCTCAAAAAATAGTACTTACCCATAACTTAAAACAGTTTCCTAAAGAGACGTAGATAACTCTATTAGTATACCAAAAATGGAAAGTTAAACAATTATACCACATAGTGTACCTAACTAAACGTTTATGACTTCTTAGGAACGTAGGAACCTTATTTCGGGTGAACCGATAATTCATACGACAAAAATTATATAACAACCTAAGACAAGCGATCTTAAAACAACTCCTAAAAACGTAGACACAAGTAGTCACTATAACCGGACATCAAAAGAAAAAAACACCGTAGAAACAGACCAAAAACATAGTCTCGTTACCACCTGAGTCTTACTCAAACCCTCAAATGGAAGGAGACGTTAAAAGACCTTCTCAAACTCATCCTATCCACAATCGAGAATAGATTTAAAAACTATCTTAAGTGGACACTTTGGTAGACCAGGACCGTAAAGCACACAACCTTCTAAGAAAAATAATGTCAAAGTTAAAGACACGAACACTTAATAGACAAGTCTAAAAGATAAAGAAGGACCAAACCAAAACCTTCCAATATGAAAAGATTCTTAAACAGGTAAAGAAGGTTCAACAGGGAAAATAACCGTATATCAAAGAGTATCATCAGAGAATATTAGAAAACATAAAGACACAACAGACAACACTAAAGAGGCAAAAGTAAAGATTAAAATAACTAAACTAAGAAGAGGGAAAAAAAGAACTACTCAGACCGATGGTCAGTCAGATAAAACAAATAGAAGAGTTTCTTGGTCGAAAATGACGACAACTAGAAACGATATCAGAGGAAACAAAGAAAAAGTGAATAAAGACGAGACTAAAAATACTAAAGAAAGGAAGACAATTGAAACCCCAAAAGAAAAAATAACGACAAGAAGAAAAAGATCAATGAAATCCACATTCACTCACTTCAGCGAGTCAGCACAGACTGAGAAACGTTGGGGTTCCTGACATCGGCTAGTCCGAGGAGGTAGGTACCTTAAAAGGTCCGTTCTCACGACCTTACCTAACGGTAAAGGAAGAGGTCCCCTAGAAGGACTGGGTCCTTGACTTGGGCCCAGAGGGCGTAACGTCCGTCTGAGAAATGGCAGACTCGGTGGTCCCTTCGAGATCCACATTTCAGATCCTTCGAGACCCTTGAAATCCACATTTCAATCCAACAAATAAACTACAAAGAGAGTAAAGAACTCCATCCGAACATAACGATATTTACAGGGAGAACGTGACGAAAATGATTTAGGGTGCCCAAATACCAACAACATAAAAGTAATAGTAAACAGTTATAGTTATCGATCCGTATAAAACTAAAGGAAAAAATGAAGATGGCACTAGACAACCAATAAATCTTCACACAACAAATCGGAGGTATAGTAAAAAAAAGGACATCAACTATAGATTAGAAAGGTGTAAAACTAGTCTTTTCTACGAACTTTACTAAGGTTATGAAAATTTAAATGGTTCCGATCTAAATACCGGGTCCTATACTAGATAGGACCTCTTACAAGGTACACGTGAACTCCTTTGCCACTTTAGGTAACCACACAAGTCTTGCCACCGGCACAGAGTGAGACAAAGTCGGGACGTCTGAGATGACAAGAGAGGGTCGTAGGTCCCGTCCCGAGAGACACAATGTGGTATCGACGCAGAGTCCAGTCCAGGACACGGGTTAGAAACCTTTATTTTCCGTTTTTGGACAGTTGAATTGGGGAGGGTCGTCGGGATAGAGGACAGAAGAGGGTTTCCGTTTCCTTCTTTCTTCTTCAACCTCTTGTGACCGAGGGAGGTCTCTGTCCTCCTCCGTCTGGTTCAGTGCTCTGTCTTTCCTAACTAAGAACCGTTCGACCTCGGAGTGACCCGTGGATGATCCGAAAGTCCGAGTACACGTGTCTGGGTGTCGTTAAGATCCACTAGAATTTCTAGGTGTGGACCCCCTTAGTAGGTGGGTAATGGTCTCAGAAAGAAACTGATTAGGGACATCCTGTACCGTTTACTGTGACCAGTAAGACACGTACACCTCTTACAAGGGTGATACCAAAAAGGTCATTAGTACATACCTACACTTTCAACTTGGTATTTCTTCCAACTCGTTCTTCTTAACTACGAAAACTTTGACACGACGACCTCTTCTGAGAACTCTCAGGGAACCTGGTGTTTCTCTAGTTTGACCAGTTAGAATTTTCCTTTATTCGGGACTTATGAGTAACCTTCCTGACTATGACTTCGACTTTGAGGTTATGAAACCGGTGGGTTACGTTTGTCGACTGAGTAACCTTTGTTGGAACTACGACCCTTTCTGACTCCCGTCCTCCTCTTCCTCCACTGTAGTCTACTAATCTACCGTAGTGACTGAGTTACCTGTACTCAGACTCGTTTGAGACCCTCTATCACTTCCTGTCGTTTCGGAAGGTACGATGTTAGGTACCCCAACGTCGTAGTCTGTACTGACCGTTGACTTGTTGTTATTGTCGAACGTAGAATTCTTACTTACCTAATATGAATAAACCTCTGTCGTCTGAGAGGTGTGGAGAACCGTATAACCCTTTTCGTTTGTGTTACACAGGGGGAGGGAGAGGGGTAGTGGAAATGGTACTTGTGAAGGCGAAGTGAACCTTAGACTCCACTCACAGGACGGTAAAAATTGGTGTGTTTGATTTTCGTCGTAATCCGTTCTTTTTCATTCTCACTGGAACTAGTCTACTGAGTTGTATTGGTAAGTCCAAGTACATAAATTTGACTTCTACGTCTTCTAGTGTAAAGTGACGTTGACACTTAATTGGGTTCTGTAAATTAACATCTACCTTTTGTAATCTTCGTGAGGTTCCTATACTGAAGCTCTCCATTGTTCTTAAACTTTTGGTCTTTGTCTTTAGCTCCCCTTCCCATTTTCCGATTTCGACAGGCTAAATAAAGTATGTGTATAACACTACTTCTTCCCGTTAAAGAAAACACGTTACAGTATGAAAAACAGTAATTTTTATTGTAAGACATAAGAACCGACACTAAATTAGTTAATTTGTTCTATTTACCCTGTATCAGTACTTGTGTGAAGTTTCTCAAGTAGGATCAAGTAAGATGGACAAATACTTACTTCTATCAATAACGACTGAGACACATACACACACACACACACACACACACACTGTGTGTGTGTGATTCAATGAAGTCTGTACAGGTTGAGAAACACTGAGATACCTGATATCAGACGGTCGGAGGAGACAGGTGCCTTAAAGAGTCCGTTCTTATGACCTCAGCCAACGGTACGGGAATAGGTCCCCCGGAAGGGTTGTGTCCCTAGTTTAGACACGAAGAATACAGAGGACGTAACCGTCCATACAAGAAATGGTGCTCGCGGTGGGCCCTTCGGATGACTACCGATGGATGTTAATTTTCTTTGCGTGCTAGGTCTAAGTCTCTTACAGTTTCAAAGGTAATCGGGAGTTTAGATAGATTAAGTTCGGGAACTTAAGGGTCTCCTTAATTCACTCGCAAGGAAGAGGGAAGTTTACTGAAGACCTTTCCCGGTACGACCTTTATGACCGACGTTAGGGGACTCAAAGGTCAAACAAGACAAATTAGAAGTGGGGAGGACGAGACCTATGTGGTTTGCGTTGTCGTTTCCGTTTGTTCGATACCTCACTTTTGGCGACTTGTTACTGTCCAGACGGACGAAAGATCGAGGGACACTAGACGGGAGGGGTCTCGTCGATCGTTCTTGTAAAAATTTCGTATTCAGTCAGGACGACGAGCTCGGAGTGCAAATCGGGGTGTCACAAATCTGCTTTTGGACGAAGACGTAGTCGTCGAGAACTGCACCCCGGTGCCCAGAGACTCGAGTCTTTCCCTGTTCAAGTAGAGACAGCCCAAAGAGGTGGAGTCGAACTAAATCGGGAATGAAGACACTACCAAGTAAAATGCAGAGTTGAACTGACCTGGTGTCCACAGGGTCACAAACGTATTTGTAACGAAGACTCAAAAATAATAAATAATAAAGGCTCAATTTACAATAAATTTGTAATAAGTAATTGTAACTTAGTCATCTACCTCTTCTGGTGGGTGGGGTTACACTCACTCGGGGTATGTTAAAGACTCTCGGACTTACCTTGTTTGTCCACTGTCTTCCCTTTTAGACGAGAGAGAGAGAGACAGAGAGAGAGAGAGAGAGAGAAAGACACGGAGTGGCAAGTCGACCCAGAAGGTGGGAACCCGACCCTAGAGGTGGTAGTCGTCGGAACCCAGAGGTCGAAAGTCTGTTGTCTAGTACCTATAAGGGTCGGAGGTATTGACACATTTGACTAAAGAGTAAATATCTGTCTGTCTTAGAGGATAACCAAGACAAAGAGACCTTGCGGGAATAATTACGTAGAAGTCAATAATTATGTCATTCGTTCTGTTCATCAAAGTCGTCATGGGTCCTCACTCAGTGTTTATTTTTAGTGTCTATAAAACTATGTTATACTGTCAACAACGACTGTCGAACTTTATTACAAATGAGAGTCTAGATAAAATTTTCATATCATCAATACTCTGGTTGAAGGTTTAGGTCAATTACTTACGTAATTATTTCTTTGTGTGTATAATAATATTACGTTTAAACAAACTATTATAAAACTATTGACGTAAAGTAATATTAGGTAGAGGAAGCCTTAAGATACAGAAAATAAAGTACTTGTATCATTATGATCAGACCCCTCTCCCGGTATCCGAGACGGTCCGGTGGTCCGTCTGTGGACCGTGATCTTTGTTATCCTTGTGGACAGGACCGGGAACAACAGGTACAGGTCTATGTTTGGAGGTAAAACGGGGGGTCCGACCAGAGTAGGGTGGAGTCTTAACAACGGAGAAGGGTCTTTCCAGGTATGGGGCGGAGGGTCTCAGTCACGAAACAGTAGTAGGTCCAGAGTCGAGTTCCAGTAGAGACGTCCTTTTGACAGGACCGGACAGGGGAGACAGTAGAAGGTCTGGTCCCCAACCGTGTCGAAAGGACCTCTCCTGGTCGTCGTTTGTAAAATCCAAGACGTCGGGACTGAGACGACGGTCGTCGAGTAGGGTAGAGTCGGGGTCTACTGCACGTTGTGCGTCTTCGTCCCGTTATTTCATAAATTTAAAGAAGTGTACGTTTTTATGTGAGTGGTAGGAGGGTCCTTGGGTGTGTCTCCACCGTTTAAAGTGAGCTTTCTTATTCTGCCTCACCGTGGTTCACTGGAGCGAGGACTCAGACCCAGTGTCCCATGATTCTGAAAGTGGTGTGAGTGACCTTGCGCACATGAATCCCGGGGCATTCCTGAGTTGTCAGACTTCCGGTGGTCCGACGCTCCTTCAGGTTCGGTCAACAGTCCAGTGGAGCCGGGTAGTCGACTGTTAAGTCGGTTAAGGACCCATGAGACTTCGTCTTTGTTCAGTAGAGTTGTTGCGGGACAGACCTACTCTTGAGTGTCTTAGGTATTCCGAGGTTTTACACCAAACTACAGTGATTTAAACCTCTATGAATGCTACGTCGTCCTCTGTTCACCCTTTTTGACGTGGACCTGGTAATGATAACGAAACAGATACGAAGGAAAGATCGATTTTCCTCGGTCGTTCAGGAAGGTGGTTATTTCAAACGGTTTAAACACAAGTTTTGTACGTTCCAAAAATTTTGTAAGTGAAAAAAAAAAGAAAAAACTCTATTTACTCGAAGAGATCACCGAGTCACTCATTCCTCAGACGGACGTTTCGTCCTCTGGGCCCAACCTAGGGACCCAACCCTTCTGGGGGGACCCCTTCCTTTACCGTTAGGTGAGGTCCCCTGACCTAGGTTAGGTTAGGTTAGGTAAGGACCTAAGACGTCCTAAGAGGTACCTCTTAGGGTAGGGTACCTGTCTCCCGGTACCCCAGTGTTCTTAGTCTGTACTGAATCACCGATTTGGTAGTGGTTTTTAGCGTGTGGGAGAAAAATACGATGAACTTTAAAGGGTTAGTTAAAGATTTTGAAATGAAACTTTTAGGTATGTCCCATGAGTCTTGAGGAAATGTAAGACTTGGTGTACGGAGAGGTCTAGGACTGAAGAAAAGTATTAGGACTTACGGTACAGTTCGAGACGAGACAGCACTGTCTGGCCAGTGTTACTAACTAAGTTTGTTTTTCTACGTTTTGATAAAGGTGACTTTATGTACGAAAAGGTTTTTGAGCTATTAACTTCTTATGGTAAGTTATAAAGTTTTCACGTACTGTTACAAAATTAAGTGATTACATGGGGTTTTCGTATTAGGTGTTAGAACTGACTGATGAAAGTCTACTAGTAGGTATAGTGTTGTAATTCCTGTATTTTCATTCGATGTTCACATTAATATTTTGAAATAACCTTCCTTTCTGAAAGAGTAACTGGTAGACCGTGTAACACAAAAAGGAAGGCTATTTTTGAGAAGATATAGGAGGGTCTAGACATTTAGTGTCCTCTCAGGAGTTTCTGTCATTCACACCCCGAATATAGTATATGGTACAACAGTAAATAGAAAGGGAAGGTTACAGAAGTAAAGGAGAAAATACGGTCATAGAAAAAGTAAGTAATCTCCGACTTTTATGATACTCTAGAAACAAAAAGAAAACTTCATGTCTTTCTATGAAGGTCCAAAGACTTTTTCTGTATGAATGACTGTAAGTCCGTCGAACGAAATTTTAAGAAATTCGTCGAGTCTCTCAGTCAATCAGTAAACCTTTAGAGCACGGACAGGGATTCTATCCGTTGTGAGACACGTATATAGGAAGTGTATTTAACACAAAAGAAGTTTTTACTTAAGACTATTCCTTTTTTATATGTTCGTAGCATTGCGTAGGGTTACGAAGGTAGACTTTCGATCTAATAGTGGACCATCAGTTTCGAGATTCTGACCTCTCTTTAAGTTGAATTTAGATAGGTCCAGATTCTCACTCCTATATACTCAATGTCTACCTAAGTGTGTGTGTGTTCCTGTGTCAAAACTTTATAATCGGTCTCCTGACGATGAGAAAGTGGTAAATTTCACCTGTTACTCCGACTCCAAATAACGGTTCTTCTGGTTTTCGTTTTTCAACCTAAGAACCGACACTAGCAGTGTAAGACTATCTAAGGAAGAGGAAGAGGTAAAGGTAATTCCTAATAAAAGGTCCCCGGGGATTTTAGAAGGGGAGGATTTTCGACGTGCTGTCACGGAGGGTTTAGGATCGACGAAGTAGCAACAACGACAAGTCAACGATTCAGCACAGGCTGAGAAACGTTGGGGTACCTGTCATCGTGTGCTGAAGGGACAGGAAGTGAGAGAGAGTCTCAAACGAGTTTGTATGGGTGACTTGACCCCTACGGTAGGTTGGTAGAGTAGAAGACAACCGGGGGGAAGAGGAGGACGGGAGTTAGAAAGGGTCGTAGTCCCAGGAACGGTTACTCGACGAGAAACGTAGTCCGCCGGTTTCGTCTACTACGGTGAGATTATCGTCTTCTTCTCCTTGATTTCTTGGAGCACTACTCTTACTTTCTTCTCTCAATGAAATGATACTAAAGAAATTGTTTATAACAAACCGACAGATGATACCCGGTCCTTGATAACATCTGTGACTCACATGTCGTTATTTGTCTGTTTTGACGGACAGAAAAACCTCGAACGTTACGTCTGTTGTTTATTCTTTCATATGTCATACAGTCCACCACTTTTCACTCCACCTTCTTTTACTTCCTCTTTCCTTCTTACCTTCTACTACCCATATTGAAATTGATCTAACATAAGTTCAGTACCTTCCGGAGGGACTTTTCCGTCGTGACTTGTTATTGCACTTCCTCCACTCTCTCCTTCGGTTCCCCTATAGTTCCCTTTCTTACCCGGTCCACTGTTCTCACCGGCCACGTTTCCGGGACCTCACCTTTTGTCGGACCCAAAAATTTCCTTGTCGTCCCTGAGGTCACACCGACCCCTTTACACCCCTCTCCTCAACCTCCACTACAGTCTTCCAATTCTCCATCTGTCTGGAATATTCCGGGACGTCCAGTACCATTCTTCAAACCGAAAATGAAACCCATTCTGACTCTTTATATTTTGGGAAAATTCGTCTTTTAATCTACTGGACCCCCTCTTCCCTCTTATTCCCCCTTTCATTCCTCCAATTCACCTTCCGACAATAGGTCCTCCCTCTACTACCCTCAAGTACCGTCCACCTCACGTCCCCTTTATTTCCTACCTCACCACTCCACCCTAGCATAACTCCACTCCGACCATCCTAATCGACGGTACAACGTGTTCCGTAAACCTTCTTTTTCTCTTCGACTGTTGTGGTACCAAAACACTGGATACGTGGGTCTTTCTGTCCAAAGGTAAAGACGTTACCCCTTCGGTCGGTCTACTTGTTTACATTCGTCCTTGGTCCTTAAGTCGTTTCTTTGAAGGTCCATTAGAAGAGACAGTTGGTAGTGCAGAGTATTTTTTATTTGTTTACTTCCTTAAGGGGGATGTTAAAATAATTCCGAAAGACAATTTATTTTCTTCAGTCAGAGAGTAGAGAGGTTTATATGGTGTGTTCCTTTTGCTTTTTGAAAAATTTCTTCTTTGACCCCTGAGGGGATCACCAGGTCACCTAGGCCTAGACAGACGGTCACGTCCCCTGTACCAAGACCGAGACCAGGTCCTCCTAAGGTGTCCGGTGTCCCTTCGACTCTGGCAACGGTACTGATGACTCGGACGTGTGGGATCTCGGACACTAGACTGCGCTCTCTTCCGTGACGTTCCTACTCGGTTCGTGGTGTGGATCTCTCGTTGGGGACGGGCGTCGTCGACCTCTTTCGGGTGTGTGTCGTCACTTCTGGGTGTGTCGGATTTATTTATTTTTAAAAAATTTCATAGGTTTGTTTTTTTATTTATTTAGTCTTCCTTAACCAAAAATTTTTAAGAGAGGATAAGATTCGTTCGTGAGCCCATCATTCTAAGAAAAAAACAAAAGAAGTAGAATTTTCAAGGGAGGTTTCTTTAACGAAGATATCCATGTTAGGACTAAAGGGGTTTGGTTGTTACAATGGTGTAAGAGGAACACACTACATACGTAGTGGACGTTTTCAGACACACACTTACACACGGATGCAAACATACACCTGTACTTCGTTGTCGATGACAAAACTTCTGCATAGATAAAATAGGAACTCTTAGTTTCGTAACGTCTCACCGAATCCCGTTCCAGAGGTTCAACGGATAGTGTCGTCAATCACTGTCGTTATGTCGCTCCTGTTGATTCAACGAAAGAACTACTTTGTCATCTAATTAACTTAAGGGAAAACGTAAATTTTCGTTTCGTGCTAAGTTTTCTACTTTGCGTGTGGATACTGGGGGTAAGTAAAAAGGTAGGCAGTGGATTTCGAACGATTCAAATTACCGGACACTTTGTAAGAGATTCTCCTCTCTTTCAATCTCCTTCGTTAGTTATGTCGAAAGGGGTAAAGGGAGACAGAGGATGTTCTGTCGAAAATGTAAAGGGAGGTATATGGCATATCAGGAGAGGGAGGCTCCCGAGCTTACAGTCCGTCTCTTTTGCGAATGGTGACAGTTCGCAAGACGACGGCGTTCATTGACAATTCAGTTGCCCGTCGAAAGCTTCACCGGAGGCATTGCTTTGCCGAGGTTCGTCACACCATGAGGACAATCCGTCTCGAAGCCAGAGTCGGACCTTAGGATACTTAGCCTATACTCCCCTACCCGCCGAAATAAAGAGTTGACTTTTGGACGCTGTCGGTCTCAGTGACCTCCGTTAGATATTTCAGAGTCCGTACAGTGTCCGTCACGAAAGTTTTACTGGATAAGTCTTTCGATTACAAGGGACCTCATGTCTCTTGTCTCTTTTATTACTTGGTGACGGAGGTATTTTGTACAACTATTTATGGGGCGAATTGTCCGGTGAAGAGGTCCTAAGTAGAAGAGTCGTAGGTCAGAAGGAGGGTTCGAGTGTACTTGATAGGTACCTACCATTGACTTTTGACAAAAATAGGGTGAGAAGTACTTTTCATAGGTGATCGTTGTAGATGAGTGTCACCTGTGAAAGAGTAAGAGGGTTCTTACCAGAAACCGAAAACATCGGACCTCTCTGCAGATTCAAAGATGCAGGGCATTCCGGAAGAGGCATTGGAAGAGACTACTGTCGACACAAAGGTGACTTTAGTAAAGAGTCGTCTGCCGCTCGAGTGGGTCTGTCTCCGAGACGGTACAAGCAGAGACAGACGAAGTGTCTCGATCCTTATAAAGAAGTCCGTACTAAACATAACACAACTTGCCGAGAAACTGAACTAAACTTTGTAGGCAAAATTCAGTAGTCACTTGTCACATAATCGGTCCCAAGAGGTCTCTTTATTTTGGCTGTCCTATCTACGTCTAGGGGTCTTCCCCTCTAACTAATGGCTTTGAGTGAGTACGTTAATACCTGGGACTCTTCAGGGTGCCAGACCCTGAGGAGACCAGGTCACCAATTGTGAGATGGAAGGTTACGTTCCCCGAGCCTAAGTTAGGGACCAGTCCCTTAATTCTAGGGTGTATCGGTCACCCCACCGGTTTTTATTTTATTTACACAAGGGGTGGGTGTCTTTGTTTCCTTCAGGGTGCGGACGGTGGACGTTCGACCTCTTGGGTCTATCAACCACAACCTCAAGTCAAGCTTCGGGACTCCTAGCCCTTCGATTACCGCGTTCAGGACCGGACTTAGACTCTCGGGTTCCGGGTCCTCGCGGGTGTACGCTCCCTTCCTCTTCCTGCAGAGGCGAGTCCGTCTCTCACTCCACCGGGGAGGAGTCGGTAAGACAAGACCAGTCCGAGAGTCTCCCAGCCTACTTCGGGTGGGTGTACCCCTTCCCACTAGAAGAAATGAGGTAGATGACCAAGTTTTCGACTGGAGAAGACCTTTGTAGGAGTGTCTGTGAAGGTCCTTGTTACAAAATGGACGAAACGGGCCAGTCCTCCTGTGTTTTGATTAGTAACGTTCACCCCAACTTTTATAACTTTGTCTAGTCAGAAAGATGTGACAATTGTAGTAACGACGGATGTTATAGTCAGAAGAGAATTGATTCTCGCGATTGGGGTGTCCCTACCGAAGTAGCTCCTCAAGATGTCGAATCACAAAATAATCACCACCCAGTGTGTAGTGCACTCTCACACGATCAGCGGGTCAGACAGGCTGAGAAACACTGGTGGAGCTGATATCGGGTGGTCCGAGGTGACAGGTACCCTAAGAGGTCCGTTCTTATGACCTCACCCAACGGTACGGGAGGAGGTCCCCTAGAAGGACTGGGTCTTAAACTTGGACCCAGAAGACGTCACGTCCGTCTAAGAAACGACAGACTCGGTGGTCCCTTCGTAGAT
The DNA here is from genome assembly GCA_006410555.1 of Capra ibex. NCBI lineage: Eukaryota > Metazoa > Chordata > Mammalia > Artiodactyla > Bovidae > Capra > Capra ibex. The sequence continues at coordinate 34,867,344 of SJYO01030260.1, read as the reverse complement.
AAAGGGACGGTGTGGGTCATGTGGTTGGGGGGTCGATAAAATTATTTACCCCCTACCCGAAAGCATAAGTGTCACTTTGACCGGGATTTCATGAATATAAGATAATAGTTTCTTTGACCATCTAAGAGTGATTAGAGAAAGGTTCTATGAGTCCATACGAGACGATACCTTTTTTTTTTTTTTGTGATTAATACTACGTCAGTTTATTGATGTTGTAAGGTTGGTCGTTTATGGGGTTTTGTTCCCGGGGAGTCTGGGGTGCGTCTCTCTGACGACCTGAAACACGGGAGTTCCTTGTTGAGCCATCTCAATAATGAGAAGTGCTCTAGAGACGGCTCCTCAACCGTGTCTTACAAGGAAGTCATCGTGACGTGTTCTCGTGTTGTGAAAACTTTAAAAAAAAAGTTTTTGGTGATTAAGGAAGGATGTGTTTGAAATTAGAAAACCCACGGACGACACTGAAGAAGTTAATGTTTCTTTTTTCCGTCTAGAGTATCATTCAATTATGGGACCTTCATGTAAAAAGAGGAGTCTTTGATTATTACCGTGAATGGGTGAACCCTTTGGTCCTCCATTCTTCTTGGTAGTAACTTTCCTTTCAACATTTCGGTAAATACACGATAAAACTCATACCTTCTAAAGATTCGTAACACTTCAATGATCCGTAGTGTACTTCCCTGAAAACCTATGAGAAAGTGCTGGATGTTCTCCTTAAGTGAGGTGGGGTTACTCGAGGAAAGGTGAACCAAGAGTTTTGTTCGAGAGTATCGAGATGAGGTCCAGAACCTTGTGACCAATGTGTCTCGTTAAGGTTGGGAGTCCCATATCTGAGTCGGAAATGTTGTTTCTCCGGGAGTCATGACAACGGCCTTTTGCTGTTTCGCATAAAGACGAGAATGACAGTGTGTTCAGTCGCCTACTACGTCCGAGTGAGCGTCGGACTCTACGTCCCACGGAGAAGTCCCGTAGGCGACACTTTCGCCGAGTGGGTCCGAGTGTCTCGAGGCCGGAGGCGGCCCGACCGCCGACTCTGTGCGTTCCTCCAGTTTCCGTCTCCATCCGCGTCTTCACTCTTTCGACGCCCCTGAAGGGGCCACCAGGTCACCGATCCTGAGATGTGAGGGCTACGTCCCCCGGGTCCAAACTAGGGACCAGCCCCTTGATCTAGGGTGTATGACGTTGACTTCTAGGCCGTGTGGTTTATTTATTTATTTGGTTGGGACGCCGAGTAAGTCATTTCTTGGTCGGACGTCACGTCTTCGGGCGGCCTTTACGTCCTCTGGACCGAAGCTAGGGACACAGCCTAGTCCATCCAGGAGACCTCTTCCTTTACCGTTGAGCGAGGTCATAAGAGAGGACCTTTTAAGGTACCTGTCTCCTCGGATCCCCCGATGTCAGGTATCTCAGCGTTTGTTGGACTGTGGTGAATCGCTGATTTTTTGTCGTGTCTGCTTTCTTTCTTTCTTCTTTGGTGACACGTTGCCCGTCCACTCCGAGGTGTTTCTCGGTGGAGCGAGGGGGAAATACTTTATTCCCAAATTCTTGAGGTTCTCCCTCGCACCTGTCGCGTAAAGGGAAGTAGGTCCCTTTCGTCCACTTTCGTCGATGGTAGACGGATGACACCAACGAGTGGGTCGTCCGAGCTCGGAGGTCAGAGAGTTCCAGTACACTGGAGTCGTAGTTTCGTGGGACGCCACCACCCGCACCGGTTGGCACCGAACCACCCACACCGGTAGAGAAGAGAAGGAACGCAGTGACCAAACGACAGAACCAAATACGGACATAAAATTAACAGGTCTCGCAGTTCACGGAAGGAGACAAGAGTAACTTTGACAGATCCCTACGAAAGCCTCTTCCGTTACCGTGGGGTGAGGTCAAGGGAACGGACCTCTTAGGGTACCTGCCTCCTCGGACCACCCGACGTCAGGTACCCTAGCGATTCTCGGTCTGTACTGACTCGCTGAAGTGAAAGTGAAAAGTGAAAGTACGTAACCTCTTCCTTTACCGTTGGGTGAGGTCACAAGAACGGACCTCTTAGGGTCCCTGCCCCCTCGGACCACCCGACGGCAGAGACCCCAGCGTGTCTCAGCCTGTGCTGACTTCATTGAATCGTCGTCGTCGTCACTACGAAAACCCTCTTCGTCCAAGGGTTTGAGGAGTTGGTGGAAGGTCCTAAACCCTTGTGTCTTTCTTTTGTTCCCTGTCTATAGGAAAAATTTCCTGTACTGGTCCTTAAAAGGGGGTAGTGAAGACGTGTACTGGGTGATCTGTCCTTCGGACCAGGGGTCCACACGGAGTCCATTCCACGAAAGAGGCAATGTCCTTGGGACTTTAAGGGTGGAGGACTCTACGAGAAGTCTGGTCTTTTTGGGCTCTGCTAAACAGTGGGACGTCTCCTTAGGAAGGTGATTTACAGTCTTCCTCTCCCCTGCAGGGACCGTCAGGTCACGAATTCTGAGACGTGAAGGCTTTGTCCCCCACACCCAAACTAGGGACCAGACCCTCGATTCTAGAGTGTACGTCACAGAGTACCGGTTTATTTTTATTTATTTAATTAAGTCAATTTTTTAATTTTTTGTCCCTCAACTTTTATATCGTTTTGTAAGTGATTTCTTTTCTTGTTTTTTGATTCCCCCTCTTACTTGTGACCCTGGTCAATTGGTGGGGACGGGGTGTAGGAGACTGAAGGTCCAGGTGTCGAGAAAGGGGAAGAAGAACGAAGACGAAAATTTTTGATTGGGATAAACTATAGTGTCATCTGTCGAAAGGAAACAATAAATGGACAAACGACAACGGTTAGGACAGTAAGGACCCACTTATACTCTTGAAGTCCCCCACCTGTGTCCACACGAATAAACTGTTCGTGGGTCACGAAGTATTTAATGATCTGTGCTTATGTCTACTACATGTCTGATGTCTGTACTATCTCCCGTATACGACTTTATAATTCTCGTATGTAGAGTCTAAACTCTAATCGGTACAGATTGGAAGTGGACACGAAGGACATAGAAGGTTAAAAGACGTCACCAACAAGTAACGAAAGTATTGACCTCCAAGGGTAGTAGATGTTTTATGAACAATTTGTCATCAAGGATCATCCTCTTCGACTAGGTTGAGAGGTAGAGGTGCAGATAGCACCTCTGTGGATATTTGGTTGACACTCAGAAGGGTAAATGTGATAAAATAATTGTAAATACACAAGGACAATAGAACGTCTCATTAATAATAATGACGGTCAAATGTGCCCCCTTTAGACTCTGAAACCCTCAAATTGCTAGATTATGTCAGCGATCGATTGTTCCCTTGTTTGTCGACAAAGAGTCTTCGGACTTTAGTAGTAAAGATCGTAAGTGACCACGAAAGATACCCGGTTCATGACGGGATTTTTAAATTGTCCAAAATTAAGTAAATTGTCAGTACTGTTCGGAGTGCCGGACCAAGATTACCCTGTGAGACTCTAAACTACAACGTCTCTGTTCCGTTCATTGAACAGGTCTCAGAGTATTGAACAATTACTGCGGACTGCCAAGTGACGACCTCGAGATTAGGCTAAGAGTCCACCGTGTTACCATTTCTTGGGCGGACCGTTACATCCTCTACGACCTCTGAATCCAAGCTTGGGACTCAACCTTTATAGGGGACCTCATCCTTTGTCGTTGGGTGAGGTCATGAGAACGGAGCCTTTGGGGTACCTGTCTCCTCGGGCCGCCCGATGTCAGGTCTCCCAGTGTTTCTCAGTCTATGTTAACTCGTATGTAAGTGGGTTGGTAATAGGATCGACTTAAGAGATTTGAGATTTTCATGAATCTCGAAAGGAAGACTTCATGTGTTTTGCCTCAATAAATGACTTTTCCTTATGATCCTAGTGCCTTTGGAAAGAAGATAGACAAACACAACGTCCATTCAACTTTTAAAATTACCCTGTTTTTAGCCCTATAAGTTAAGTTACGTGTCTCTTAGTCGTCCTCTTGGGAAGCCGACAAAAAGACCACAGGAAGTGGCTGACTTGAAGGAGGGTTGTGACATTTCACGGACCAATACCGTCGTCGGTAGGTGTTCCCGTCCGTCGGAAAGGAAGGACAGTAGTTGCCTAAGTGTTGCTGACGAACACAAGACTAAAACGTATAGAAAATAGATGGGTTTTATTAAGTACGGGGGGTAGGGTAACAGGTCTACCAGATTTTAAAAAAGATTATAGGTTGGATAAAGCTTGAATTGAGATGTTTAAAGAAAAAAAGGACACAATCGGTCTTCCAAGTTGCGACCCTCGTTGAAGAACTTTGGAGTTACGTAAAACGTAAATTACGAAAGTTCACGTTTAAAGTACGTATATGAAATATGAACCAGAATGTTTTTTAAACGGTAATCTTTGTGATACTGTTACGTGACATTGTGATAAAGTACTTACCTTTTTTTTTTTTTTTGTGTATAAAAAGTCTCGGAGTTCTAGACTTTTACAAGTACCTGTCGTAGACCAGGTCCTTAGTAGCGGGTCCCCCGGAGTACGAGGAGTGTGTCACTGGAGGTTCGAAACTAGCTACCACTTTTAGTCGCAAACGACGTTTATTACAAGACTGTTGTACACAACCTATCTTCCAACTCCATTCCAGGGTGTGGAAACCGAGTGTTATCCGTTCTTGAACGAAGTTCAATCATTACCTCCTGTCTCGTTTACGTACGACCCCGGTCACTTTGTGACACCTAGAATCTCTGGTCCCTTCCCACCACGGACAACCATTCAGTCTGAGGAACCAGTCCCACCTTCCGTCAGGGTGGGTCTCGTGCCGATAGACCGTTGTCAAGTCACAGAGTCCCTTCGGTTCTGTGACGTTTGTGTTTGATCTGGGGTTGATAAACCACTCTTTCACTCCTGATGACCACATAAATTCCGTGACATTTAGTGACGTCTACCACTGACGTCGGTACTTTAGTTTTCTGCGAATGAGGAACCTTCTTTTCAATACTGGTTGGATCTATCGTATAAGTTTTCGTCTCTGTAATGAAACGGCTGATTCCAGGCAGATCAGTTCCGATACCAAAAAGGACACCAGTACATACCTACACTCTCAACCTGACACTTCTTCCGACTCGCGGCTTCTTACACTACGAAAACTTGACACCACAACCTCTTCTGAGAACTCTCAGGGAACCTGACATTCCTCTAGGTTGGTCAGGTAAGATTTCCTCTAGTCGGGATCCTAAAGAAACCTTCGTTACTAAGATTTCGACTTCGAGGTCATGAAACCGGTGGAGTACGTTTCTCAACTGAGTAACCTTTTCTGAGACTACGACCCTCCCTAACCCCCGTCCTCCTCTTCCCCTGCTGTCTCCTACTCTACCGACCTACCGTAGTGACTGAACTACCTGCACTCAGACTCACTTGAGGCCCACTACCACTACCTGTCCCTCCGGACCGCACGACGTTAAGTACCCCAGCGTTTCTCAGCCTGTGATGACTCGTTGACTTGTCTTGACTTGACTGTCAGTTTCAATACCAAAAAGGTCATCAGTACATACCTACACTTTCGACCTGGTGTTTCCTCCGACTCGCGGTTTCTTAACTATAAAAACTTGACACCACAACCTGTTCTGAAAACTCTCAGGGAACCTGTTGTCCTCTAGTTTGGTCAGTTAGGATTTCCTTTATTTAGGACTTATAAGTAACCTTCCTGACTACGACTTCCAGGTTATGAAACCGGTGGACTACGTTTCTCGGTTGAGTGACCTTTTCTGGGACTACGACCCTTTCTAAATACCGTCCCCCTCTTCCTTCTTTGTCTTGTACTCTACAAACCTACCGTGATGATTAAGTTACCTGCACTTGAACCTGTTTAAGACCCTCTACCACTCCCTGTCCCTTCGGACCTCGAACACCCCCAGTACTTCTCATCCTCTGTAACTACTGACTTGTAATTAAAATTTTTAGGGAAATTACTCTCGAGGTGGAGGTACTGGATTGGTGGAGGGGTTTCGGGGTAGGGGTATGTGGTAGTAAAAGTCCTAGTCCTAGGGTCGTCTATTTGGATCTCCTTGTGTTTGGAAGTCCTGGAGTATTATTTAATGTTCTGTCAAGTCAAGTCTACGAGTCAGCACAGACTGAGAAACGTTTGGGTACTTAGCGTCGTGCGGTCCGGAGGGACAGGTAGTGGTTGAGGGTCTCAAGTGGGTTTGAGTACATATAGTTCAGCCACTACGGTAGGTCGGTAGAGTAGGAGACAGTAGGGGAAGAGGAGGATGGGGGTTAGGGAGGTTCGTAGTCTCAGAAAAGGTTACTCAGTTGAGAAACGTACTCCACCGGTTTCATGACCTCAAAGTCGAAATCGTAGTCAGGAAGGTTTCTTGTGGGTCCTGACTAGAGGAAATCTTACCTAACCAACCTAGAGGAACGTCAGGTTCCCTCAGAAGAGGTTGTGGTGTCAAGTTTTCATAGTTAAGAAGCCACGAGTCGAAAGAAGTGTCAGGTTGAAAGTGTAGGTACGCACTGGTGACCTTTTTGGTATCGGAACTGATCTGCCTGGAAACAACCGTTTCATTACAGAGACGAAAACTTATACGACAGATCCAACCAGTATTGAAAAGAAGGTTCCTCATTCGCAGAAAACTAAAGTACCGACGTCAGTGGTAGACGTCACTAAAACCTTGGGGGTTTTTATTTCAGACTGTGACAAAGGTGACAAAGGGGTACATCAAGGGTACTTCACTACCCTGGCCTACGGTACTAGAAGCAAAAGACTTACAACTCGAAATTCGGTTGAAAAAGTGAGAGGAGAAAGTGAAAGTAGTTCTCCGCAAAACCAAGGAGAAGTGAAAGACGGTATTCCCACCACAGTAGACGTATAGACTCCAATAACTATAAAAAGGACCGTTAGAACTAAGGTCGCACACGAAGAAGGTCGGGTTGTAAAGAGAACTACATGAGACGTATATTCAATTTATTCGTCCCACTGTTATATATCGGAACTGCATGAGGAAAAGGATAAACCTTGGTCAGACAACAAGGTACAGGTCAAGATTGACAACGAAGGACTGGACGTATATCCAAAGAGTTCTCCGTCCAGTCCACCAGACCATAAGGGTAGAGAAAGTCTTAAAAGGTGTCAAAGAACACTAGGTGTGTCAGTTTCCGAAACCGTATCAGTTATTTCGTCTTTATCTACAAAAAGACCTTGAGAGAACGAAAAACTGCTAGGTCGCCTACAACCTTTAAACTAGAGACCAAGGAGACGGAAAGGATTTTGGTCGAACTTGTAGTCCTTCAAGTACCAAGTGCATAACGACTTCGGACCAACGTGGATGTCCAAGTGGGGACCTCGAGTGGACGAGTGGATTTAGGACCGGACTAGAGGGACGAGGAAAGGAAGAACCCGGAGAGATACACTGTAGGTCAGGACGTAACAACGACCTGAGATCGGGAACAAAGCGTAAGGGACTGGTGGACAGAAGATTCTGGGAATGTGTACCTTCAGTGAGGACTTGAACTGGAACGAGATAGGGGGACCTGGCACCGTCGGTCGAAGGAAGGGTCTCACCGTCGGAAAATGTCGTCTCTGTTATTAAGGTGTCGGGTCGAGACATTCCACGTGTGGGGTGGGGTTCGTCCCGTTACGATTATCGTTCGGGTCCCAAAGGTCACCAGTGAAGAAGGGTGGTAGGTGACTCTGCCGGGTGTTGACGGTGGGACGTGGACGAAGTCCGAGAGTGTAGGTCGTAGTTAGTGCCTAGTACACTGAATTACGTAAGTCTATATATAAATAGATCAGTGACTGAGTTGTCAGTAGTAGCCGCACACGGTCCGTACCACGACCTGTACACCCCTGTGTTCTTCCTAATTTCCTTTTGTACTTTCTTGTCCCTTCGAGACCACCGAGTCACCATTTCTTAGATGGACGGCTGCGTCCTCAGTACCCGAGCTAGGGACTAGGTATTTCTAAGGTGCAGGGCGTTTCGTTACTTCGGGCGTACGGTGTTGGTGCCCCGGGTGCACAGGATCTCAGACACGAAGGGTTGTTCCCTTTGGCGGAGTCACTCTCCGGGAACGAGACGTTGACCTCTCATCGGGGTTGAGCTACGGTTCGTCTCTTTAGGGAACGTCGATGCTTCTAGACCGGGTCGGTTTTTGTTTCTTTATTTACAGAATTTTCACTTACGTGGCCGGGACTCGCGGGACAGAGTACGTAACTCGGACCTGACCGCGAGACAAAGTGTATCCTATTTATGTATACAAAGTTGCGATAGAGAGTGTAGTAGGGTGGGAGCGGAAGAGGGTATCTCAGGTCTTCAGACAAGAAATGTAGACACAGAGAAAACGACAGAACGTATATCCCAGTAGTACCCCTCGCTCCAGCCTCCCCCCAAGTTCTACCCCTCGTGTCGATGTGGGTATCGACTAAGTACAGTGATATACCGTTTTCGGTGATGTTATAATATTTCATTAATCGGAGGTTAATTTTATTTAACTAATTAAAAATTTTTGATTACAAGTGTACTTGATGGTATTTAGTTTTATTTTCACTTATCATAATTTTTCTTTTAGTATCTTTGTTTTCGTCCTTTTGTCCGGGACAGGAGTTTCTCGGGCGTTTGAGTCTCTCTCTTCGAGTGCGTCGTACGTCCTGAGTGGCCGACGTCTCCCTGGTCGGTCCATCCGCGGCTCCCTCTCTCCACCGAGTCCCCGTCCCCCGGTCTCGGTAGTCCTCCTTCCACTCTTTAGCCCCTCCGTCCTCATCGGTCCCCCGTCGTTCCGAAGCGGAGCTGCACACTCAACTCAGACTATTCTCTCGTCGACAAAGGGTCGCCTACCTCTTGGGGCGGTCGCCCTCGACGTCCTCGTGGAAGTTTCTCCGAGGCTCGTCGGCACACAAGTCTCCGGGGGACCGTGGAGTCCCCCTGGATGTCCGACCGTTCCCGTCACTCTTGGGGTCCCTCGACAGAGCCCGAGTCGGGGTTCTCTCGACTACGGTGGAGTCCTCGTCGAGAGGGGGTGAACGGAGAGACAGTGGGGCGGTACACGACACCCTCAAGTCTTCAGGTAGACGTTTCAGTAGACGTCTACAATCCTGTGAGCAGGTAGGGTCTCGACAACGGACCCCCACTCCAGTTGGACTCCCGAGGAAGGGAGTGCACAGACTACGGACCCCACCTGTTAGTCATGACCCCACCCCCTTCTCCCGACCCCTCTCCAACACTCCTCCCTCCTCGGCGCTCGCCGTCTCGGACTCCGGGGTCCTGGGGACGAGAGTCGACAAGGTCCCGGTCTAGTAAACGTAGAAGGGTCCTCATGAAAGACACTTCGCAGAGGAAGTTGTTGTTTTGTCGGAATGTCCCTTCCCCCCCATGACAACCGTAGCAGCGGTATGTCAGGTCTTGTGACTCCCCTCTCTTAAATCTACTAAACGGGCTTTCAGGAGTTATCCACCTTACTCCTGATCTAGGGTCTACAGACTGGGGTCTCTGCATTTCCGGGGGACTGGGTTCACTGACCCGACGTGAACCGACGGTGGGAGACAGGGGTAGTGGCGGGGTAGAGGAGACAGACCAACGGTAAGGTACGGGTGGCACACGACCAGTGACAGTCTCCCTGTCCGGTCCATTACCACTCACTCTTTCTACTCCTCTTCGTTTCCTTTTCTGGGAGGTTCGTCACTCCCGTAGCGTCTGTCCTCCCCGTCACCTTCGGTTCGCTCTGGTGAGTCGACAAGTAGAGTGTCGGCGGGGACGGGGACGTGCTGGAGGCCGGGCGGTGCCACTCCCGTCGACCCGACTCGTTTCCTTCCCTTCGATCTCCTGTGGGGGGTCCCCGGGAGCGGGTCAGGTGCGGCGTGAGGGGGAGAGGGTGGGAGAGGGACCCCCGGACTAAGGTCCTAGGATGTTCCTACGAGGAGACTGCGAAGGGGACCCGAGGGCGCTGGCGTCTGGCCGGGTAACAGGTGGTAGGCGTAGACGACCTTGGTTGAGATTCCTGTTAAGTCCTTCGTTGACTGAACGTGGACCTCTGGGGTGACGGGCCCGGGACTCTGTGTCACCCCCACCGTAAGGGTGTAGAGTCACTGTGTACCCCTACAGGGGTGCAGAGTCTCGTGACGTCGACAGGTCCGTGACGAGTGACTACCTGTGAGTTATTGAAGGAAGTACGAATTGAATTTCACCGAGGTATCTGGTTGAAGGGCGAGATCTTGATGGGGGTATATGTGCAGAGACATCTTTGTCCGGGTCCGAAGGTTTATTAAAGGTTGGTTGGTACACCCTACGTCTTTTCAAGGTTCAGTAAAACGTCCTAACCAGAGGAAATGCGAGTGTCCGAGGTGTTTGTCCTTAAGCCACGAACCATCCAGGACCCATAACGCGACCAATAGCCTTACGTCTGTGTGACCCTTCCCGAGTGTAAATGTCCACTCGTGGAGAAGATTGCACTCTCACTAATCCCTCCTTGACACTGCGCGGGACCTCTTGTGGTCTCCCGACTCACTTAATACGACCCAATTGACTCACTCACAGAGGTCCACTGACCCGAAGGGACACCGAGTCTTCCACTTCTTGGACGGACGTCACGTCCTCTAGGGTCAAACTTGGGACCCAGTCCTTGTAGGGGACCTCTTCCCTTTCCGATGGGCGAGGTCATAAGAACAGACCTCTTAAGGTACCTGTCTCCTCGGATCACCCGATGTCAGGTACCCCAACGCTTCTCACCCTGTTCTGACTTACTGATTGTGAAAACGAAAGTGAGGTCCGCTGGTCCGGATTAGTCCCTCTCCTCCCTACTCCTTCCCAGAAGTCCGAGTCCTTCGTCTAATTCGTTTCGGGTCTCCGTGGGTCCTCGACTCGTAAGGTCCTTCGTCTTTTGACGGTACACAGAGATTGTCTTCACCCGTACCTCATGTCTCGTTTCCGCCGGTCCTTCTACTTCGAAACTGACAGGACAAATCCTAAGGTCTGAAATGGATTCAGACTACCGTTAGCTCTCAGTAGTCCTCCAAAATTCGTCCCTCTTCGTACTAGTCTGACCATATCTTTCTGTTGAGAATGTCACCTCACTTCTTATCGAACCACCCTTCTTCGGACCTTTAGTTCTATTTAGTCCAGTAGACGTCAGACTCGGTGGAAGGGCGGACCTGAGACTTTACACACAGGACTTAACTAAGGAGTTTAACGGTGTGTTCCTATTGTTGGGTCAACTTTACTATCGTAGACATAGGTGGTTAAATTTGAGGTAATAATATTGGTAGGTCTCGTTTTACACAATGATAAAGTTTGTTTCTCTATGGTAACTATGTGTTCCGTCCAGCAACTCGAAGGACTGACCTCTGCGAGTTCCAACGTTACTGTGTGCTTGTACGGCCGTCGCAGCGTAAAGTAGTCTTACTCCAAGGAAGGAAAACAGAATCGTAGGTGTAGGGAGGATGAGGTTTTTCGGAGGGAAACGTGACTGTAAGAGCCGCTAGGACTACCGAGCACGTTTTCCGTAAAGACCAAGTTCCGGAATTTATGATAAGAACAACGAAAAAATAAAAAGAGAAAACAAAGGTCCGTCAACTTTAAATAGTGGTACTAGTGACGTCTTGCAGTTTATGAGAGAAAGTTGGAAAAGGGACACATGTACACGTCAGTAAGGGCACCGGCGCGAAAGTAACAGAACGGAGACCAAACGTCCATCTCAACTGTAGACGATGACAAGAAGCACAGAGGACTTAGGGAAGGAAAACATTCTTAGACGGACGTTACGTCCTCTGTACCCAAGTTAGGGACCCAGTTCTTCTACAGGACTTCCTCCTTTACCGTTGAGTGTGGTCAAAAGATCAGACCTTTTAGGGTACGTGTGTCCTCGGACCCCCGATGGCAAGTACCCCAGTGTTTCTTAGTCTGTACTGACTCACTGATCGTTGTGGGGGTGGGGTGAGAAGGAGGTACACCATTCTCCCAGACTAGGGTGGAGATGTCCATGTCTCCGTTAGGGTCCTGGGTTCGGGTAGGTTACTCAGATGGTAGAGGGGTCTGTGTCCCCAGGGAGTCCCTGTCCGTCCACTGGTTCCGACCCGACCATCCTTAGTGGGGATCATAGTAATCTCTATGGTTCTCCAAGAACCTCTAAAATTATCCTTTTTGAGGACCTCCGTTTTAGGTGTGGGTTTAGATAAACCGAGGGGATAGCGTACTGTGGGGGTCCACTCACGTGTAGAGAGTCGGAGTGCCGGGATGACACCGTGATTTGTGTCTCGTGCGGGTCCTTGACGGAACTCTTTCCCTGTCGTCTCCACCCGTCTCGAGACCTCCTCGTGTCCTTCGGGCCCCTGTGTCCTCCAGAAGGACCTTCTTGAAACACCCTCGTAGTCCTTCGTTCTCCTGACGGGTCTCTTAGAGACCTCTTCCCCCTCCTTCGGGTTTCTTTCTCCTCCGGAAGTGAAGTCTCCAAAAGGACCCGTTAGTCACAAGTTCCTTCCAAAACGGTTCCTTTAAACCCCAAAGTTTCTTTCTTCCGACATCCACCTCTTTCTAACCCTTTTATTAACGTTTCTCTCTTTGGGTGAGTCGTTTTTGTCCCTCCTCTGCTCTTGTGTCGTCACCTAGCCGTCATAGTCGAAAGAGAGGAGTAGTTTTCTCGACCGTCCAACCTTCTTTATAGATCCTTCGACCATACCTCCCGTCCTCCGTGTTAGGTCGGTGGATCTCTTCACCTGTGTCGGTGGTTCACCGGGAACCCAGGGGGTCGACTGTAGACGGTAAGTCTTTCCGTTGGGAAACTCGTCTCCCTCGACCTTGACCCTCTTCACCACACTGGGTGATTCTCCCGAAGGACTGTCAAGGCCCGTTACGACCAATCTCGACGTACGTCGGGGTAGAGGAGGAGTACCGGTGGTCCGGGGACGGTGTGTACCTGACTCGGGACCCGAGGTCGAGATTGAGGTAAAGGTAAAGTTTCTTTAAAGAAGTCCTTTACCGTGACTCTTCGGAAGAGGAAGACTTCTGTTTGGTGTGAGAGATCTCGAGAGAATCTAAAGAATAAGAGATCGTTGAAGTTGTTCTTCCGTTACCGTGGGGTGAGGTCATGAAAACGGACCTTTTAGGATACCTACCTCCTCGGACCATCCGACGTCAGGTACCCCAGTGAGTCTCAGCCTATGCTGACTCGCTGAAGTGAAAGTGAAAAGGGAACGTACGTAACCTCTTCCTTTACCGTTGGGTGAGGTCACAAGAACGGACCTCTTAGGGTCCCTGCCCCCTCGGACCACCCGACGGTAGACACCCCAGCGTGTCTCAGTCTGTGTTGACTTCACTGAATCGTCGTCGTTGAAGTTGTCAGACAAAAGGAGGATCCCAATGTTGTTCCTATTGGAATCAATGTGATAAAATTAAGGTATAAAATTTTTTTGAGTGGTTGAACCTTTTAGGACCGTCTTTTTGTGTTTACGTGTGCTTTTCCGTCATGTTCGAAGGTAAAACGAAATTTTTTTTTTTTTTTTTTTGAATTCTTTATATACTGTTGGGTGCGGTACCGCGTTTCGGAACTAAATTATAATCATTAATACCATAACGTAGAACTTAGGTTGTGTATCTGACTCTATAGGCAAAACCTATATTTTAGTAAATTGCACTAAACTGTTGACATACGGAGTCGTTAATTAATTAGAACAATGTTGGGTGGTTAGTTATTCATGTCTTGATCGTGATTGACTACTACTGTAGTACGGAAGCTCGGGTACCGACCGTCCAAAAATACGTCTTCTCCGACGTGGTCGAACGCGTGGACACACCAGGTGCGACGTCAGTTGTCAGTCACTTCACGGTTCACGTCCCGCTTCTAAGGGCCGACCTCACAGTAGGAGCGGGTCGGGACAAACGAAACCGTTAATGTAAGAAGGATTAAGGGGTGGTGGTGGTGGGGTGACACCCGAAGTTGACCAATTCTGAAGGTGACTGAAGCAACCGACTCAAAAATATATCGAGTTGAGTCTCCCCTTCTTTTACGCTCCGTAAACTTTCGGTTCCGGGAGACAACAGGAGGGTGCGGACTTTACTTGTGCTTGGGCCCACCTCCGAAGTGTCTCGTTCCGTTCCTGTGTCTTCCCTTCACCGTCCTTCGCTTTCTTCCCCTATCAGACGTCTGCTACCTCAACCTCCGCACTCGTCCAGTCGCGAAGTGAAGGACACGACATTTTCTACTTCGACTATTTGGGTCCCTTGTGAGGGAGGGACACTTTTAGGTGGGGGCAAACACCTCTTGGATCTTCTGAACGACTAAATGGTTCGTCAGTCTTTAACCCGAATGTGAGGTGCAGGTCCCACCTTTAAGATCCCCGGGAGGTTTATCTTTTTACTCAGTATCTAAGACGTGTCTGAGTTTCTTCACGTCTGTGTTCGAAAGTCTTGGTGTTGACACTAAAGACTTGAGTCTGACAACCAACGTAAATTGAAAACGATAACTTTATTGATGTACCCTGTTTTACTCCCCGAGTCCTGGTGGTTTCGGGTTCTTCGTCCGAGATAGATTCGGGGACTCTGGAAAACACTCACACAGACCAACGAAAGGAAGGGGTGGGAGGGCCGGGTGGTACTATATAAGGAGGTCCCGTCCTTGTTTCAGGATACGTAAAATGTTGGATTGGAGGGAGGTGGGTGGAGGTCGTGATATTGGATGGGTGGGGGGTGGGGGTTGGGTCGTACATTGTGTCCGGAAAATACTCAGAATTATTCATGTACGATAAACTGAACAGAGTTTGCGATTTTTAACGTCAGTGCTCAAATAAAACACTCCATACCGTCCGAATCGTGTTTCTTTCACGTGAAAACACATCTGTTTAATAAGGTTTGGTAGTAATCGGCAGGTCAAGTCAGGTACTTGATGACTCGGATAGCCACCGACGTTGTCAAAGCGTTACGGAGAGTTTATGAGTGTTAATTGGTTTGATTTCCTATTAAATGGTACTTTCTTAACTAAAATTTACGGTTGGTAACTTATTATTGCGAGTCTGATCTTTTACTAAACCGACTTTCTACTGAAAGCACTTCCAAGACTTAGAATTTTTCTGAGACAATATAGATTACAGGGGAGATACTTCGGACTGAAGTGGAAGGAAACATATTCTAATAGTGCGACGTGTGAGAAGTTCGACAGTCGGGGGTATGTCCCTGTCAAATGAGTTTGTACCCTGCTTCTCTCTCTCTCTCTTCAAAGTCCTTTTCACCTCTTCACGACCTTCTCTTGAACTCCCTCCTTCGTCTATTTTCTGTAGTACACACTTACCTTCACCAGCCCGATCGTAGTCGACACGAGACTGAAGGGTCTCTCTCCCCCCGCAAACACATATTAGGACCTCTCTTTCTTTCTACTCGTTTGTTGAAGGGGACATGGTCGGTCGTCCATCCACTTGACCGATGGTAAACCTACATCTCTACCTATTCCGCGGACCTGGTCGGAGATCGGAGCCCTTCTATACCCCTCCTTTTACAAATTGAACGTCCTCCAGGTACTTGTCACTAAAGAAAGTAAATACAGAAACGGGTCTTTGAGGTATCCTTCTTCGGAAAGAGGTAAGAACCAAATATGACAAGACCGCCCCGATTGGAGTGGAGCCACGGCTCTCACTCGTGCACCGAGTCCGGATCGGTTAGTCTTATGTGGTAGAGAACCCGGTATTCCTGACCAGGTCCTAACCCGTTCCCCGGGGTCGAGACGGAACCCCTTCGTAGAACCCTGCAAAGACGTCAGTAGAACTTCTGCGCAGGAGGTGGACGGTTCCAGTTAAACGCCTATGACATTTCCGTGTGACGAATCTTTGGTACACTTCTTTGTGACGGAACTTGTATTTCCGTATATTGGGACTAATATAAACGAGGTCCTCTAGGTCCACACGGAGCGAGTTATGCCGACATGGGGATTGCAGGATTAGTGCCTACCTTTATTCAAGAGAAATGTCGAACACTAACAAAATTAGCCCTAAGAAAATAAATTCATTTTGAAAGGATGATTATATTCCTGTAAGTGTAACGCCCATAGGTATTAATTTTCTTGTCGACATTCTGTTCAATTCAGGTGCTCACCTTCTTAGGATCTTCCTTTTAGTGGATTCGATAACGACGTGTCTGTAATTTTAAAGAATCAATCTACGAATGTCTTGTGTTGTTTAAATCCTCTCCCCTAATCTCTCGACATTCTAAAGTTTTACCTCTACCCTTTGGACAAGGTCTAAACTTCCCTCTTTCTTCTTTAAGGAATCTTTAGTTAGATATCAGTTAGTTTTATCAGTTACTAGCTAGAGACCCTATATTATCCCTTCTTACAGTCTCCTCTACCACTCAAAGAATTCCGGAACCGGAGCCAGGACCAGTAGGAATGGAGGTGACAAATCGAGTCAATGATAGACACAGTCGTCTTGGAAGGAAAGGAAAGACTCTATTTATTACAGTTGGTAAAAGGTTCAAGGACACACAGGGACTCGACTAAGAGACGGCGGGAAAAGATTATCTCCGTAGCATTCAGAAAGGTACTACAAGTTCAGGTCTATTCTTGGGTTAGAAGAGGAAGTACTGTCGTTTACGTAATAGGTACAACGATGAAAACCAGACTTAAAGGTCTCTATGACTTATTGAAGTTTATCTTCTATGAGTGACCGAAAGAGAAGGGGTTGTTTACGAGATACATATGTGTGAGGAAACGAAATTTGTAGTTACTGTAAGAGACGGTCCAGATTGTGACATACAGGGGTAAACTCACTACTAGTCAAGGAACACATTATTTGAGTGTGGTACATATGTAAGTCTTCCCAAGAGACTTTTTTTTTTTTTTTTTTTTTGGTTTCCCAAGAGACAACGAAATGAAAATGATTTATTCGACTTCATTTTGTATAAGAACGGGATCTAACGTGCGTTATTACAAAATGGACATTATAAGGTCATTTTAGTAAAAATGAGATATAGGATCCTGGGTGAGGGATCGGTGTATTTTAGAAGGGTTGAACTAATGCACTTTAATATGTGAATGTCAGTTTATTTGTTTATATAGAATGTAACTCGAAAGACCATGATTCAGCAGGTATATCGGTTTCGATACCAGAAGGGTCATTAGTGTATGATTATGTTCTCGACCTGGTATTTCTTCCGTCTCGTGGCTTCTTAACTACAAAAGTTTAACACCACGACCTGTTCTGAGAACTCTCAGGAAACCTGACCTTCCTCTAGTTTGTGTCAGTTGGGATTTCCTTTATTTAGGACTTATAAGTGACCTTCCTGACTACGATTTCGACTACGAGGTCATGAAACCGGTGGACTGCACTTGTCGGCTGAGTGACCTTTTCTGGGACTACGACCCTTTTTAACTTCCGTCTTCCCCTTCTCCCGTTGTCTCCTACTCTACTGACCTACCGTAGTGACTAAGCTATCTGTACTTGAACCCGTTTGAGGCCCTCTACCACTCCCTGTGTCTCCGGACCGCAAGACGTCAAGTACCGTACTGTTTCTCAGCCTATACTGAACTGTTGGTTTGTTGTTGATTCAGCACTCACTAGTATGAGAGAGAGAGCCTTTTGAAGAGAGCCACTGTTAAACCTATGCACAAAAATCTAGTGCACCGATAGTGTAGACTAAAGAATTACTTAGTTAAGACCTTCTTTCTATAATTAAGATCTGCTAAATAAAAATCAATGACTCTCATGACACTTGGTGGTCGTTTCGGACCGTCTAACTTGTGTACGAAACTGCGTCCAAGGAGGACTTTGGGGTGATTATCCTGTTATTCTTCTGTCTATAGTCTTTATAAGTCGTCAGGTGGGTGTGTTCCTCTGACGTCGTGACTTTGCTACAATGACCGCCCCCAATAAGCAACGGAGACTTCACCTCCACTCCCACACGACTTCAGTCCTGACGACTTTCAGTCGGGCTCCTGGACTCTGTGGGGCGAGAGGAGGTACTGGGTCTTCTGATCTTTCAACAGTGTGCGTCGGCTACGTCGTCGGTGCACAGGACTGTACCAGTGGTACGACCTTTGTCTCCCCCACCACTTTGGACGCATAACTGCGGACTCCTGGGGAGGACGGGAGTGCACTGCCTGGAGGTCCGAGTGCGGGGGACGTGGTTCGATCTCCTGTAGTGGGAGGTCTTTCACCCTCGAATTGTCTTCTATGGATGTCTATGACGTTAATCCTCCCAGGTCTCTTCGACAAGTGGTAGTGGTGGGTCCTCGTGGAAGTCCCTATTTTGGACGGTGCGAGTGTGGAAAGTCAGTCGAAGAGCCGTCGAGTGAGAGTCGTCTAGTGGTGCCTCCTCTAGAAATTGTGTTTTCTCTCCCTTTTATGGCGAGTCTTCAGAGTTGGTACTTTAGCTTTGTCCTCTGGACCAAGATAATGTCGTAGTGAGTGTAGACCATCCATCGACCATATTTGTTACCATTTTCGTCGTATTAAAAATATTTTCGACGAATTACTGTAATTCTCATTAAATATAGAGTTCCCTGGTTTCCACTCCCTTTTCTCCCTTGAACTCTGTTTGTGACAACCAACGAGAAGGAGACTTTGCGGAGAGTTAAGTCCTCGTAACGTCCTCTCCGACTCTTTGCCCCGTCTCCCCGAGTCGGACCCCGGACTTCACGAGTGTCTCTACCCTTTGTTTCCGACCTCGAGTCTCCATGGGTCCTAAAATCACTCCTTCCGTGTGAATGAGGTTATCAGCAGATCTGACGTGCTGATTCGTCTTTTATCGGTTTTCCGACTTTTAGTTTTAGCCTACAGTCGTCGGAACGTACGACCCTTTTGTTTTTAGTCTCGAGTTCCATTCGGGTCCGTTACGGGAGCTTCGTTCCCGTTTCTCCTTAAGTTAAGCTAAGGTGTTCCTGGTGTTGTAGGAGGTGAGACCGACCAATCTGGTTTCGGTCGATGTGAGGAGATTGACGGTCGGTCCTCCTTTAGCGTAGGAAAAACCTCTTGATATTGTAGTTGGTCTCCAAGAAGGTAAAAAAATATGGGTTATGGACATGAGACACTTCTAATAATTTTTGGTTTGTTTCATTTATTCCCTCCGTCTGTGTGTCAATAATCTATACCTAAAATTTTATGGGTACTAATTACACAAGTCACTTTATCTACTGTTCTTCTCAAAAACGGTCTCTTGTCTTAAAAAAAATTTTTTAGTTTATTTTTAAGATCATGATTTTTTTATATTATTGATTTTATTTATTAATTCAATTTTTCAAATTCTCGTCTTGTCTAGAAAGAATATCTTCCTTTTATGATCATTGTAATTCCACTACTCACTATCAGTAAGTCAGTACATGTTGAGAGACGCTGGGGTACCTGACATAGGGTGGTCCGAGGAGACAGGTACCCTAAGAGGTCTGTTCTCATGACCTCACCCAACGGTAAAGGAAGAGGTCCCCTAGAAGGGTTGGGTCACTAGCTTGTGTCCAGAGGACGTAACGTCCGTACAAGAAATGGTAGGCTCGGTGATACCTTCGGAGGATAATTCTCTGTAAAGATTCATATTTCTGTCCAGTTGAATTTTGCATAGTCGTCTAAGTACAAACTGAAATAAAATATTAGATATCTGTTATGTAATCTTATACATTACTTAGGTATGTCGAAAAGGTTTCCTGATGGGCTCTGTCTACATCGTTATATGACTATTTACTGTTAGTAGTTAGTCTACTCTATTAAATCTACTTCAAACAGAACCAACTTCTCTACCCTGACTCGTTCACCGGTCCTTCCTTTATGTTGCACGAAACCATCTCAATTTACTTTATGGGAATGACTTATCTGTTTTCAATTTTATACTTTTTATGTTTGTTCCCGTATTAAACATTGTCCATGACTTTCCAGTTCGCACGTATGAAATTTAAGATTTTATTAGTGATCTTTCTATTATTTTGGAATAATTTTTTTTGTTCGATTAACTCTTTCCTTTATCTGATTCTTCTTCGAATAATAGTAACGATTGATTATATTTAATTGTTTTATTTTATTAAAGTATTATCTTTTTAGAGTTTTCGGTTCTCAACTGAAAAATTTTTCTGATTATTTGATTATTTGGGACCGTTGAAAAAAGTTTTATATCTTTATTTATTCATTAATGTTTATAGTCCTTATTTTACTTCTGTAGTGAATCCCAAAATCTCTATAATTTTTCTTTTATTCTACTATAATATATGTTGAAGTATGGTAAGTTAATCTTTAAAATTTATTTAATTAAGGAACTTTTTGTGATTAATGGTTCTAACTGTGTTTTCTTTATCTTTTCGGTTGATATTGTAGTACATAATTTTCTACATAATGTACATAATTTTCTTAAATTCAATATTAAAATTTAGAGTACATAATTTTCTTAAATTCAATATTAAAATTTAGAGGGGGTTTTCTTTTGACGTCTGGGTCTACCGAAGTGGTCCAATAACAAAAATGATAAATCCTTTTTTATCATAGTTAGAATAGAATGTCTCCTAAAAAATTTTTCCCTTTTCAACTCTTCGATTGAGTAAATGACTCCGGTTATATTGGACCTAAGATTTTAGATTATTCCTGTAACGTTCTCTCTTGTTAATATCCGGTCTTTATCAGTACTTAACCTCGTTTGACCCTCTATCAGTTCCTGTCCTTCGGACCGTACGACGTCAGGTATCCCAGTGTTTCTCGACCTGTGCTGAACCGTTGACTTGTCTTATCAGTACTTTTGTCCACGTTTTATCACTTATTTCGGTATTGTCTAACTTAGGTTGTTATATGTTATTACAATTGTACGTTGTCACTTCAACCTGAATACGGTCCTTCCGTTCTAATTCTATTCTTTTACTACCTACCTTAAGAGGTATAACTGTCTTATTTCTTACTTAGGTCCTAAAATCGACCTCGAAAGTGGTGGAAGATAGTCTTTCCCTCTATGTCTTTAGGCATTCGAGGTCGTCTGCCTTTCAGTCCTCCTCGTGTCAACCGAGTTGTCGAGACAGACAGTCATCCTCCATTCTCTGTCGATAACTGATGAAGTGGGTCGTTGTCTTAGGTGTAAGAAGAGTACGAGTGCATCTTGTAAGAGGTTCTCTCTGGTGTAAGACCCGGTGTTTGGCACGGGATTGTTTAAGTCATCTTATTTCTCTTTGACCTTGTCAGTAGCCGTACTCCCAGACGTCCAATATCACCGCCACTGAGTATGAAGTCCCGATTTTTATTTGACCTCTTCGTGACACGATGTCTTTATTAATTCTTGACACTTTACTGGGGTACTGTCAGGGAAGGGAGCCGTCAAAACGGAGGTCACCTCTACTATTGGAGATAGACTGACGTCTTATCGAGACGGGTAGAATAGTAAGTCAAGGCAAAATTTCTCAAATTAACTATCTCGTACTATAGACCTCAGTCGTCTGAACCTCCCTTCAGTGTGCTGAAGAGGTTTAATTTCTAAGGAGTGATGATGTCCCCTCTACGGTCGTAGACTGGGCGATGTAATGTTCATTACTTAGCCTATTGAGAACTGATTAATACTTCGTACCAAGTTTATGATTGGTAATAGTAAAATGGGAAGGTTTTAAATTTATTTCGTTAATCGTCACTTTCTCTGACTCAAAGTAGATCCTATGTTGGAGGAGTTATTTCTAATAAAAATAGATAAAGTTTATACCTCTAATTTTCCCCAATACCAGGATCTAACTTTTCATCCGCTTAGACCTACCTTATTTACGTTTGTTACTTTACTTGGTTCATTACTACGGAGTCATTAAATTCTGGGTCTTAGTGGAGGTAGGGTATCTTTCAGTGAGAGGTGGGGTGGAGGTCCGAGTCGAGACGTCAAGGGAAGTGGGGGAAATAAAATAAGTACGTCCGTTCGAGACGTGTCTCTCCGTCCCAAGATATCGTCAATTCTCCAATCCGAAGTCTTGATCTGTTTAGGTAGACTTGCGGGTGAGGTGATGTGTCACACTGGAGGCCATTCATACCGACGACGACGACGACGACGATTCAGCGAAGTCAGCACAGGATGAGACACGTTGGGCTATCTGCCGTCGAGTGGTCCGAGGGGGCAGGGACCCTAAGAGGTCCGTTCTTGTGACCTCACCCAACGGTAAAGGAAGAGGTTACGTACTTTCACTTTTCACTTTCACTTCAGCGAGTCAGCACAGGTTGAGAAGCACTGAGGTACCTGACGTCGAATGGCCCGAGGAGGCAGGTACCCTAAAAGGTCCGTTCTCATGACCTCACCCCACGGTAACGGAAGAGGATTCATACCAATGAAGTTGGGATAAATAGTTCCACTCCTAAAACTATGAATAGAGTGTCTTAAAGACATTTTTAATAAGATTCTGTTTTGTATACTCTTCGGAACGTACTACTGACGGTTAGTGAAATATTAAATAGTAGTAGTAGTAGTAGTGTTCATATTGACAAAGTATCGTCTGGGTCTAAAAATACTCTATTTAACCCATTAAATCAATTCCCTCTAAAATGACTTAACTTTTTTAGTGTTTTCGTAAGAACTCCCTCACGAGTGGTTCTCCTGGGTTTGCATAAAACACGGAAAGGTTATTTCGAAACCATGTTTGTCTAAACTCGTCAGAAAAAAGGATCCAAAAGATTCACTTAATATTGATTCCCTAAAAAAAAAAAAAAATGTGAACGAACCGATCTTGACTTTCAATTCCCTTATGTTATAGGTGAATTAAGAGTTTACGGGTTTGTATTAATGGAAACCCGTCAGAGGGCTCCCCGACCCCTTGGATGGTCCAGGATCTCTTCACCGGAAGGTTCCGCCCGTAACGTCGGACGGGTAGACTGCTGAGAAGAGAACCTCTTGTTAGGAGGTGAGGCGTTCCAGGACCCTACCTCCACCCTCACCCCTCCAACATAGTCCGGCTGGGGTGAGGAGTTGTCGTTCTGGTACTATAATAATAATCCGGTGAGTCACTTGAGGTAGAGGGACCGTCCCTACTAATTCTCAGGTAATCGGAGAACTCTAAACGATATACCTGAGTCTTTTTCTCACCGAAAGAGAAAAAAAGACTTGTTCGGGTGTCAGGAGAAACGGTAATACGTGTGTCTTGTGCGGACTCCTACTTCGTTTATGTATTTCTTTGTCTCGGTTCCATTCTCTCCTGTCTCGGTCTCCGGATCACTGTGACAGACTTGGGGGTCTCGTGCAGTGTGGATTTTGACTAGCGTAAGTGGAGACTGGGGCATCTACCAAAATGTTCGTTTGGATCATTAGAAAAGATGAATTCGACGAAGTCGAAGATAGTAGAGATTGGTTTTCTCGGATTACCTATGTGAGCACCATCGTTTGTAAAAGGTCTTAACGTCAGTGGTGAGTCCTCAATACAAGAAGGTGGATATACGACGACGACGACGACGATTCAGCGAAATCAGCACAGGCTGAGACACGCTGGGGTATCTGCCGTCAGGTGATCCGAGGGGATAGGGACCCTAAGAGGTCCGTTCTTGTGACCTCAACCAACGGTAAAGGGAGAGGTTACGTACTTCCACTTTTCGCTTTCACTTCAGCGAGTCAGCACGGGCTGAGAATCGCATATATCAGCAGGGGTCTTTGTAAAACTGGTTCTCCGAACCTTCCTCTGGATGTGTTTCCCCACCTGGTTCAGTCGGTCTCAAACATCCTAAAAGGGGAAGAGTCAGTAGAACTACCACGGAATTGAAACCTAAAGGAACATCTCTCTAAAACACACACACACGCGTATTTCATATTGTGATCTCTTGGTGTATTTACAGTTTGTCGTTGTCGTCTCAAATTTTAAAGTTCCCTTAACAATAAATTTTTAGTGGACTTACGATCGATTTCCCTATAGTACAAAAGATATTCAGAAGGTTAAGTAAAGACTTTTACGTAAGTCTCCGTCGTTAGTTACCGAGGAAGAACGAGGGACTTGAAAGGAGTTTTTTTTTTTTTGTTTTTTCTTTCTTTAAGGGTCACTATAGAGTGTTGGTAAGACAATGTCTCTTTAATCCTGAGGGTCTTTCGTTCAACTTTTTGACTTAATCTGAAACTAAGTTAATTCAATATCGAGTCTCCTCTGAGCCGTGGACTCTACTTATTGACTAGACCTAAACGGTTACCTTGGTCGAAACGTTGACAAACACGTGTAACACTTTTAGAGAGGAAATAAGTACTAGTCTTTACGTTGTAGACGAACACCGTTTTTATTTACTTGGCGTGACTTCGACTACTTTATCTTTGATTTTGAGAGGGGTAACAGTAAAGTAGGGATAAGGGGACACTATTGGTGACCACACACACACGATTCAGCGTAGTCAGCACAGGTTGAGACACTGGGGTACCTGATATCGGACGGTCCGAGGAGCCAGGTACCCTAAGAGGTCCCTTATTACGACCTCACCCAACGGTAAGGGAAGAGGTCGCGTAGAAGGTCTGGGTCCCTAGTCAGGGTGCAGAGAATGTAGAAGACGTACCCGTCCGTCCAAGAAATGGTGATCGCGGCGGACCCTTCGACACTATTGGTGACCTAATGCGAGTTAAAGGAATTCGTAGTAAAGAAATTAAGTCATCGTGTCTACGACCAGTTTGTCGTCTTTTTAAGGTAAACCTTCCATGGAGACTAAAACGTTTGTGTCTTCTCCAGACCTTTGGTCTCGTTTTGAGTCATGATGTCGTTGTGTTAGATACATTGTCATCGATTATTAGGATAGGGTTTTTTTACTCATATCCCGCTATAGTCTTAATCCGTCGAAACGTCCCAGAGACGTCTCTTCCGCTACCGTGGGGTGAGGTCATGAGAACGGACCTTTTAGGGTACCTACCTTCTCGGACCACCCGACGTCAGGTACCCCAACGCTTCTCAGTCTGTGCTGACTCGTTAAAGTGAAAGTGAAAAGTGAAAGTACGTAACCTCTTCCTTTACCGTTGGGTGAGGTCACAAGAAGGGACCTCTTAGGGTCCCAACCCCCTCGGACCACCCGACGGAAGATACCCCAGCGTGTCTCTGTGCTGACTTCGCTGAATCGTCGTCGTCCCAGAGACTCCTACCAAAGGACACTGTCATTGTACACAAGACAAATCTTAATCCTTCCTCTAATAGTAAATCAATTAGAGATCCCCCTTTTGTTGGACGTCACAGTCAACTCACAAACATTATTTCAGAGCACTTGTAGTGACTGGAACCACGGACTCTAGATTATCCTTTCCTTCTTTTCGTATCAAATCACCCTGACAGAGGCGACGACCTTACCACTGGGTTTGACACAGACCTTACTGCCGTCCTTTTGCGTTCTATTCAAGTCCCTCGTGCACTCAGAGTGCCGTTAGTTTGGTAGATAAGTCAATCTTTTTGGACGACTTTACCACCGTCGTCCCTTTGTTAAACGACTTTGTAGACGGCTTCCTTCTCCAAGGTCGAGTAACCTTACAGTGAATGACACGTGAACTTGTGCAGGGTCGTTTTGTCCTCAGACTCGCAATAACGTATACGTTCCTTCTCTGTATGCGTTTTTAGTGGCGTGGAGTGAGTGCCGAGCTCTAGTTGGGCAAGTCAAAATAGAGGGAAGCGTGTCGAGCACATTTTGGTTCGCCTACGTGGTCTGTCTCCGAGGTTACAGACTAGATACTGTCCTTGTGTACAGACTTGTTCTTTCCCTCGGGACTCGGGGAAAGGGTCGGGACTCGTGTCCTTATAGTTGTGCACACAGACAAAGGTATTACGTTACAGGTAAGCAGGTCCGTCCGTATAGAGTCACATACAGTGTGTCTACAGTTATAGCTGTATGCAGAGTCGTGGTATTTATGGCTCTGTCCGAGCAGCAGTCAAAAACGATTTGACACGAGAGGTTTACTTTTCCAGAATCACCTGGTAAAAAAGATAACTACCGGGGTGGACGACTAACGTCATACCTTAACTCTTTCTCTGAATTCTCAAATGATGTCTACATAACAGATACGTAGTAAATGACGGTTTTTTTAAAATTAAAGAAAGAAAGGGTGCAGTTTCTGTTATCGACCACGCAGTGAAACTCTTTTGTTTCGCCTTCCGTTTTTACCGAAGAGTTTACTGTTCCTCGAAGACTGCTTACGTACTTGGTACAACCAATACATACTGTAGTGGTGTTGACGAGGTCCTTGCTTTATCCTAGGCATTTATTGAAAGATCGACTCAGACGTTACTTTGCTCAAAGTAAAAACGAATGAGAACCCGAGGAAATAGTCGGTCCGAACGGACCAATAAAAGTCAGTCATCGACGATAAACAGATCGTTTAGACTCTTGTCTTTAACAGAATAAAAAAAAAAGGATTTCACGAAGGACAAGACATAAAAATTGAACGTGTCTATTGGTGTCGGAGCCGATGTAGAGGACTGACTTCTCGTAGTAAATACTCAGACCTCTCTCTGTGACTTAAAATCGTCTCCAGTTTGTTTGTCGGCCTACCTAGTGACAAGGATATTTCCATGCAGAAAGATGATTTAGTATCTCTCTTGGTAGGAGGAGGTGCGGTTACAGGGAGAGTATCTCGACTTATGTCGTCTTTTCCTTTCCAATGACTGTCGGTCCTAATCTTCTCGATGTAATCATTGATACAAATGCCACGTATTAATCCAAAGATAGAGAGGGAAGGCTAACCTAATTCTACTAGGGTTAAACATAACCGCAGGGCCCCCCGAGTCACCATTTCTTGGATGGACATTACGTCTTTGGTGTCCTTTGTATCTAAGTCAGGAACCCAACCCTTCTAGGGGACCTCTTCCCGTACCGTGGGGTGAGGTCATGAGGACGGACCTCTTAGGGTACCTGTCTCCTCGGACCGTCCGATGTCAGGTACCCCAGCGTTTCTCAGTCTGTGCTGACTTCGTTGAATCGTACGTGCGTAAAGCATAAGAAACGTATAAACATGTCATAGAAATAAGGATATACATGTTATTTCTCCCTAATACGGACACAAACTAATAAAATGACACGGGTTCTGTGAGGGTACGTAGTGACACTTTCGCACATCAAACACAAGGACCAAGAGAAGTCTCCTGCTTCGGTAGCAGACCCGGGACTTTAGTGTCACAGAGGGAAGGGTGTCGGTAGGTAAGACGCAACGTTAGTAAGATTAGTAGAGGGGGTTTCCCTACAAATCTCATTAAGGTAACGGTCGCAAACACTTAGTTTAACCGTGCCAGACGAGATAGTGGCTTTCTTGGGCCCTTTTGTGAGCCGGTTCACTCGTATATTTCTATTATTTTGGTCGACCAGGGTAAATCGGGAACGGTCGAGATTCAACGAAAATAAAAAAGTAACAGACCCTGAAAGATACGGATTGAAATAGTCAAGTCCGTCCAGGGTTCCTACTAAAATATAAATCCTCGACTCTCTCTTGTGTCCCTTCACACTCTAATTACCCTTTAAGTTACTTTGGAAATGATATTCCCTTTTGGGCAAGGAGACAACAAGTTTGTAGTGTAACTAGTCGTCGTCAGGATAAAGGTCTTCTTTCAAGAAACTCTGCCAGCTGTCAAAGTATGGTGTCCTCTCTTATAAAGGGGAATAAACAGTCGCACCTCACACTCCGGTCCTTCGTAGTCAAGTGGACCCTCACTCGCCTAGGGTGTCTTTACAGTCCGATTGTACTATTTCCGACCAAATTTACAAAGACTTAGTCTAGTCAGTTTGGGGATTTTGTCTTTCATTAATTATCAGTTGTTAAATCACTATTTTTGCATTCGTTTGTGCGGAATCGTATATGTCTGTATAGATTTTGACTAGTAAGACACATTTAACCTCGTCGGTGATACCTTTTGTCATGCCTCCAAGGAAATTTTTGATTTTTATCTGAACGAGATACTCGGTCGTTAGGGTGTGGACCCGTATATAGACTTCTTTTGAGAATTAAGTTTTTCTGTGTGTGTGGGGTCAGATGACGAGTACCCTCGTGTAAGTGTTATTGATTCTGCACCTCCGTTGGATTTCCAGGTAGTTGTCTACTTACCCATTTCTGCCCCATGCGTATATGTTGCCCTATGATGAGTCGGTGTTTTTTTCTTACCTTGTTACGATAAAAGTCGTTGTACCTCTGGAACTCTAATAATATGATTCACTTCAGTCTTTCTCTTTACGGTATACAATAGTGAATATCACCTTAGATACCGTGTTTACCTGAATAAACGTTTACTATTTGTCTGGGTGTCTATAATTTTTGTGTGAATAACAATGGTTTCTCCCTTTCCCTCTCCCCTTCCTATTTAATTCCCAAACCTTAATCGTCTATGTTTGATGATACATGTTTTATCCATGTCTCGTTTCGGGATGACATATCGTGTCCCTGGATATAAATCATCGGATATTATTTGGTAGTACCTTTTATCCTTTCTCTTACGTTTACGGACGTATTGCCTTAGTAGAACGACACGTGGTCTTCGATTGTGTGATAACATTTAGTGTCGGTGATACCTTCGGTTGCACCTCTAAGGAATTTTTTGATCCTTATTTTGGTGGTATGCTGGGTCGTTAGGGTGATGATCCGCATATGAGACTCCTTTAGTTTTAAAATTTTCCGCGTACGTGGGGTTATAAGTAACGTCGTGGTAAATGTTATCGATCTTGTACCTTCGTTGGATCTACAGGTAGTCGCCTACTTACCTATTTCTTTGACACCAGGGATATATGTTACCTTATAATAAACCGGTATTTTTCCCTACGTAAACTCAGTCAAGTTGATATACGGTTATTTTTTTTTTTTGTGACTAGTAAGATTTCGGTAGAAAAATATAAGGTTAAGAAATGATGTCACAAGGAATCTAATGGAAGTTAATTTATAAGTCTTCATTGTCAATATCACACATACATAATCAGTCCCAAGAAGTCTCCTTGTCTTGGTTGACCTATATACGTATCTATATATATGTTGAGTCGGAGAACAAAGGTGTTCAGACGGTCGGAGTGGGGTGGTTCTCGACGCTAGTCAGGAGTACTCACTCAATGGGCAACGGAAGATAGAAGTCCTGTCACTGACCGTGTTCACAGAAAGAAAGGGTCGAGGGTTCCCAACCTCCTTCTAACTTCCCTCAGACACGGGGTCGTGACCCAGGTGTCGAACAACACTAGGTGTGTCAGTTTCCGAAACCGTATCAGTTATTTCGTCTTCATCTACAAAAAGACCTTGAGACAACGACTTTGAGGTTATGAAACCGGTGGACTACGCTTCTTGACTGAGTAAACATTTCTGGGACTACGACCCTTTCTGACTTCCGTCCTCCTCTTTCCCTGCTTACTCTACCAACCTACTCTACCAACCTACCGTAGTGACTGAGTTACCTGTACTCAAACTCATTTGAGGCCCTCAACCACTACCTGTCCCTCCGGACCACACGACATCAGGTGCCCCAGTGTTTCTCAGCCTGTACTGACTCGCTGACTCGGCTTGACCCAGGTGCGGCGCACACCTGTGTACGTTCCGACGATGACCGGAACCTTTCCCCTAAGGAACCTTTCTCGTCCTGTGCATATACGTTTAGGGTCCAGAGGAGGGGTGAGTCGGACTCCCACTCGTGGGTGTCTCTCCAAACGTCTTGAGTTTTTTCCCGCGGAAGCTACGAAGTGTCGGGAAAAGAGGACCCCGACACCGAGTCTCGACCTTCCGGACCCCTCTCCGTCTCTGGATAAGGGTACCGTGGGGTGAGTTCGTCTCGAGATCCTCTACGTAAGACCGTTCTTCGTTGCAGTAAACGCCCGAAGATCACTACTTCTTGGGCGGACGGTTACGTCCTCCGTACTCTCTGTACCCAAATTAGGGACCCAACCCTTCTAGACCTCCTTCCGTACAGTTGGGTGAGGTGATAAGAACGGACCCTTCTGTACCTGTATCCTCCGACCACCCGATACCAGGTACCCCAAAGTGTCCAACCTGCACTGACTTCACTGTCGTGCGTGTGTGCGTGCGCTACAGCAAACGTCGGGGGACCAAGGACCACTCCGTGACTTTGGAGTCCCCACGACAACCCAGGGACTGTGACCGGAAACAATTCCGACGGTGGAGGGTAGTACTGTGACTCTCCTACGCCGGACACAGTCGCGACCTCTTACCCCCACCCCGTCCTCTGTCCTCCATACGACCCGTCCAACTCTGTGTGGTGCACCGTTACTCGTGTTGAGTGAGTGTCTTGGTCCTTCTCTCAGAAGACTGTACCTTCGACATGAACACCCCTTTTACAGTGATCTACCTACTCTCCGTCCTCCCCATCACGGACGAACCGATCCCACTGGTAGGAAGGGACCCAACGGACACCGAAAGGACCAAGACGGCACTCTCAAGGGTAGGACCGTCGCACGGCAGCCAGGTCCTGGTCATAGTGGGCGAGGGACGGGGGTCGTACACTACGCCAACCAATCGTCGTCCCTGTTTTACGAGTACAAGGGAGTCTAGACATCCAACTCCACTACCACAAACCTCCACCCCGGAAACCCTTCCTTAGGGAGCTGTACCCTACTCACGGGACTAGTTTCCTGTACTCGTTGACACAAGGTACGAGGGGGAGGAGGGGTACACTCAAGTTTCGGTGGACTCAGGGTGGTCCGGTTGTGGGAACAAAGTCTAAAGGTCAGAGGTCTGGACAGAATCGGAGTGGGGTGTGAGATGAGACACCATTACGGAATAGCGTCGGACCTACTTGATTCTGTCAATCTGGGACTTCGTGTCTCATAAACGGTTAGATATCTTCCTTTCGAAAATTTCGATACCAAAAAGGTCGTCAGTACATGTTACACCCTCAACCTAGTAGTTCTTTCGACTCATGGTTTCTTGACTACGAAAGATTGACACCACGACCTCTTCTGAGAACTCTCAGGGAACCTGACGTTCCTACTTGGGACTTTTAGGTAACCTTCCTGACTACGACTTCGAGGTTATGAAACCGGTGGACTACGTTTCTCGACTGAGTAACCTTTTCTGGGACTACGACCCTTTCTAATTTTCGTCCTCCTCTTCCCCTTCTGTTCCCTACTCTACCAACCTACCGTAGTGACTGAGTTATCTGTACTCAACTCGTTTGAGTCCCTCTACCACTTCCTGTCCCTTCGGACCACTCGATGTCAAATACCCCAACGTTTCTCAGTCTTCGTTGAATCACCGACTTGTTGTCGTTGTTCATTTCGTGACCCTTTTCACGAGTCACCCACCTTCTGTGACTCCTTGGTACACGACACCCCACTTCTCGTCAGAGACTCGTAGGACGGGGACGGTGCACGATGGACACCCTGGAACCCGATGCTAAAACGGAGAGACACGGAGTAACAAAAGGGGAAAAAAGAGTATGATAAAAAAAAAAAAACGAAATAAAAATCTCGTCAAAATACAAGTGTCTTTTTACCTCTTCTATGTCTGTAAAGCGTAAATCGCGGGGGTAGAGGTGTCCGTGTAGAAGGGGGTAATAATTGTAGGGGCGGTCTACTATGTGAACAATGTTGAGTACTTGGATGTAACTGTGCGGTAGTGGTGGGTCTCAGATGGCACAGGGGACCGAAGTAAGAACCGAACATATAAGGTACCCAACTTGTTTAGAAATGAGTGCACACAGGTGGTGACACCATAGGGTGGCTTATCACGGCGACGGGATTTGTAGGGACACTACACGGATAAGTAGGAAAGGGGTGGTTGGGGGACCGTTGGTAACTAGAAAACTAATACGGGTCAGTGTACACGATTCCGTGAAGTCAGTATAGGCTGAGACGCTGGGGTACCTGACGTCGGGTGGTCCGAGGAGACAGGTACCCTAAGAGGTCCGTTCTTATGACCTCACCCAACGGTAAGGGAAGAGGTCCTCTAGAAGGACTGAGTTCCCAACTTGGGCCCAGAGGGTATAATGTCCGTCTAAGAAATGACAGACTCGGAGGTCTCTATCAAGACGGAAAAGGTCTTACAGTGTCTCAACTTTAGTGTGCCATATGTCGGAAAAGTCTGACCAAAGAAAGTGAACCAGTGTACATAAATGCCAAGGAGGTGCAGTAAAGTACCGAATATCGAGTACGAAAGTCGTGACTAAACGGAGTAAAAGAATACACACATTACCCCGATGTACACTACTATTGTCAGTGTAGGTGAGATGTCCGAATAACCTTCTTACGTTACTCGATTATATACATCTCTTAAATTTGATTGTCGACATCGTGTCTTTCATGATCCAGTCACGACCGACGACGACAATTCTCGTCCCCGCCCGCACCACTCTTGGATCCAATCTCAGGGTCGAAGTGGTGACTCGGGACTCGTTCAACGAATAGAGAGATTCGGAGGTAGAGAGGTCAACAGTACACCCCTACCTCTGTGACTTCACCACTCACATGTGGGGTCTCATGTCAAGGACCATGTGACCCTTGAAGGAGTGGTCGCCCTCTTCTGAACATAAATTAAATTAAAAAAGAGTACAGAAAGACGAGGTACTAAGACGAAAGAGGAGATTAAGTCCACCTAGTACATCTTTACACTCAAAAATGAGATGGGTGTCGTTCCCCTTTACGTCCTACGTCTCGTCTCGACCCTCCTACAGTTGCCCCCGGGACTCTGCTGCGATCGAAGTCAGCGACCAGATCCGGTGTTTCGGACCTCGGGTATTGTCAACTTGCCCGAAGGGTCCACCGCGGTCCCCATTTCTTGGACAGACGGTTACGTCCTCCGTATTCTCTACACCCAAGGAAAGGATCTAGCCCTTCTAGGGGACCTCTTCCCGTACCGTTGGGTGAGGTCATAAGAACGGATCTCTTAGGGTACCTGCCTCCGATGTCAGGTACCCCCGTGTCTCAGTCTGCCTTGCCTCGTGGGTCGTGTCGACTCCGTCCTGGAACGGTCCTTCTCCGCAGGTCCGTCTCCACTCCTGTCTTCTCGACCCCAGTCCCTGAGTCGTTCTCCTCGTTCCTCGCCAAGAGTCTACTAGCCGAGTGGCCCACAGTCCGACCGGAGAAACGACACCGAGAGGCTTCGTTCCTCCACGGGGGAATCTCCATGCAGGATTCCCCTGAGTCCGATGGAAGTCTCCGACGGGATGTTTTCGGTTGGTGCCGAGCGTTCGTTTTTGAGTTTCGAGTCGTGTTGGTTGCATGTTCGTTGGAAAATCTGGGATGTAATAGAATTTGACTTCTGATGTGACTACCTTTTAGGTCAGGTGGATAGAATCTTCGATTTTCAGTAACAAAAGACTTCAGTCTTTTATTAATTTACGGTTGTAAAGATGTCCATAAAAGGTAGACATCTCTTCTATCCACTTTAACAAAATCTGTTGAAACGATATATGATGTTGTCTCTTTTTTACGTAAGAAGTCATGTTGTATTAAGAGTTCCAATTTCTTTGATGTTTCCCAACTTTTTATTGGAGACTACTAAAGATTTTTATCTCGGACACAAAGGATCAGAGGTAGTCTTATGATGGAGACGAAACATTATATATAACAGATAAATTTGACTTATTAGACCTAACTTAAAATATAATGTTTAATTAAAAATTAAATGTCCGTAATTTAGGGATGACTCATACAAAGTACGGATTTGTCATTACTTTAGTTCTAAAAACAATTCTGTGACTCGTATAAATGATATCAATCGTACAAAAAGAAAAACAAATGAAAGAAGAACCTGTCTCCTCGGACTACCCCCAGTGTGGTGGTACCCCAGTGTTTCTCAGTCTGTACTGACTCCCTGATTGTGAGAGTGAAAAAGTGGAACTGAACTTTCAGAGGGAATCTAGTGTTTATGATCCTTTTCGTTTGTACTAGGAGAAAAACATCAAAAACATTTTATTTTAACTTTATCTTACAATAAATCCTAGAGTCCTAATACGTCTGAACCAGAGAGGAAGGGAGTCGACTAAGGGACGTTTGCATGGTAAGTCGAGGTACTTTAACACTTACCCTGTTGATAGTTTGAAGGATTGAATTGTACACATATTATAAAGGACACGACAGATCGAAGTCTCACCCTTTACGAATATTTATCCAATAACTGTCGACCACAGTGTCCTCTCTTTAGAATCAGTATCCCCATTGATGGTTCCTCTCACAGTAGTTAAACGGAATACTATGTCTGTTTTCGATCAGTAAGTTATTTGTTGAACTATAAAATGAAAAGTTTATCAAGTAACAAGTTTATGTTTCCTCGTAGGGGAAAACCATCTCCTACTCACAGGTTTGTGTGTCCTGTCTAGAATACCAAAGTTTGATGTTGGTCTTTTCTTATTCCTTTTCTTTGGCTGACACTTATAAGTGACCTTCCTGTCTACGACTTCGACTTCGAGGTGATGAAACCGGTGGACTACGTCTCTCAGTCGAGTAACCTTTTCTGGGACTACGACCCTTTCTGACTCTCGTCTTCATTTTCCCCCGGTGTCTCTTACTCTACCAACCTACCGTACTGGTTGTCTGTGTTTAGACTTGTTTGAGACCCTCTATTACTTCCTGCCCTTCGGACCGCACGACCTCAGGTACCTCAGTGTTTCTCAGTCTGTACTGAATCACTGACTTGTTATTCTTGTTCCTTTTTGTCTTCTTTTTTTTTTTTTTTGTCTCTCTCTTGGTGGAACTTTGACTAAACACACATACAGAGTAAGTCGAATCCGAAGATACTGGTTTATGGGTGTCTGTCCCATCGAATTTACTGTTTGTAGAGAAAAAATGTCGAGACCTCCCACCTTCAAGTTCTAGTTCTTCCCCGTCTAAACCTCCGACCAGGCCTAAGGTCCGACTATCTACGAGAGGAAAGTGACACGGACGGGAATGCACCGTCTTTTCCACTCCCTCGACAGACCCCAGAGAAGAGTCTTCCCGTGTTTAGGGTAAACACTCCGAAGGGGGGAGTACCCCGTAGGGTCCACCGAGTCGTCATTTCTTAGACGGACGGTTACGTCCTCTGCACCGAAGTTAGGGACCTAGTCCTTCTAGGGGACCTCCTCCATTACCGCTGGGTGAGGTCATAAGAGCGGACCTCTTACGGTACCTGTCTCCTGGATGAGTGGAGGGATTCTGGGGTGACGGGCTATGGAAGTGAAGTCCCTAATCCGATACTGTGTGTTTGGACACCCTTATGTTGTAAGTCAGGTGTCGTCGCACTTAAAGTTTTACGATAATAAATCTGTGTGGAAGAGACAACCTACGAGAAACGAAAACGTTAGTTATAGGTGACGCACAATTCCGTTCTTATGACGTCCTAGTCTTATCCTTTTACGATTCTTTTTTTATTTTTGTCCTATGAGG
Organism: Capra ibex; assembly: GCA_006410555.1. Classification (NCBI taxonomy): domain Eukaryota; kingdom Metazoa; phylum Chordata; class Mammalia; order Artiodactyla; family Bovidae; genus Capra; species Capra ibex. The sequence continues at coordinate 34,832,203 of SJYO01030260.1, read as the reverse complement.
TACACGTTTTATATAAAAAAATTATAACACCGCGTTTCACCGGATTGTTCTAGAAGGTAGTAGAACTGTTTTGGATTTTATATGATTGCTACTTGACGTGTGGTAGGGAGTGAAAGAGGAGTCAAAAGGAGGTAGAGATGGGAGTCCTGCTAGTGTTGACTAAAAAGTCTAAGGCAAAGGAATAACAAGATCCGTCGTCCTTAGTCTTCTGCCTTTTATCATTTTAGGGTGAGTCCTGCCTTCGGGAACGTTGTCCCCACGACAGCTACCGTGTATGACAGTCCTTCCAACATGTGACACCTAGTCCAATGGCTGGTCGGACTCGCGTCTGATCGTGTCTGGGGTCGGTACCTGTGTCGAGGACAAGTAGTCAAGGCTCGGACAAACCTCCGGACCTTTGGTTTCTTCGCTGGCATCGTAGACACTATCTATCTTGGTACTAGGAAGGTTTCTACACGCACGGACGATCCAGCGAAGTCAGCACAGACTGACACACACTGGGCTACCTGCGATCGGGAGGTCCGAGGGGGTAGGGACCCTAAGAGGTCCCTTCTTATGACCTCTCCCAATGGTACGGGAGGAGGTCGCCTGGAAGGGCTGAGTCCGTAGCTTGGACGCAGAGCATGTAGAGACCGGAACCGTCCGCCCAAGAAATGTTGATCGTAGTGGTTCTGTCGTTCCAGGATTGGGGGTCTTACACCCTTATATAACGAAATGTGCCTATTTCCCTCGTCTACCCTAAGGTAAGTCCTGAAACTCTACCTCTCTAGTGGACCCACCCGGGTCGCATTGGTCCCCCAGAAGGATTCTCCTTCCGTCCTCCCAGTCTCAGTCTCTTCCTCCGGACTACTGTCCCGTCCGCTCCGTTCCTATGTTCCTCCCCCTATGTTCTGGTCGTTGCACCCGAGGAGAGTTTCGACCTTTCCATCCTGCGCGAAAGAGGAGGCTTTGGGGCCCTCACGTCGGGACGGTCTTCGAACTATAAAGTCGGGTCACTTTGGACAAAACCGGAGACTGAAGGTCCTGACATTTTATTATTTTAGACACAATAAAATTCAGTGATTCAAACACCAATAAAGAATGTTGTTGTCATCCTTTAATTATGTCGTAAACTCCCGGGTCCCTTCAACCCGACCGTCTTCATGAAGTCTTTTACACGAACCGACAAGTCAGCGACTCAGCACTGACTGTGACGTCTGAGTACCTGACGTCGGGCGGTCCGAGGGGACAGGAAGTGGTAGAGGACTTCAAACGAGGTTGAGTACAGGCAACTCAGCCACTACGGTAGGTTGGTAGAGGAGGAGACAACCGGGGAAGAGGAGGACGGGAGTTAGAAGGGGTCGTAGTCCCAGAAAAAGTCACTCAGCCGAGAAGTGTAGTCCACCGGTTTCATAACCTCGAACCCCACTAGTTTAACGTAGATCACCGACCTGTCCGGTGTCCACACTTCTCAGGACTGTGGTGGTGCCCCCGAGACGTGATCGGCCAGGGGTCCGGAGGGACCCCTCCTGAGTGTGGGTAATCTTGACCGTGTACTATTTATTAGTTTTAACCACGCTGGCAAAGTGCAACCCACCCAAAATAACAAAAAGGAAATGAAAGACGAAGAAGGTACGTAAAAAGGTTCTTGTACTAAAGGAAACCTCGGTCTTTTAATTCGTTAATATTTTTCTATAGACCAATACGGATAGTTTTAGAATTGTCGGTTAAGATAAACGGAGACAGGACACGTTTCCACTCCCGGAGGTTTTCCGTTCTCCAACTTGGGGGCGTCCGTCCAGACGTCCATCCTGTCCGCTCCTGATTCGCGACCCGTAGACTAGAAGGAGGTCGGGTGTAGGGACGGTCGACGGAAGTGAAACTGCACTCATCGGGGACACGGACCAGTCGACGTCTCCGTGTCCCGTCGGGACAAACAAGAGAGTGGGCGTCTCGGTCTCCCAGAGCACGCGTCCTCTACGGGTCGGGCCTCTGTCTCCCACGACACGAGTGTCGTCGGATTCTCCACTAGGTCCAGCTCGAGGAGTAGTTTAAGGTGTAGGGTCCATCTATAAACGTAAGAGCTATAGCTAGTGATTTCGAAAAGTGAGAGGATAAAGAAAGGATGTAACGTTTCGGGTGAGACGTCTACTTTTTCTAGTCTCCCAGAGAGAGAGTCCAGGAGGGAAAGTTGTTTCTCCCCACCCCAGGCACACGGGGGAGCTTGATGGGGGGTAGAGGTCAAAATGCCGTCGGTTGGATCTTTCTCGGAGACGAAGGGACGACAGTCTCTTTCACTGGTGGAAAGAGGTGGAGGGGTCTGTAAGCGGAAGGATCTCGTTATCGGTCGTCGCCTCCGTCCCTCCACTCGGACAGACTTTCGTCTAAGCGAAGCGAGACCGAAACCCCGATCTACCTCGTTTGGGTTCCTCCTTCCCGAGGGAGACGGTTTGTGCCTGATAGACCTGGGTGTCTTACCAAGCAAATACAATTGACTGACCCAGAGTCACGGGTCCATCAAACGGTTTCATAAGACCCACAAAGACACTTTCACGAAACCTACCCTAGTTGTAAATTTAGTCACCTGAAAATCGTGTCCCTTGAGACGAGTCATGGGACATTACTACGTTATACCTTTTTCTTAGATTTTTTCTCCTCTATACACCTATACTTATTGACCAAGTGAAACGACATATGGACTTTGATTGTGTTATAAATTTAGTCAATATGAGGTTAACAATTTTAATTTTATTTATTTATCTACCCTTCTATCTAGTTACCTGAACCTCATTTAGTCTTCCGGGAGGTAGTGTCCCCACCCGTAGTAGGTTAGTTGACTTCCGGACTGGACTTGTGTCCTGACTAGAAGGTGACTCATTCTCTCTGAGAAGGTCGTCTGTCTCCAGTCTGGACCTGACCCTGTGTCCGAGAAAGACCCGGACGAAACGTGGAAAGTCAGTCACGGAATATGATTTGGGGAAGGAGAGAGATATATACACACACAAGTGAGTGCGTTAGCACAGACTGAGAAACACTGGGGTGTCTGACATCGGGTGGTCCGAGAAGACAGGTACCTCCTCCTGTTAAGAGGTCCGTTCTTATGACCTCACCCAACGGTAAAGGAAGAGGTCCCCTCGAAGGACTGGACCTTTAGTTTGGGTACAGAGAACGTAGAGGATATGACCGTCCGTCTAAGAAATGGTGACGTGGTGGACCCTTTTGAGAGAGAGAGAGAAGGAGGAGAGAGAGAAAGATACACACATGTGTGCGTGTGCGCGTGCGTGTGCGTGTGCGCGCGTGTGTGCGCGCGTGTGTGTGTGTGTGTGTGTGTGTGTGTGGGGAATAACCAAGACACAGAGATCTCTTGGGACTGGATATGTACACTGATGTGTGAGAGACCTAGGGATACGAAACACGAGAACCTTGGGGACACCTGGGGTTAGAATCCGCCAATGAGTCGAAGTCGTGGAAACGTGTCTGATGTCCAGAGAACCTATAGAACAGAGGACTGGGTTCGACCAGGGATTGCCGAAGACGAGACTTCTGACAGAGGTGGAGTTCATAGAGTGAGGTCGGTGTGACACAAAAGCGAAGTCTATGGAGAGAACGTACTTTGTCCTACTACGTCGGTCTCAGCGACTTTATTTCTCCTTCAAGGATTGTCGGTTGAAGAGGTTTCGCCATATGTCAGAGGGACGACCCAGTGTGCAAGATAGGTCGTAGTCTACTGTGGGAGTCTGGCCGATGAACGGGGGTCCATTCGTCTCCCGAGCCAGTCGTGTGCAAGACGCCGGGAACAATATCGCAGGTGTGGTCTGTTACGTCTCTTCACCGCACAGGACCCTTTCCACTAGGTTGTCGAGAAGACTCATGCTCTCCAGTCACTTTTTCCTGGAGACTTTAGTACTGGTGTCTAGGAAAATGTTTGTTAAAGTTACGGAGTTCCTAAAAGGTCACGTCTGTACAAAAACAGAAGTGCTGTCTCTAAAAAGACAGACGAACAAAACAAAACAGGAAACGTACAATCAGACTCCTCCGGAATGTGTATCGACACTTTTCTTCTCTTCACTTTTCGTTTCCTCTTTTCCTTTCTATATTCGTAGACTTACGTCTCAAGGTTTCTTATCGTTCTTCTCTATTCTTTCGGAAGGAGTCGCTAGGTACGTTTCTTTATCTCCTTTTGTTGTCTTACCCTTTTTGATCTCTAGAGAAGTTCTTTTAATCTCTATGGTTCCCTTATAGAGTACGTTTCTACCCGAGCTATTTCCTGTCTTTACCATACCTGGATTGTCTTCGTCTTCTATAATTCTTCTCCACCGTTCTTATGTGTCTTCTTGACATGTTTTTTCTCGAAGTACTGGGTCTATTAGTGCTACCACACTAGTGAGTGGATCTCGGTCTGTAGGACCTTACACTTGAGTTCACCCGGAATCTTTCCTAGTGATATTTGTTTCGATCACCTCCCCTCCCGTAAGGTCGACTCAATAAAGTTTAGGACTTTCTACTACGACCCTTTCACGACGTGATTTAGACGGTCCTTTAAACCTTTTGAGTCGTCACCGGTGTCCTGACGTTTTCCAGTCGAAAGTAAGGTTAGGGGTTTTTTCCGTTACGGTTTCTTACGAGTTTGATGGCGTGTTAACGTGAGTAGAGTGTACGATCATTTCATCACGAGTTTTAAGAGGTTCGGTCTGAAGTCGTTATGTAATTGGCACTTGAAGGTCTACAAGTTCTACCAAAATTTTTTACGTCTCCTTAGTCTCTAGTTTAACGATTGTAGGCGACCTAGTAGCTTTTTCGTTCTCTCAAGGTCTTTTTGTAGATAAAGACGAAATCACTGATACGGTTTCGGAAACTGACACACCCAGTGTTATTTGACACCTTTTAAGACTTTCTCTACTGGACGGAGAACTCTTTAGACATACGTCCAGTCCTTCGTTGTCAATCTTGACCTGTACCTTGTTGTCTGACCAAGGGTTATCCTTTTCCTCCGGTAGTTCCGATACTTAACAGTGGGACGAATAAATTGAATATACGTCTCATGTAGTACTCTTTGCGACCCGACCTTCTTCGTGTTCGACCTTAGTTCTAACGGCCCTCTTTATAGTTATTGGAGTCTATACGTCTACTGTGGTGGGAATACCGTCTTTCACTTCTCCTTGATTTTTCGGAGAACTCCTTTCACTTTCACCTCTCACTTTTTCAACCGAATTTCGAGTTGTAAGTCTTTTACTTCTAGTACCGTAGGCCAGGGTAGTGAAGTACCCTTGATGTACCCCTTTGTCATCTTTCTCACAGTCTGAAATAAAAAACCCGAGGTTTTAGTGACGTCTACCACTGATGTCGGTATTTTAATTTTCTGTGAACGAGGAACCTTCTTTTCAGTACTGGTTGGATCTATCGTATAAGTTTTCGTCTCTGTAATGAAACGACTGATTCCAGGTAGATCAGTTCCGATACCAAAAGGGACACCAGTACATACCTACACTCTCAACCTGACACTTCTTTCGACTCACGGTTTCTTAACTACGAAAACTTGACACCACAACTTCTTCTGAGAACTCTCAGGGAACCTGACGTTCCTCTAGGTGGGTCAGGTAAGACTTCCTCTAGTCGGGACCCACAAGAAACCTTCCTTACTACGATTTCGACTTTGAGGTCATGAGACCGGTGGAGTACGCTTCTCAACTGAGTAACCTTTTCTGAGACTAAGACCCTCCCTAACCCCCGTCCTCCTCTTCCCCTACTGGCTCCTACTCTACCGACCTACCGTAGGGCCTGAGCTACCTGCACTCAGACTCACTTGAGGCCCTCAACCACTACCTGTCCCTCCGGACCACACGACACTAAGTACCCCAGCGTTTCTCAGCCTGTACTGACTCGCTAACTTGACTTGACTTGACTTGACATCATTGATTTAAAAGTAATCATACTCGTCAAAGTAACAGAATTTTTGGTACATAACTAATAGTATCACTATCTTGTGTGGTACTTATTAATCTGTAAGTGTTTTCCCTAGTGAAAAAGTCCCGAATTGTGAATCCTCTTTTACGTCTCAAATTTACTTGATAAAAGAAAATGTTTGTTATGAATACTAAAAACGAGTAAATCAATTGTTTAAGTATAACTCATAGAACACATATATTGGTTTTTATTTAGACGGAAAGGATTCAGACCGACTTTTATAATTATATAGTATGTAATTTTCAGTAGAATTTATTACATTAATCTTTTAGTAGTAGTAGAGTTAGTTGTGTCCCAATGAACCCGTTTTTTTTTTTTTTTCATCCCCTTCCCTCTTTTAAATAACTTTCTTATGAACTAATTGTAAAATTAGGACGTCTTATGAACGGAAATTTCCTCAGTCCATGGATATCCTTAATATAGATTAAGTTCTCACATGGAGTATTGAACGGTAGTTGTCCACTAAAGTAGTCTCGGAATATACTATCATTAAATATGAAGAACCGACTTAAGTTGGATTTTCTTTATGAAAGGTCTTAAGGTTATGGATAATGTCTAGGTTTTGCCGTGACCACCGGTGGTGTGTTTATGACAAAGAGATTGGAGTGTCAGTTATCTAGGACTTCTTCGGTATCCTTAGTACATTAGTTGACGCCGGAGTTACGGTATCGAGTTCCCATTCTATTTCCTAGTATTTTTCAGTAATGGCTATATTGTCACAAGGGACTCCACGAACGTCCAGGATTTCCCGTCCAAACGTGTATAAATTTATAGTGTCTCAGATTCCCTGAGACTTCTGGAGGAGACAGAGAAGAGGTTGACACCTGACGAGGTGATTCCAATGCAGAGTCTTTGTTCTAGGGGAGGGGACCTTAAGAGAGGAGATGGCGTGTAGTTGTTTCTGCTTGTACCTTTGGTTCATCTTGTCCCAGACTTTGTGGGTCCTTCTAAGTCTCAATCTCTCACATGAAGCCAAGGTCCGTCTTTGGAAATACCTCGGGACTCGACTTGATCGGTATCTGGGAGGGTAAACGATCCGACCCTGAGGGGGAGTGGGGGTTCACGTGGGGGAGTTCGGGGTCCGGACAAAAGTCTAAGAGGAGGTCACGCAGAGTGGGAACGAGTGGAGAGTGGCACGGGGGAACTACACGGAAGGACACGAAGGGACGTCCGTAGGATTAAGTCTAGAGTTACGAGAAATAAGATCCAAACCACCTGTCCAGTCAGTGAGGGAAAGATTCCAGATAGGGATACGAGGACTCTGAGGTTTAATAGATAATCCTTTTCACCCACCGATCTTCGTTCGTTTTTTAATGTGTAAATGTCCTACGAAAGTTGTACTCAAGACCTCGTTGTCATAATTTGACCCAACGGTACCTCGGGGCTCCAATTTCAGTCTACAAACCCCGTGACTTTTTTTACATAGAACTGGAGATAGAGTACGTTACACAATCCCGAGAGGTCTCTTTGTCTTGGTTGTACTACACGAATAATATTCTTTGACCGAATACACTAATCATATTTCATTTTCACAATGAGTGAGTCAGTACAGACCGAGAAACGCAGGGGTACCCGACATCGGGTGGTCTGAGGAGACAGGTACCTTAAGACGTACGTTCTTATGACCTTACCCAAAGGTAAAGGAAGAGGTCCCCTAGAAGGGTTGGGTCCCTAACTCAGATCCAGAGACAGACTCTGTGACCTCTTATAATCTCTCCGATCGTTTAGGTTTTAGACGTCGTGACCACACGGACCTCTGGGTCCTTTCAGTTACCACACCCACATGGAACTCCCGTAGACGACCTCCAAAGTGAGCATAAGTCCCTTCAATCAGAAAACAGGATAAACCCGGAAGTTGACTAACTTACTCCGGGTGGGTGTACAACTTCCCGTTAGACGAATTAGTTTTCAAGTGACTAAACTTACAATTAGAGTAGGTTATTGTTTGATTGGTAGTGTGTAGGATTATAACGTATAGATTTTCATTTTCTATTCTGTTATTTCTACAAATTTTTCACGATACGTTTTTCCTTTGTTCACCTTTTTGTCAGAATATAATGAATACGATTTTAATTCTTAAAGACAAGGAGTTCCTGTGGTGACTTCCCCACTTTTCGGTTCTGGGACCTATTCTCTTATATAAACGTTAATTATAAGTTATTTCATAAACGTAGGTCTTCTATGAAAAATTTACAAATACTTAACCATTTCTTTTCCGTCTGTTGGGTTACCCCTCTCCCTTTTACCTGTCTAACGAACCTGTCCGTACTATGTTTTCGGACTGAACAAACGGATTAACTGTTTGTTTTCCACGTTGTACTAGGGTGGTGAACGGTGGTCGTACCAATCTTACTGTTTCCGACTATCCAGGCTCAGACCCTTCGTAATCCCGTTTCCTTTAAGAATGTGTTATCACCCTTATATTTAACTAGACTGAATAAAGTCCTTTGATAAACCATGCATGTTCATTTCAGTCGTAAACGTACGGGACACTGAATTCAGTGAGTTGCAGAGATATATTTAGGTTGTCTATCCGTCCGTGTAGACATACTCTTACAACTATCGTCGTGAAAAGTATAATTTGTTTTTGTGACTTTTATTGGGTTTACGGATTATCGTCTTGACTCTTTATTTAACACCATATAAAGTTGCTCTTATTTTACTAGATGTTGGTGTTCGATGTGTACCCACTTAGAGGGTTTGTATTTAGACTCTCTTTTCTTCGATTATGTTTTTTCTCGTTGATGACATACTAAGGTGAATCTTTTTCAAGTTTTCGTCCCTTTGGTAATATCTACCATAATCTTCAGTTTTCGTTCTGACGGGAACCCCTCCTGTCGACACTGTTATTCCCTCAGTTCCCTCGAAGGTCGTAAGACTTTGTAAGAAAAAAATCTCGATCAACGTCAGGCACTCAGATAAGTAAAATACTCTTGTGTGACTTGACACGTAAAGAAGTTTATATACAATATGAATTTACAAAACCGTTTTAATAGTTATGTTTGTAAATCTTCTTATGTTCTACTATTTATTATGCAGGAAACTCTTTTTTTTCTGTTGTCTTTTAGACGTAAATTCTATCTAACGATGATAACGAAGGAAATTTTGGTGATCCAGACAGGAAGACAGACCCCCGTCAATGTCGACCTCCCATTCTAACTTAATTAGACGGATGTTCAGTTGTTTCAACCCCTTCGTAGCACAACTGAGACGACTATCTACGACTGTCCCGTTACTTTCGTGCAGAATCATTGGGAGAAAATGAATAAAGTTATTCCGTTGTTTTGTTATTAATTATTATATCCTCCTGTAAAAGGACCCCTACTCTTTCAGGAACTACCTAAAGTAAAAATTTACTGTGAGTGTTTAGTGGATGTGTACCATAGGGTTAACCACGGTTCTGACCTTGGTAGTCACGAAGACGGATTAAGTCACCTAGGTAAAGTAGAGTATAACTTTTCCCCCAGTCTAATCTATGTTTTTAGGAGTCCTCTTCCAATTCCTCTATGTCGGGAGTTTGTTTTCTCACGACTCCAGAAATCGGGAAGTTTTTATAGTCTACGATTACCTCTATGTTTTCTGACGAGTTTAAGTCTTTGGATGGTATATAAAAATAAAATTGTATTAAATGAATTAAAGTAAGAACATTATTTTTATATGTTCGTTTTAAATGGTAGGATTGGTACAAATTCACGTGACAAGTCACCATACTTAATGCAAGTATAGCATCCCGTCGGCAGTGACGGTTGGTAATCCTCGAAAAAGTAGAAGTGTTTGTCTTTAAGACAGGAGTCATGTTTTCGAGAGGGGTCCAGAGAGGGAGGGGTGTCGGGGACCGATGGTAGTAAGATGAGAGACAGAGAGATGCACACTGAAAAAACCCCTGGAGCAATAGTCTCCTTAGTATGTCTTAAACAGGAAGACACTGACCGAATCAACAGAATCGTGTTGTACAAGTTCCAAGTAGGTACACCCTCGTAGCAGTCTTAAAGGACGAAAAATAGCGACTAATCATGAGGTAACATACCTTTCTGGTGTAAGACAAATAGGTAAGTAGACACCTACCTGTAAACCCACCAAAGGTGGAAGACCGTTAACACTCTGTAAAAATAAAACTCCCATAAACACTAGTTTATATTACCGGTGTTTAAGAACCTGTGGAGAGGGTGTCTTTCCACTCCAACGCAGGGAAGAGGACCGCAGATCCACCTAAGATCCTGACGAACTGGCTGTCTCGTCTTTGTTACCGGTCATAGGTACGAGTCCGAATTTTTTGACTACTGAAGGAAAGGACGAGGGAGCCCCTGCTGGTACGACGTCTCTGGTGTCCGTCCACAGGTCAGGTGTCTCCGTCGACTTCACACGGGAGGGCAGTAGGGTCTACCCGTCGTCTGCGTAGTCCTTTCGATGAGACCTAGGAGGACTGGTCGGGAAGACGGGGTACATTTTCCTTGGGGGTCGTCTAGTCTTGGTGGACATCTTGTTCTTAGGGACTCGATCTGGTCCGGGTTTAAGGACCGGGTATTTCAGGAATCCATAGATTTTTTAACGAGAAAATTTAGTCATCCAAATCGCCATCAAACAATATGTTATTATCTGTTGGTCTTGTTAGAACTAAGGTTTTGTAGTCTTTTGGACGTTGGAACGTCATCTCAGAGAGTGGTTCGTTTCTATAGTCGAGAAAGGTGTGGACTTCCTTGGTTGTGTCCTGTTCCGGTGGGGCCCGGTCTGTCACGTTGTAGGACTGTTCAATCTTCCCACTGTTCTTTGTAAGACCTTAGGACTGGGACACAAGGGTTTAAGTGAATGAGTAATGTATTTCACAGTCACTCTGTCCGTCCGAAGGGTCCACCACGACCGCCCATTTCTTGGACGGACGGTTGCGTCCTCTGAATTCTCTGCGCCCAAAGACACTAGGGACCAGGTCTTTCTAGGGGACCTAGGTCATAAGAACGGACCCTTTGGGGTACTTGCCTCTTCGGACCGACCGGTGTCAGGTACCCCAGTGTCTCAGCCTGTGTGGTCTTCGCTGAATCGTGCGTACGCGCTCTGGGCACGACTCCGGGACGCGAGTCGTGACCCTCCCCGTCCCCCCTGCGTCGACGGGAGTGAAAGGAATTACAGGTGAAGACTTGTTTTGGTGTACGGCACCGAGCGAAAAGTCGTAAAACGACAGGAGGTTGGGGGCAGTGGTCGGGGTACAAGGCTTTAAAGCCCGTGCCACAAGGGGACCTCGGTCCGGGGAGGCTCCCGGGAGGACCACATAACCCCACTTCGAGACTATAGCGTGTAGATTATAGCACATTATAGTTCATAGAGGGGGTTCTTTCTTGGTGGAGCGTTGATAGTCCCTTTTTATTATTATTATTTCTTTTCTCGGTCCGCGATGGACTTTTATCTTAAAAGATCATAAAGGATTACTGACAGCAACAAATGAAACTAACATGTCTGTCGACCTTCAATCGATGGGTCCCACGCAAAATCTTAGGTACTCTTTCTGCTTTTGAGGGACAATGAAGACTCAGGGTCTCTTGTAGCGTTTAGGTTTCCCTTCTGGTTCGTCTTATGTTTAGCCAGAACCCCATTTTTTTCTTTAGACTGAAAGACATGGTCTTCTGTGTAGTCAGTGGACGAAGGTATCCCAAAACTTCTGAAAGCGTTCGAGCCACGCGCGTCAAGTGGTCCAACTCCAAACAGGACCAGGGCGTCCTTCCGGTTCCGAGCGGTCCACTCGGCCGAAAGGACTCGTGCGTCCACCAGAGAGGCCTCGGGTCTCGCACGTGGACGTCCGAAAGGGGACCCCTGAGCCGGACAGGACGGGGTTCCGGTAGGTGTCTTCGGCTACAAGGGGGGTCCCACGCTCGGATGGACGCAGACCGACGGACCCTCCTCGACCACGTGGGTGCACGGATTTCTTGGAGTGGCGACGGAGAACAAGGCGAACAAGGCGACTCGGCGAGTCAGGACAAATAGATTAGGTGTACGCCGCTCGACCCCAGTCCCGAGTCGGACGTGGACACTCGTCACTGACGTCCATAAACCTTAAGGATGGCACTCGGACCTCTTGGGAGTAGGGTTCATGGCGTGTAAGCTTTCCACCCCGATCTCGAGGGACTCCGGACCGTCTGGAGTGTCAGGAGTGTCGTTTACGAAGGAGTGAGACGTGTAGTAGTCCCTCGTTTCGGAAGTCCGAAAGCCACAACTGAGACGTCAAGGAAGTTAGTCTGGCAGAATCGGCACCTGTGTCTGGGTCACTATGTCTCGGTGGTACCGGAACCTTACGTCCAAACCAGACGACCGAAACTTTGGCACAACAAATCAACGAATCGGCACAGGCTGAGAAAACGTCATACACCTGACATCCGGCTGCCCGAGGAGACAGGTACCAAAAAGGGTTCGTTCTGACGACCTCACCCAACGGTAAAGGAAGAGGTCCCTTAGAAGGACTGGGTCCCTAAATTGGACTCGGACGACGTGACGTCCTTCTAAGAAATGACGACTCGGTGGTCCCTTCGGGAAACCTTGGTTCAGATCTTGGTTTAACCAAGAAGGTCGAGGTAAATATGGATTAAGGTGACCGGGAAGTGGTATTCGGTACCGACTCTAGGGCCGTATTAGAAAGGTTCGATCATCTAGGTGGAAGGGAAGTGGTACTAGGGGTGGGGAGTCTAAGGTCGTCTTAGAAAGGTTCGACCATCACTTTCTTTTCACTTTCAACGAGTCATCACAGGCTGAGAAACACTGGGGTACCTGATATGTCAGTTTGTTTAAGAGGTCCGGTCTTATGACCTCTCCCATCGGAAAGGGAAGAGGTCCCCTAGAAGGGTTAGGTCCCTAACTTGGGTCCAGAGGACGTGACGTCCACTGAAGAAATGGTGGACTCGGTGTTCCCTTCGGGTTCTTAAGACCTCACCCATCGGATAGGGAAGACGTCGCCTAGAAGGGTTGGGGCCTTAACTTGACCCCAAAGGACGTAAAGTTCACCTAAGAAATGGTTGACTCGATTAGTCCCTTCGGGAGGTTCGACCATCTAGACGGAAGTTTATCCGAACACTAAATAGACGTATAATTTGGTCTCATTTACTAGGGACCGTCAAGAACCGAACCAATAGTGTGTCACTACTATTATTTCCCCAAAACCAACAAAAAAAAATTGATAGAGTTATTCTCAAATATCGGTCCAGGGGGTCGAACTTCTCGATTCCTATTCTTTACAGACCACTGTCTGTCTACTCAATTCTTCGTCCAAACCTCAGTACGTGCGGACTCACATTCAGAACCGGAGTGACCTAGTGGTCGATGGGTTGGACCCGTCCCGGCTGAGGGATGCGGAGTGGGGAAGGGTTCACTTTTCCTCCTCACTGTACAAAGAGAGTTTATCAACAGTAGTCTTACTGTATCTTCTCCACCATACTTCTGTATGTGTCTCTCCCTCGGTGTTCTAGATCAGAAAAATGGTGGTAGTAGCAGTCCAAAAAGAATCTCGTCAGGATAAAATAATTGGAGTGGTCAGACGTCAAGTGTCCTTTCCTGGTTTTCCACTGACCCTCAAAGTAATTTCCTACAATCCATAATAAACTTATTTGACATAAAAAGGACAAGGTCCCTCTACAGGGTAATCCCGCTGTCGTCTTACTTTCGACAACTGTATTGTTCTCGGTCCCAAGAAATCGGGTCAGGGGGTCCGGAGGGACGTCACGTCCTGCGGTTCTTCTTTCGCTTCTACTAAGCCTCAGAATCTTTGAACCCATCAAAACGGTTGAATACCGATGATTTTTCCCTGTACATCCTTTTTGTCAATTTAATCCTCGAACCTTAATTGAAAGTGTGTGACGATACATATTTCATTTATTAGTTGTTCCTCGATGACATATCGTGTCACTTGAGATGAGTTATGAGACATTATTGGATGTACCCTTTTCTTAGAATTTATCTTACCTATATATATATATATATATATATATATATATATTTTGCCTAGGTGAAACGAAATGTGGACTTTGATTGTGTTGTAACATTCAGTTGAAATGAGGTTATATTAATTAAATCTTTTTATTGAAAATTTTTATTTTTAAAAAATTTCTTTGAATCCCCTGATGGGACCACAGTGTACCCATCCTAAGGTGTGACGGTTACGTCCCCTGGACCCAAGGTAGGGACCAGTCCCTTGATCTAGGGACTGCCGTGCTGATTTCTCAAACGTAATTTATTTATTTTTATAAAAAATTTATGATTAAAATTTTTCTTTGTCCACTAAAAAGACAGTGACCTGAAATACAATCCACCTGTCCCACTCTTCATAGAGTTAAGGACTTTCTGTAGTGTTTTAGGAGACATTTCATTTATTTTATGAGACGTCTCCCCTACTCCCCAAGGTGTCTCTTTTGGACAACATTTACAAACCAGAGGCTCGGGGAGGGACGGACAGGACCTTGTTCCGAGGCGGGTGACAGGGGAGGCGGGGCGGACCCGCTCGTCCACTACGACTCTGGTGCCCCGTCCGCGTCCTGACTCGGGGCGATTTTGCATTTTACCGATGTCTTTGGCGTCTGACCGCCCGCCCTCACCTCTAGGAGATCAAACCGTCTCGGCTTTAGTTCGGGGGTCACATTCAGGGAAGGAAGGTGGCGGAAGGAGAGGACGGGTGTTTACAAACCAGTAAATTGTTGTAAGGTGGAAGTCTGTACTAAGGGTCTACGGTAGTCACTTATCTCTTCTTCAAATCCCCTTTCTTCGTCGACTTAAAGTTCATAAAAGGACAACCGGACGTATTGGGATTGGAGACAAACTTACCGTACAAGATGTCAATAAGGATTTGGAGACTCCAGAATTGGACTCCCCGTTGAGGGGACTCTGTGGTCAAGACACTCTAAGACCTTCTTCCACCTAGAAGAACGGAATAGACGCTTTACAGCTAAAAGGAAAAAAAAAAAAAACGTATTTCAGGGGTGAGGGTAGGGTGTAAAACTCATAGTGGAAATACCTTTACATCTTTGTAGATTTTTAGAAGACCATTGAGACCAACTCACCTTCCACGATCAAGAGTCTGGGGGAGTATACATTCACCCCTCGTCCCTCTCTGTCCTCCCTCTCCTCCGCCGCCTTCCTTCCCCGAGTTTGCGCTCCGAACTGAAGCCGAGACGTTTCGCTCCCCTAGAGGTGAGGGTGGGCGGTCAGACGTCAAAGACATGGCCAGAATACAGAATCTCCCCGAGTCAGGACGCGGACGGCGCACCAGAGTCGTGGTGGACGAGTGGGTCCGCCCCGCCTCCCCTGTCACCGGTCTCGGAACAAGGTCCTATCCGTCCCTCCCCGGGGACCTCTGAGGTCGGTCCTAGTTCACAGTGGTCGAGTTCACAGTAGGCCTCCCGTACGGGAGGTCTACTGGAGGAGGGGGTCTCCCTGCGACCACCAACACGGGAGACTAAGTTAAAATCCGATTTCTCTCAAGATCGGACATCGGGAGGAAAAGAGTGGGGTAAACTCCTTTACAACCATTTTAAGTCCGAGACACGCGACCACGGTCTAATTCAGACCCTCTGTCTCAAACCCCACTTCATTCATTTTTTATTTGTCGAAATAACGAGACGGTTCGTTTCCCCCGGTACCGCCCGATTACGGGAGCTCTGAAACTCAGGTAGGTCCACTCGTCACTCCGCAGAGGATCACGAGTTCTCGGTCCCGCACCGGTCGAGTGCCTGTAAGAAGACTAACCGACCACCACTTCATTAATCCTCAGTCGTAGTAGTTGGACCAAGGTCGATCAGACCCCAGACGAACGAACGCCCGTCATCCGTCAATTGGAGAGGGTGGACCACCACCAAAGGATGTACGTTTTGTCGAGTCTCCTGTGCCGAGTCTTATGGTACATGTTAGAAACTCCTTCGTATTTCTAGAAACTGAAACAAATCGCCGAGTTCATAATAACAAAATAAAGCGAACTGACAAAAGGAAAGAAAGTCGTAAAAGAGTGAAGAGAGTAATTTAAATGAGAAACTGATTTTCAAAAAGGTATCTGTTTTTCGTCCACCTCTTGTGCACACCCCCAGATAGGACCCTACCGGACATCACAACATGTGCCAATCTCTTCCCTGGCAGCGCCAGGACGGTTTCGAAGATCACTCTCTCCGTTCTGCTTGCAACCCTACTTGTTCTCCAAGCCTCGTACCTTTTCGTCTTTCTCCCCTTTCTTTCCCTCCGGTCCTATTTCGGGAAATGTAGGTGTCTTTTAGGGACGTGGAAAAGGAAAAGTTCTCCTAAGTAACCCGTACAAACCACAAGTTTTCACGTATTCCGAGGTCTTATTTTTGATAATTACTGTGTGGTACGAGAACGGAGGGACCCCCTTCCACCAGGGGCCAAGAGTCGGTAGTGTTGGGACAGTAGTAAGTCAAAGGGTTTTGGTAAAGGATACTTTCTTAACCGAAAATACTCGGATGGACTTTTCTAGTGTTTCTCTTTATCGGAAGAAATTCTCAGACTGAGTTGACCCTTTTGTCCTCCGAATTAACCTCGACGTTATAGTGATAAAGTGTAAAAATGATGATTCACACATATTTCTAAAATCTAAAGATCACTGTCTATGAGAAATTGTTTTTATAGAAGACTACTTATGAAACCTTACCAAGGACAGACAAAAGGGTCTATTTATAAATGGAACTGAATACGAGTATAATTGTGTTCTAAAAAGAGGTAGTGGCGGGACTTGTGGTACGGAACGGAAGTTGTCCTTAACACCAAAATAGTTGAGTTCAACTGCCCCCATTTACACGAGAAAATAAATCGAAGAGTCCACGATTAGTTTCTGATTAATGGAACTTGGGATAGCTGGAAGAGGGTGGAAAAAGCGTTATCTCTAATTATTCACTGTAATGTGTCCCGTGTCAAAGGACGTAACTTTCCCTGTCTAAGTACGTAGTAAGTGAGGTGCATTTGCGTACGTGAAAATAAACCTCGAAAGTTTCTAGGGTCTTTCTTTGTGGTTCCTCTGTGTGTTAGACTGTTTCCGTCCTTAACCCCGTCCTTTTGATATAATCTACCTTTACCTCTTTTTATCTGGTTAGACACGTCTTTACTTCGACGACCTTTCCTTCATTCTTGGACTCCTTTCCGCTCTGGTCATTCACGGAGGTTCACACACAATCCGAGTACTACCCTCGGTCCTGGAACCGGGGAATTCGGGACCCTTCGGGAGGGATGGTCCAGGGTCACCTCGTAGGTGTTTTTTGGTCGGTCCATCAGGAGAGTATGGTAGGATTGTGACCGGGGCACGACGGTGGGATACTCGACTCAGTCAGGTAAAGTCCGTAGTTTTTGAACGTTTGAAAACACTGGATTTGTCGTATCGGAGTTCTGGATATGTTTATTGTTGTTATTTTTATTTATTTTTCGGATACTGTTTTTTATAACTCTTTTAATATTCCTTTTACAGTCTAGACTTCAGTACCACCTCTCACATTGTTTTGGGAGAATTGTTGACTATACCTGAAAGGACCACCGAGTCAACCATTTCTTAGGTGGACGTTAAGTCTTCTGGGTCCAAGTTAGGGACCCAGTCCTTGTAGGAGATCTCTTCTTTTACCGTTGGGTAAGGTCATAAGAACGGACCCTTTAGGGTACATGTCTCCTCGAACCGTCCGATGTCAAGTACCCCCAGGGTTTTCAACCTGTATTAAATCGTTGACTCGGTGGACTCGGTAGTTGTTTACTATCTTTACTATCTTATTCGTCTTTTTTATTAATTTCCTATCTTTTAGATATTTGCCATGTTATTTGTTCGAAGTTGAGTACTCGTATATAACTTGGGACGTAGGTGGTTAATCTTTTACGTAAAAAGAAAAGTTCCTGTGTGATCTGTGGCTCTCCGTGTCTTTAAGAGTTGGTTTTAGTAACGTAGCCATGGTATGACTGGGACACGAAACTGTTACTCCGTTATTTTAATCTTGATTTATAAGGTCTTCATGTTGTTTTTCTCTCGATACACAAACCTTGAATTTTCGAAGACTCGTAGTTACGTTTGTTTCGAAACACTCAGTCGTAAAAAGAGGATAGGAGGACCTTTAGTATTGTTTCGTTATTCCTCTTGTTTCGGTAAGACGTGTGAGGTGAAAAAAAAAAAAAAAGTCACTTTGGTCCTCTGTCTAGATTGGGTGCGTGACGTTTAATACATATTTCTGACGGTTGCAGTGGCTATCCCCGTCTTCGTCGAGTTCTCCTTGACCTTTCTTCTCCCGCGCCTTCGTACCCCCAACAATTTTGGTGGTCGTATCTACGTGGAAGACTCACATTCTCGAAGGTAGGTAGAGACGTAGGACCTTCCCCCGACTCTACCCGTCCGGACCGTCCCCCGGGGGCCTCGAACCCAGGTGACTTCGGAGTCCTCCGTGAGCCCCCTCCGTCGCCGTAGACAGACGAGACGTCGGTCTTAGGTGGGGACTTATACTCTCGATGGTGTCTGTCGTGGCGTGGGGACTCCGAAGGACTCCTGTAAGTATTTCCGACTTTCAGACGGTTTGTTCAATCCCTTTATTGTCCTTTTCGGTTTGTGAGACACCACAAATAAATTTGTCTCTTGATTCTGGATTTGTTTGCATTCCTGATCCCCTTTTCTGACAAATTATACATACGATATCCCGGACTTTGTTGTATCCTTCCCAAGTCAATCCTCTTTACACCGGCTTTTCCCCGTTCTTTCTACCCTTTAACCTTGTTCGAGTAACTTCCGAATTAGGAGTCCTCGACCCGTCCCGATCTTATATCGAATTTCGGTCATTCCATTAATTTCGCATTTCTATACATTGACATGGTTCTGTTTTTGATCCCTATTCGTATGATTATTTATATTTTGTTCACTGGTTCCTCACTCTATCCCCTCTTTTTCGTTTGTTCGGTTAACATAGGAACAAGAAACTCCCCTTGATTATGTGCAATAAATTCCTTTACCTTAAAGCCTCCATTAATATGGCACCATATTTTCATTAGAAACTTATTTCTAGGACCACAATCATTACTAGTCTTATTAATTTCTTTGGTTCGTTTGTCCGGTGCATCAATTATCAACTATTATGCAAAAATTATCTGATAGAAAGTCTCGTTAAAACTCAAACGTCGTTTAACCTCGTCTTTCATGTCTCCCAAGGTCATATGTGAGTCGGAGGGGCGGAAAGTCATAGACTCACTCACTATAGAGTCGATGTCAGTTCTCTGGGTGGGTGGTAGGGAGTCTCAGATGTCAAACGTGATGCCAAGTGACCCACACGTAAGACACCCAGACCTGTTCACGTATTACTGTTCGCATACCAGTCCGGTGAGTCCTACCGACAGGAGAGCGGGAGACAGATAGAGGACGGGGCGGTCCCGGACGAAGTGGGTGTGGACACGGGTCCGGACTGTGAGGACGGACGAATGGGGTCCGGGGCCGACCACTAGTAAGAGGAATCTCTCCGACCCTCCCCGCACGGGAAGACGACCAAAGGGACCATTGTTCGCTCGTGGTGACTTCAGTTAAGGGGATGCTGACCAGTAGAGGGGCAGGTGGGGATGGAGCGGGGGTCGTCCAGTAGAGGGGCAGGTGGGGATGGAGCGGGGGTCGTCTGTCGGTGGCACAGGAGGGGTCGTAGGAGGGCGTGCACCACCACCCGTAGTGAGGTGGCGAAGTTTGGACACTCGGGGGGTGGGTGATTTTGTGACTCCAGAGACAACGGTTGAGGCCCGAGAAAGAGCCCAGAGGTGCGACCCGTCCATTTCCGGAGCATCCGGACGTCTCCAGTCAGGTTGTTGTACGTGGGTCATCGCAGTAGGTTTCAGGCGGGTGGCGGATTTCAGGAGACACGGGATGAATAAGTAGGGTGGAAGGGGGTTCGGGACTGTTGGGAACTACCAAATGGTAGAGGTATCAGAACCCCAGAGGTCTTACAGTGGGTCATCCTTAGCATCTCTCCCGACGTCACCCCCATAAAGAAAGGGGTTCTAGGGAATCTGAGACTGTATTGGGGTCGTCCAGACCAACTTAGTAAAGAAGACACTCGTTTGTAACGATTCCTCTTGTTCTCACGAGACCGCATAAAGTTCGGTAAGGAAAAGGAAGGAGGACGACCTTCGTACTCCTTAAAAGGGGTTGGTGACCCTGGGTCTCAAATAGACAGTCACAAGTGTGTCGGAGGACGAGAAGTCGTCAATGTCAAGTCCAAGAGGACGGGGTCGGGACCCAGGGTGTCTACGAAGTCGAGGGACGAAGGACGGTACCGTTTGACACTGAAAGACATAGACGGACAGCATGTCGTATAAGTTTTCGTCTCGGTAATGAAACGACTGTTTCCAGGCAGATCAGTTTTGATCTGATCTCATCAGTACATACCTACACTCTCAACCTGGTATTTCTTTCGACTCTCGGTTTCTTGACTACGAAAACTTGACACCACAACTTCTTCTGAGAACTCTCAGGGAACCTGACGTTCCTCTAGGTTGGTCAGTTAGGATTTCCTTCAGTTGGGACTTACAAGTAACCTTCCTGACTACGACTTCGACTTCGAGGTCACGAAACCGGTGGACTACGTTTCTCGACTGAGTAACCTTTTCGGGGACTACGACCCTTTCTGACTTTCGTCCTCTTCCCCTACTGTCTCCTACTCTACCAACCTACCGTAGTGACTGAGTTACCTGTACTCAACCTCGTTCGAGGCCCTCAACCACTACCTGTCCCTCCGGACCGTACGAAGTCAGGTACTCTAGCTTCTCAACCCGTGTTGACTCGTTGACTTGTTGTCGTTGGGAGGTTTAGACCCTTGTCACCAAGTGAGACACTGGAGTGAAGAGAGTGTATAGGTTCTTCTCAACAACCATAAAGTAAAACAAGTCGTAAAGTGATAAACAATCCTATCCCACCTCCGAATAGTAGAGTAGTCGACCGGACCCCTGTCCTTCAGGAGGGGAGTGACACTTTAGGAAATTTAAGTGGAAAAAGTCGGGTACCGTTTAGTGTACGGGGTTTTGTTACTGTTACACATACCTTTTAAGTACCGTATTACTTATTCCATATAGAATAAAGATATGGAATCCCAGAGATGGGGTTTTTATCTTTTACAAAGGAAAAATTCCTAGTACTAGGTAGTTAAGTTATTCATGGGTAGACAATCCGGAACAATACACAATAGTTATTCATTGTGTAGTCCCTGAAGGGACCATCAGGTCACTAATTCTGATGTACAAAGGTTACGTCCCCTACACTCAAACTAGGGACCAATCCCTTAAGGGACTATCGAGTCGACCATTTCTTAGGCGGACGTTACGTCCTCTGGGGTCAAGCTAAGGACCCAGTCCTTCTAGGGGACCTCTTCCCTATCCGATGGGGGAGGTCATAAGAACCCGAAGAGAGCATCGAGTCGACCATTTCTTAGGCGGACGTTACACCCTCTGGACCCAAGCTAGGGACCTCACCCTTCTAGGGAACCTCTTCCCTTTCCGATGTGTGAGGTCATAAGACCAGACCTCTTAAGGTACCTGATATGTCAGTGTCTCTACCTGTACTGACTCGTTGAAAGTGGAAGTGAAAATCCCTTAGGTCCAGGGTGTACGGTACACCGTTATTTTCACCCGCACATGCGTCAGAACAGACTGAGAGACACTGAGGTACCTGACATATCGGGGGGTCCGAGGAGACAGGTACCTTAAAAGGTCCGTTCTTATGACCGCACCCATTGGTAAGGGACGACGTCCCCTAGAAAGACTGGGTCCCTAGCTTGGGGTCAGAGAACGGAGAGGACGTAACCGTCCGTCTAAGAGATGGTGACACGGGGGACTCTTCGGGTACAGTTATTTATTTATTAGTTATGCAATTTCATGTAAAGGATGTTTACCACGGTAGCGACACCTGTCAGGTGTACCCCTACACACTTTAAGTCAGTGACGTGTTTCGGCACCTAAACGAGGATCTCGTCCGTTAAAGTGTTTCTACCCTCCATCCCAAATCCCATCCCTTCTTACCCCTCGACCACAGATTACCTACATCTTAAAGGTGACCCCTTCGAGCCGGGGCCTCTACCTGCCACCACTGTCGACGGGTTGTTACACTTCCATGAATTCCGGAAACATGACACGTGCTTTTTACCAGTTTCCCATTCGAAATACTACACACATAAAATGGTTTTAAACTTTTTGGACAGTCATGAAGTCACTACTCACTGACACAAAACCGAGTTCTGTCTATCTCCCTTTCTGGTAAGACCTCGTTCTAACCCCTTGTGTACAGAGTAAGTGAGTTATCGACAACAAGTTTACGGATCAACCGTGGGATATGAGACTACCCACGACTGACAGGTAAACCTCCTGTTCGGTCATGTTGTCGATGACATCACTTCTCACTATTCACGATACCCCCACCCCCCACCTATTCCTCTTTCTCGTGCGACTTCTACTAATCTCTTAGACGGGTGGTGGGTGACTGTTGACAAGACGGCACACACTCGTCGTGGTACTTGGTCTGGACGTCTTCTTTCGCATGTTTCCCACCCCCACTCCCCTCCCCCCACACGGTTGGTTCTCTGTGTCGTTGTGAAAGTTCGAAGGTACACATCTACTCTGTGAACGAACTTTAGACTCAGAAAGTATTCTATATACTCGAACGACAAAGGACGTTTTCTTTATACGTTTTAGAAAAGAGGGAATTCGAGGTCCATTTCTTAGAGTAATCGTCAGTCAATCAACCGAAGAAACGTGCTACGTACAATCACTGGGGCTTTCCCGTGAAGGGAGTATCGTCGCCGACGAGAAAACTTCTACTACTCCTGAAAAGAAACAGCCACGGGGAGACTCCCACTCCACCCCCATGTCGCACCTCGGACAAAAGGAACTCCAATCGGAAAGAAAAGTGTCTCCTGTTTTGTTTCAACTTTTACTCACATCTCAAGAACAAGAGCAGAAACTAAATTATAATCGTAGTGATTATAGTATATACCAGGTCTTCATGAAAGGATCTAAAAGTAAGATTAGGTAATATGGTAGAGAACCATGTAGTATTTTTTAGTGACATTAGATGAGTAGAGCCGAACTCGTGGTATCGTCTCAAGAACGATACTACCACGGTATAAACAGTTGACCTCGAAGGGACCACTAAGTCACATTTGTTAGACGGACGTTTACGTCCTCCGTACTAAGATAGGGACCGAGTCCTTCTAGGGGACCTCTTCCTTTACCGTTGGGAGAGGTCATAAGAACGGTCCTTATAGGGTAACTGTCTCCTCGGACCGCCCGATGTCAGGTACCTTATCGTTTCTCAGCCTGTGTTGAACCGTTGATTTGTTGTATAAACACTTAGACCCCCAAGTCTTTCTGGACTTCATGGAAGAGTTCCCGACCCTTAATTGAGATAAGACCCTTTGTTAGAAAAAATCGTTCATTCCAGACAGAACAATGAATTTGGTAAAGTGGACCTGTACAGTGTAGAAGGGAAAAACCATGTTTAAGGGTCTCTTCTATTCACAATCTCTCAGTTCATAATTTCAGGTGAAATATAAAGGTAAAAGGGACTCACGGTCGGGATTATTTGGTGTCGTAGTTTACACGGAAGTGATCAGACTCCACGGTTCATCTCCGGAGCTCTTTTTCCAGGTGTCAGTACCCTCCTTTATTCATTTGACGTATCGCGAAGTATGTTTAGAGACCTCCAAACTGGATTTTATTCCTACGAAGGTTTGTCGTTTCTTTTGAGTTGACAACTGTTAGCTCCCTATAATGTCTAATAGACACTTCTTCCAAAATTTAATATAAATCTCTCGAAAAAGAGGATTTAACTTATCGAATATACGAACTACAATTTTTTTTATTATTTAGGGAGGGAGAGTTTTAATGTATATTACAGTCGGAATTTCGTCCTTATAGTGTCACCTACAAGAAAGTTATAAAATTTACGAACAGTTACACAGTAATATATATATGTGTGTGTAACTAATACATATATATAAAATATACATAATATTTTGTATATTGTACAAATCTCTATATATTACTACAAAGTCATTAACGAAAGAAATGAATTATTATGTAGACATTATAAAAAAGTACAGTTCTTTATCATGGGAAATTTTATTAAATTTACTTACGTATGATAAGAGAAGGTGTATAAAGCTTTTTATCATGGTTATTAAATGAATTGGTTAGGAGATAACGATTTTTTTACATTAATAAGTATTCCCAAGGTGAAAATATGTGTTCCGATACTATTTATATGAGTGTGTGTATAGAAGGATGTTGAAATGTTAATAAAGGAATCCTATTTAAGTATCTTCATCTTAAGGACTATAGAGGGAAAAAGTTACAAAATAAATCTCTTCAACTGGTCGGATGTCTTTTCAACATTCTTTTCGTGTCCTTGGAACGTACGGGTGTCGGGATGTGTGTGTCGGACGGGTGGTCGTTGTAGCAAGGGTCTACCGTGCAAAAAAAATGGTTTCTACTTGGAAGTTACCGTGTGGTCTTAGTTTCAGGTGCCAAAAGGAATGTAAAGCGAGAACCACAATATGTAAGATACTCAAACTTGTTTATGGGGTATTGTACACAGGTAGTAATATTATAGTATGTCTTACCAAAGTTACAGAATTTTGAGGAGACACGAGGTGGTTAAGTAGGGAAAAGGAGGGTCTGTGGCGGAGACCGTTGGTGACTAGATAAATGACAGAGCTATAAACAGATGAGGCCTTGTGTGTCTCAACCTTAGCATGTCATACCTCGGAGAAGTCCACCTGAAGAGAGTGAAACACGCGAACTCCAAGGAGGTGTAGAAAAGTACTGAACAACTGAGTAAAGAAAAATAACGACTTATTATGAGTAGTAAACCTACCGGGCGTCAAGTAGGTAAGTGATTGATGTCCTTTAGAACCAACGAAGGTTGAAACTCGTGAATGTTTATTTCGACGCCAGTTGTTGACACACGTCCAAAAGAGTAATTCGAAAACCGAGGAAACTCATTTACGGATCCTCACACTAACGACCCAGGATACTATTCTTGTGCAAAGCAAAACAATCTATATAAAGACTCGGATCTCTAAGGTACGCCTTCAATGGTTCTGTGATTACGATCAACGAATCAGCACAGGCTGAGAAACGCTTCGGTACCTGACATCGGGGAGGTCCGAGGAGACAGGTACTCTAAGAGGTCCGTGCTTATGATCTCAGACAACGGTGTGGGAGGAGGTCCCCTAGCGGGCTGTGTCCTTACCTTGGTGTCACAGGACGTAGTGTCCGTCTAAGAAATGACAGACTCGGAGGTCCCTTCGGGTGGTTCAGGGATTCCCCAGGTATTTAGATTGCTCTAACCCTTGGAGACCAGAACCGACACCGAATTCTCGGTCGAGGAACGTCTTCGTCCAAGAGGACCCCTACGAGTGTATGAGGGAGTGCCAAGTATTGGTACCTCTTCCCCCGTCCTCGGGACACGGACCCTGAGAAGAAAAGGACTATTGGACCTTATACCCCCCTTTAACCCCCTTTTATTGTTGGTTCTTTTATTTATTCTTATCTTCTCCTCGTTTAGTCTTTCACTCCGTACTTCTCCTGGGTCAGTGAGAGGTCAGCGCAAAGGAGAAACGACAGAGGTATCTAGGGGACTGCACAAGGGGTCAGAGAAGAGTCGAGTCCGAACAAACAACTAAACGAATCCGACAATGTCACCTTAAGACAAAAATAACTTAAGAGTCGTACTTTTGTTAGGAACGACCTTCGTTTCACCATACGTTTTGACAGAGAAGGAAGCTATGTTTCCTAGACTCCTCGAAGGTACTCGTTCGGAGTAGGGGAACGACATCCACCCGATGTGTGTGAGGGGTACTTCGACCAGGACCACAGACTTGTGGATATGTCACCGTCTCGTCTTTCCTCGTCCACGTCTCACCCCGTCTCGGCACCGTTTTGAGTGGGGAGAACATAAATGAGTCCTAAGGGTCCCACCGAGTCTACCATTTCGGAGACGGACGTTACGTCCTCTGGATCCAAACTAGGGATTCAGCCCTTCTAGGGGATCTTTTCCCTCACCAATGGCTGAGGTCATCAGAACGGACCTCTTAGGGTACCTGTCTCCTCTGTCCACCCGATGTCAGGAACTCCAGCGTGTCTCAGCCTGTGTCGACACACTGATAGTTGTGAAGGTGAAATGTGAAAAAAGGTACCTCTGAACCCAAGGTGTACGGTAGAACCCACAGTTTCACAGGACCCGTGGGGACATAGGACGAGTACAAGTGACGTATAGGATGGAGACGTCACAGTTAATGGTGCGTCGGGACCGTAACACGGTCCGTCAAGACAGACGGACCCTGTAGGTGCGGAGACGTGGAAACGACTTTGAGATCAGAAGAAGGCTCTAGTTCAGGTCCCCGACGAACTGGGAGAATTCGGTTTATTTACGAGTGAAGAAAGGACGGTGTCGACTACGAGTGAGACCCATGGAACTCGACCACGTGTGGCGTCCCTCGACGTTAGTAGCCGAATGCGAAGAGAGTGGAGAGCATCCTAGACTGGAGGACTACTGTTCGGAGACGGAGAAGAGAAACAGAGTACTAACGGATCTTGTCATTGACCGTGTCTTCTCCGAGAGTTACTTGTAGACACCCAACTTATTTACTTATTGATTTACGGTAGTCGTCGATAGGCCTCGGGGTCCGACGTTTAGAATTCTCCGCCAGTCGGGAGGGTAAGATCCGGCAGCACCTCGACAACCGTCGTCTCATCTCGGATGGTCAGGGGAAACGCGCACGCTCAAGTCGGCATGTGGCGAGAAACGTAGGGGCGCCTGACATCGGGTGTTCCGAGGAGACAGGTACCCTAAAAGGTCCGTTCTCATGACCCCACCCAACGGTAAAGGAGGAGGTCCCCTAGAAGGACTCGGTCCCTACGTTGGGCGCAGAGGACGTTACCGTCCACTTAAGAAATGGCGACTCGGCGGCCCAAACCATGCATACTCGAGTAAGTCAAAAATGTCGTAGAGACCTGTTTCGTTCAAGACAGTACTGGTACAACCGTATTAAAGAATTCACTTCAAATCTTTATACAATACTCTGGGGTTCTTGTGTGTCAATATTCACCTCCGTCCCGGTGTCAGGGAGGAAGTTACCATTGTAAACGAAATTCTTTGGTGAGAGGACGGACACACTTACCGCATTTCGTCCCAAAGGTAGTCCTAAGAGCCATTATTCGTTGTCGTTGACTGAGTCTTATTGAATTTGTTTCCCATAATTACTATTCGTAGAACCCCGAAATGTTTTACGTACTCTCGGACTTCCTTGCCCGTGGGGTGGTTCCCTTCGACCCTCAGTGCCGGTCGTAGAGTGTCGTTTTTGCGGACTTTCTGTGGGCTTCACCACTCTGGTCTCGTCGAAAGAAAGTAGGACCTTGGTGGTAAAGATTCTCAGTTTTACGGACCTCTACCGGTAGGACACCGAAGAGAGATCGACAATTACTACCCTCATCTTTCTTGGGACTGTGAAGAAGTCGAGACTGTTGTTTGTTTCTTTGGTCATTTTGCCGTGAGTTCCAAGTATAATAATAATCCCCATACAATGTGTCTTTCTTTCCTGTTATAAAGAGGACTTACCTTGATATTGTCAACATTAATGGTTGTTTTAGTAGACATAAATTTTCAGTCTAATACCCTAATTGTATATTATGTGCGTAACGACATATATTTTATCTGTTGTTCTTAGATGATATACCGTGTCCCTCGATATGAGTTATAAGACAGTTTTGGATCTTCTTTTTTTATTAGACTTTTTATGATATGTAAAATATATACACACACACGTACGTACGTTTTAAGTTACTAAAAATCACATAAGTGTTTTTGTAGTGGTGACAGATTAAGACCCTGTAAAAGTAGTGAGATATCTCTTTGAGGTATGGGTGTTCGTAAGAGAAGGGTAGGGGACGGAGTAAGGAATTGTTAGTGATTTAGATGAACGATATAGTCACTTAAATGGACAAGACCTGTAAAGTGTATTCATCTCAGTGTGTGACACACTGGAAGAGAATGACCGAAGAGAGGAAGTCGTTCGCATTGCAACGGTTCTAAATAGGGAGAGCATCGTACATATAGACATAAAGTAAGGAAAAATAATAATTTATTATAAGGTAGCACGTCAAATGTTTTTATTTTTCAGTTCATTGCTACGAGAGTTGAGCGTCCATTTTACAGTTCTACACCTTCTAAACCCAGACGGCACAGTGCCTTCGAATTATTTTGTACAAAGAAAGAAACATTATACAGATGAAAGGTAATGTGCCACACCAGTCACTCGAATAAAGAGATCTTGAGAAAGGAGTACACTATCGAAAGATTTGTCCACGTAAAGTACATAAGTAAAAACCGACACGCCCCAGGAGTGACGTCGTGCGCCCGAAACAGATCAACGTCACTCGGCTCCGACGAGAGGACGGCGTCTCTGTCTGAGGCCCGGACGCCCGAGTCACCCACACCGAGGGTCCGAGGTCTCGGGCCCGAACCGTCAACATCTCGCCGTCGACTCAACGAGACGTCGAATACCCGAGAAGGGCCTGGGCCCTAGCTTGAGGATAGAGGACGTAACCGTCCGTCTAAAAAATGGTGACTCGGTGGTCGTTCACTCTGGTCGTTCTGGTTGTAGAAAAAAAAAAAAAATTGGAACGGTGACGATGCACCGTACGTCCTGGAATAAAGGGGTTGGTCCCTAGTTTGGGTACTGGAGAAGTACCAGAATTGGCGATCTGGGGTTCCCTTCAGGTCTATTTTAGAAAAAAATATTCATTTTGAAAGACCCATAATAAACGAACTGAATCTGTTCAAACGAAAGACTTATAGGTCTGTGGAACCTCTAATTTAAAGAACGAGGGATGGGCGGGCGGGTGGCGGCGGTCTTTGGTAGTCCGTCGGGATCGAATCGTTATGGGTCTTGACTGACTTCAGTGTCTGAAGTAATCCAGACGTACAGAACATCGACATTGGACCAACACTGGAAGTTATTAAAGATTAACCCCTAAAAAAACAAATAAATAAATAAAACGACCTTCGTAATAACACCTCGAACAAATCAGTTCTGACCGACGCCGTTTACTTAGGTGAACCCATAACGAGTTCAAAGACGACCAGTCACTTTAAAGTCCCCTTTTGTCAGTTATTAATTGGTAAACAAAAAGAAAGGTTGTATGACTTCTCTTCTTTCTTCACGTTAGTCAATAAATGATAAGGTCAATCGTGCGTCGTCAACTTTCAAATTGCGTGTCAGGGAAGTAGCAAACCCCGAAATTACTCTGTGGACGTCGACTGAAGTCGTAGTCCAACCAACCTGATTACCGGGACCCTGAATGGGTTTGGGGAAGGGAAGGTAACAAATCAAGGTCCTCGACTTTTACTGAAACCTCCTCCGGTTAGGAGACTTCAGACTGGGCAGGGATGGGATTGGTGACGGTAGGATATTCTTTGCCCTTCATCCCTACTTAGCCCCAACTCCCACCCGTAACTGAACTTTTTAAACGACGTCTATGAAGTTGTAGGTATTTTGTATAAATTTCGTAGATAACATTTACCCTTAAGCTAACGCGCACACGTACGATTCAGTGGCGTCAACACAACCTGAGAAACGTTGGGAAACCTGACATCGGTGGTCCGACGAGACAGGTACCCTAAGACGTCCGTTCTTATGACCTCACCCAACGGTAAAGGAAGAGGTCCCCTAGAAGGGTTGGGTCCTTAGTTTGAACGTAGAGAATACATAGGACGTAACCATCCGTCCAAGAAATGGTGATCGTGGTTCTTTCACGGTATAAACACCCAATCCTCAACCCATTTGAGGCCCTCAACCACTACCTGTCCCTTCGGACCACACGACGCCAAGTACCCCAGGGTTTCTCAGCCTGTGCTGACTCGCTGACTTGACTTGACTTGACTTGACACCCAATCCTGGCCGATGACCGTTGAACCCGACGTCGGATTTAGTTCGACAGGTCTCCTACCTCGTGTCTCGGTTCGTCACCACCCCCAACGGCAACAATGTAAATACGGCCGCCCACAACGGAACCTCTTGTCTATCGTCCCTTTGAAGATCACTACCCGTCTCCGTCCTCGACTACCCCCCGTAAAGTCCTCGGGGAGGTTCTTCCCGACGATTTCCGCACGTACCTGACCCTTTCTACATACCTGTGTAGTCACAATGTATTCCAATCGACCCTCTGTTATCGGGAACTATTTTGAGGGTCGTTTCGAGATATCTTAAAACTTATCACATATTACCACAAATGGAGGTCCTCCTTCTTCTTACGTTACCGACTACCTTTCTGGTTTATCCTAATCGATGTTACACTTACGGAAACGTACCGTGACAGAATGTCTTAAGTCACTTCAACGAGTCAGCACAGGTTGAGAAACGCTGGGGTACCTGTGGTCCGAGGAGGCAGGTACCCTAAAAGATCCGTTCTCATGACCTCACCCAACGGCAAAGGAAGAGGTCCTTGAAGGGCTGGGTCCCCAGCTTGGGTCCAGAGGGCGTAACATCTGTCTGCGAAAGACAGACTCGGTGGTGAACTAGAATCGGTTTTCCGGTTCTTCGCTAACTTAAGTCCCGAATGTTTTATCTCCAGAGACAGGGGATACTAAAACCTTAAAATGGTAAATATCCAATCTGACATCACTAATAAGTCCATATTACTTGTCTTGTCCCCCTTCGGTTTTAGTTAGAAAGATTGTCCTAAGTGATACGACGAAGGTTCGAAAACGAGAAGTAGCTTATCTACAAACCCCAATAAAAAAAGGGTCTACTTAATTAAGTGGACCTATAAATTTGATAAAGGAAGGGACGAGTCGTAAGACTACAGACTTTAAGATAAAAAGTAAGAAACAGACCGGGTAGATTTTACTCGGGAGAGTGTGTTTAAGTATGTATGGAGAAGGTTTTAGACCTTCGAAGAGAAGAAATCCTTTCGGTGTCTCGTTTCTCTAATTTTTATTTTTGATAGTTGTGGTTATTTTATTCATTGAAACCTTAGTCATTGGGACAAAGGCCAAGGGTGATGACACACTGTACTAAAGCATGGTTTGTGTACTAAGGGACTCGGTGTCAAAAAAGTAAATATTTTCCTTCTATTAAAAAATTTCAGATTTATTATCTCAAAATACTTGTCATTTCCACTATCACGCATATAAGTGAAGTGTCTTTTGGACCGTACATAATTCGAATGATTCATCGTTAGTAGTAAAAGAATTTATAATCCACGGTGAGTACTAAAAAGACCTATTATATTATTATTAATGGAAATAACTCGTATATGAGAACCCGATCTGTGACGAGACCTTTATAATTACAAAGTAGAGAAATAAAGGTTTGGAAGGGTTCCAACTAGAATAAAAATGGTCAAAAAGTTTACCTTGTCATAATACGTCAAAATTTTCGTCAAAAGTCTCGGTCTGTCTGGACCCAAGGGACTGTCTGAGATTTTAGATGTTCAATATTCTGGAACCCCATTCAACGGATTAGAGAGACCGAGAAGCCGAGGACTAAACTTTGTACGCAATTGATTAGTGTTCAAATAAACCTAGAACACCTTTTACTTACACTATAATAATTATATACATTTATTGTTTCGTCTCGAGGATCACATGTTAATTTGTCGTTTTTTAGGATCGACATAAAAGTTGAAAAGTGTTCCTTTAACTCAGAGGATCTCTTATTCATTAAACGGGTTTCGTCGTCTCAAACATTTCGGTTCCAGGTTCCCGTCTCAGTTCACGTTTCAATCACAAGAGTGGTCGGACAGTGGTTGACTCCAGTCATTTGAACTGGAAGAGTTGTGACTTTTAGCAAAGGTAAGCGGAAATGACAACCTATGTTCAACCAATTGTCTACCACCAGTGAGTCGAGGGTATAAGTGAATGGAATAGTCGACGGACAAAAAGGGGGTTCTCGTCCATGAACGTGGAATGGTGCAGTAGATAGAATTGAGGGCCGGAGACGTTATTCTTCGTCTACTCTCCGTCCTTAGGGGATCGGTACCTCTATTCATCTACTCCCGTTCTTAGTCGACTGGAAGTGGCCTTCGAGCCGTAGAATTATTTTCCTTATACTTGTGTGGTACTCTTCATTCGCGAGAGACGAATGATAGTCTGTTTACCTCGAAAGATGGATAATAATAAAAATATGGTACCCTAAGAGGTCCGTCCTTACTCCCTCACCCAACGGTAAAGGAAGACGTCCCCTAGAAGGGATGGGTCCCTGGTTTGGTCGGAGAGGACGTAGTGTCCGTCTAAGAAATGGCATTCTCGGTGGTCCTTTGGGTTTTATTTCCGTCCACTTACGACTTGTACAAGTATAATAGTAATCAACAAATAAAGTTTATACGTATAAATATTCTGTCCAATGTACCCTCTGTCGTTCGATGGGCGTTTACACTCGAACTCCCATTTTGATGAAAGAGATTATTTTCGTCTCCCTTCCTGAACATTACTTATTCGGGTCAGTAGACACCTCCCTTAATGGGCAGGATTTCCTAGTAAGCATCGGTGACTTCTAGTTGATCTTCTATAACGAATAATGACTTCTTTCGAACGTAACATGGGGTAAACTTCTTGTCACGTTAGAGTCTCCTACTACTCAATTCCAGTAGATCCATGATCTGTGCCCCGATCTTAAAAGGACACCCGATCTTAAATTACTTTAAAAGTAATTTAAAGGTGCTGTTAAACCCTTCTCGAGAAGACAGGTCCACTTCATCATCTTCACGTTTCTTCGATCCACTCTCGTCTCTCGACTTTAAATTTGGTTCCAGACTGAGGTGTAAGGTATTGGAGAGTTATCTGTTCATTCTGACACTTACAGAGGTTTTGGCAGGTCTCTTTTATTGTTAGAGGTACCACCTAAGGGCGAGGGAATCTTCCATTAATCGTTTTGGCCTCAAAAGTTCTATGACAACGGACCTTCAGTGAGTGGTTACCCCGGTAGTTAGCGAGTCCAAGGGGTTCGTAGTCAGTTTGTAGACGAAAGTGCACTCAGCAGGGACGCGAAAAGGTCTCCCCTACAACGGTTCGGGGCTTCTCTAAAACGAAAGTACCAATTAATCATTTGTCGGTAAGACTAACCCTCGAGTCTACCATTTCTTAGACGGACGTCACACCCTCTGGGTCCAAACTAGGGACCCAACTCTTCTAGGGGACCTCTTCCCTTACCGACGAGTGAGGTCATACGAACGGACCTATTAAGGTACCTGTCTCCTCGGACCGCCCGATGTCAGGTGCTCCAACGTTTCTCAACGTTTACTGAGTGTCTTAGTAAGAGGTCTGAGACACTCAGGACTACTTTATTTTAAATATAAAATTCCGTTCTGTTCTTTTTTTTTTTTGTATTTTAAGAGAGACACACAAATAGACCCGGAGAAGGGAGAGATTACGTGTCGCACACAGACGTAGTGTGTCCTCGGTTCGAGAAGTTTCTACCCTTCTGGACGAGTAGGTGCTTCTATTTTCCAAAAAAGGAAAAAAGACAACGATCGTTCCTTTGAAGAGTTTTCTTATGAGAAGACTTTATCTATTAATTGTTTCTGGATGACATGTCGTGTCCCTTAAGACGAGACAAACATTGTCGGACCCACCCTCCCGTCAAACGCCCTCTTACCTATGTACATATACATACCGACTGGTGGACTTTGATAGTGTTGTAACAATTAACCGATATAGGTTTATGTTTTGTTTTTCCACAAAAACAAAAAAATTAAAGAAAGATTCACAGTCTCTTTCCCATGGGTCGAGACAAAGACTGTCCGCCTCCACCTTCAGACCCGAGACGTGCGTCAGAGACAACTGTGGGGTCCCACCCTCGCCGGGAGCCACGGCGGCCACCCTCGCCGCCAAGGCCGAGGGACACCCTCCCATAACTACGGTGGGACCGTGGCACTACAGGAGTCCAGGGTCTGGGATCGGTCAGACGGAAGAGAGGCGGACGGTCTCAGAAGAGGACGTACAAAATATCTGTTATCGGTCACAAAAGTCTGGTGAGTCGTCCTTCTACTCTGGTTTCACAAGAGCAAGCGGAGGACAGGTGGCACACAGTCAGGCCTTCGGTCGGACGGGGACTCCTGAGATGAACCGGTCCCAACTTTTGACACCGTTCCATCGCAGAGGGGACGTCCCTCTCGGTGGGTCCCCATGGCAAGGGGATGAGGATAGACCCGGGAGTCAGAGTGCCGGTTTGGTGTTTGGTATTCGTGGGTCAAGGACCGTGCCCCCTTCCTGACCCTTAACCTACTCTTTTGTCAGTAAGTAGAGTCGTAAATTAAGACAAGAGAGGTTGATGGTCTTATTATTCGGTATACGACATGATATAAGGACCGATTATTGGTCGTTCCTCCTTTACTCGTGTAAATACTTAATAGGGCAACTACAAGGCGTTACACGTTTAGGTTCACAACAAAATTCATTAAAGGGACGGTTTCATTAATAAAGGGTGGTGACGACAGAGTAAACCTTTTATTGGAATCTCTAATAGAAGAAAGATAATGTACGTGTAGAAATGTAACATTTAGAGGAAAGTTGGATGTTTCAAATTAAAACACAACCGGTGACCGAATGCTCTTAGTTACCCCGTGATCGATCTATTTTTTATGAACGAACGGACATACGTCATTTTTGTCCTTGTGTTACTGATGGTTTCAGAGAAACCTCTCAGTTGTAGAAACATTTGTGTAGTTTATTGGTAACACTGTACTTTAATTTCGTGGAAGCCCATACAACGATTTTTCTGTTAGGACTACTATCTTCAGTTACGATTTAAAAACGTTTGTGTTATTCTACTTTGTCTTGTGGGAGTACTTGTTTTTTCACATTTTTAGTCTTCGATGGGTTTTTAAACTTGAATAAAAAATATGAAGTCGTAGAAGTCTAAAACATGTAAACAGAAGTCTAAAACACGTAGACAGAAGACGCACTGGCACCGGGTCACACCAGACAAAAGGCGCCCGAGAACTCAATACGACAGAAACAATGGTATAAAACACTTGCACACTTTGGATCCCTTTGACGAATAGCGACCTCTACGGGTTCGACAAGGGGTCGGAAGGGCGACTTGAACTTCTGTAGTGCAACCTTTTTTTTGCATTTGAGTTCGGTAGCCCCCGTCCGTCTGCGGTCGATTTCTCTTCGTCCGTCCGACACAGACTCCAGAAAAGTTAAGAACACTTTGGCATTGTTCTCACTACATAGA
Source organism: Capra ibex (assembly GCA_006410555.1). Classification (NCBI taxonomy): domain Eukaryota; kingdom Metazoa; phylum Chordata; class Mammalia; order Artiodactyla; family Bovidae; genus Capra; species Capra ibex. The sequence goes on along the minus strand of SJYO01030260.1, from coordinate 34,797,062 downwards.
TTAAAACTCGGAATGTCTACACTCTTCTCCTAGGTTTTTATTTTTCGAAAGGTGAGGATGGGAGAGGGATTTACATTGTTTATTTGGTCGAAGACTGACTGAACGTTTAAGTTCGGAGAAGACTAAGAAGTGGGAGAAAGGATTACGACGGAGTCCTGGACGGGCTGACTGGGGGCCCTTCGGACTCTTCGGTCGTGCGGTCGGGGGACCAGGGACACGGGTACCGCGTGGTAGGTGCCGGTGGGAGTAAGTTTGTGTAAACGAACTTTAGGCACAAAAGAGTTTATATTTGTTTTGTGTAAGGGACACAGTCCACCGTAAATTCACCTCTTCCATTTTTACTTATTTTGAGGTGGGACCTTAGTGTACCGAAACGAGTGCGAGTAACTAGGACCGGACAGGAGTGACGGACTTACTCTATTTAGTGTCTGTAGACGACACATGGGTGACAGACACGAAGGGATACATGTCGTAACATGTGGGCTTTACGCAGGTCTCCCGTTTAGAGTACCAGTCTCAATACTGTATGTGTGTGTGGTCGTGTTTTCCTGAGTTCCTTTGAAGACTTCCACTATCATGCAAAGAAAGAGACTAACATTATTACCGTCCGTTCCTCTAGTTTGGTCAGGTAGGATTTCCCTTAGTTGGGACTTATAAGTAACCTTCCTGACCACGACTTCGGCTTCGAGGTTATGAGACCGGGGGACTATGTTTCTCGACTGAGAAACCTTTTCTGGGACCGCGACCATTACTAATTTCGGTCCTCCTTTTTCCCTGCTGTCTCCTACTCTACCAACCTACCGTAGTGACTGAGTTACCTGTACCCAAACCCACTTGAGGCCCTCAACCACTACCTGTCCCTCCGGGCCGTACGACGTCAGGTACCCCGGCGTTTCTAAGTCTGTGTTGAATCACTGACTTGTTGTGTTACTACTATTGTGTTCACGTAGACATGCAGGTGTGAGTTGTTCAATACGTGTCATGACTACACGACCCGAAAACACACGGGTAGTGTGGAGTAGTTTCGACTCCCTTTTGTTTCTCTTACTTGTCTCTCTCTGCAGAACGACGCTAAGACCCGACCCCTTCTTTACTTCCAGTAACCGTGACTTTGGAGACTTCAAGGTTTTCCTTCCCAGGTTTGCGGACTCGGGTCTTGGGTCTCACTTCACCCTCCGACACACTCCCTACTCTACCTTTCTTTTTTCGAAATCGTTGTTACTTTTGACATATTTGTAACAAGATGTCCGTCAGAAGTAAAAGGTATCAAATAAGAAGAGAGGTTTTGTCCAGGATGAGTCCGACGAAACACGAGTCTCCTCTTTCTGGAACTATTCGTATTGGTCTTTTTCCTTTTCGATTTTAGGTAGTAAAATGTCCCCTTTTTTTCATTTTATTTTCTCCACCCTACCTCTCCTCCTTTTTACTATAAACATAAGTTTGGTTTACTATTGTTTTAATGTTATACTCCCCTTGTCAGACACGTGTCTTTATAAATTTTCGTTATGGTTCACCAACAAAACATAGGGGAGTTTGTCAAAAAAATTCTTCTCTCACGAAAGAATCCCTAAGTAAGATCAATTTTAAAACTTTTGTCTTAAATATTATGTCTCTTTTAATCAAAATGGAAAATTAAGTACCATTTCTTATGTCTGACTTATTATTATTATGAAAGAGTAATTATATGTTTTAATTTTTTATTTATATAACAGAAGTAAACTTGAGATCTACCCGGTGAATGACTAACTGTCGTCTCCTCCTTCTTTTCCCTCCTTTCAAAGACGCACGGACGTGCGAAAGTAAAAAAATCTCCCCTAGTTTAGGTGTGGGGGGCGTCACCTTCACGTCTCAAAGTCGGAGCCCTGACGACCCCTTCAGGGACGGACGGGAGTGAGAAGTAGACGGTGACAGAAATAAAACCCTTTGTGAGTGGTTCCTGGAAAACTAGGTTGGACATAGTGGACACTGGACCTCCGTCGTGGCGTCGAGTGGTAAAGTGGGGGTCACCAGGTGGGTGAAAAGGTAGGAACATCATCTTCACTCAGTGGATGTGATGACATCAGTTTTATGACTTCTTTACCCTTAGAACCAATCTTTTTCCCTTATTGAAAAGTTAACAACAACAAATCAGTGACTCAGCACAGGTTGGGAACACACTGGGTACTTTACGTCCGGGGGTCCGAGGAGACAGGCACCCTAAGAGGTCCGTTCTTGTGAACTCGCCCGACGGTAAGGGAAGAGTCCCCTAGAAGGGTTGGGTCCCTAGCTTGAGCGTAGAGGACGAACCCGTGCGTCGAAGAAATCGTGGGTACGCACTCTATCCAACTGGTTTGCTATAAGTACTTTGATCGTAAACGACTCAAAGAGGATACAAATCAGCGAGTCAACGCAGGCCGACAAACGTTGGGGTACTTGACGTCGTGTGGTCCGAAGGGACAGGAGGTGACAGAGGGTCCCACAGAGGATACCCGGTTTGACAAAGGTACACCTAGACATTAAAGGCTGTTTCTTTTTTTTAGGAAGATGTAACGAGTATAGTGAGGGTGAGTCTTTTCCATCCACTGAACCGACTCTAAGTGTGTTAGGGCGATTGCCATTCACTTTCTCTTTTTAAGTGGGGTCTCTTCGGTGAACGGGTAGAGTGGTAGGGGCGGTACTTGTTTCCGTAGAACCCCGACGGTAAAAGGGTACTTAGTAATTCGCTCCTCTTTGAGGACTCTTCATTTAATAAGGTCCTTATAGTAGTTCCGGTGACTCCTCTCTAGTCCCGCAACGTGTGGAGGATTACATACACAAATACCTTTACCGCTATTTGTTCTGACTAAATGTAGCATATGAGTTATACTCAAAGCGAACTGAAACATATTACTTAAAATTGGAAGCTGAAGCCCGTGTTCTTTAAATCTATGTTTTCAGTTTCGTTACCTCATTTCACACGGAATCCCTTTCCCCTTTTTGGTTTTGGAACCGGGAACGGTCTGAGGGTCTTCTAAACTTCTTTTTTCTTGTTCTCAATAAACCGAGGATCCCTCCACTATTACTCTTTCGTTCACTCTCCAATGACGTTTCTGCCCTTGTTGGCATCCATTCCGTCTAGTAAAGGTTGCAAAGGAGGGTGAGGTGTCGGATACTAAGATGATGTAGTCTTCCCTTCTCTCTCTCATTCCCAGGGAGACGTCGCTCCGAAGTCACTCGGGGGCTGAGAGTGTCGAGGTAGGACCTTAGCTCTTCGGTTCGCCTTAGAGACTTAGAAAGTGAGTCTTATTACTCGACACAACCGAGAGACGGGTTCTTTAGATTAGAGGGTCTTAGGTTCCGGTGAAGGACTACGGAGCACTTTCTCTTTCAGTTAATTGTACTGATGAGAGAGGTTTTCCTCTCTCTTATAATCGGGTTAGTCTAAATCTTAGTCGGTATAAATAACTCGTAAAAATTCTCGGTCTAAAAATATCTATGAGACCATTATTAAGATTCACTATTCATGAAAACAAAAGGAGAATTCAGTAGTGATAACTCCATATTACTTTTAGGTTATTTTACGTAGCCAAAATTCACAGGTGAAACTATACGAAACTATTTGTATCGGTGGTTGTGTCCTTCGGTGTCTTATACAGGTAGTTGGGTATTTCAACGGGGGTACGGGTAGGGTCCGCTGGTGCCCATTCTAAAGACAGTGACATTAAATCAAATTGGCAAAGATCTGAAAGTATATACTTCAATGCATATCCGCAGGGACCATCGAGTCGACCCTTTCTTGGGTGGACGTCACACCCTCTGAGGTTAGACTAAGGACCTAACTCGTCTAAGTGACCTCTTCCCTGTCCGATGGGTGAGGTCATAAGGATTCTTTGACCATAGGCTTCATAAATTATCGACACGGTAAAACGTGAGGATGGTCTAAACTTACTCAAGATTGACGAGATGTCAGAGTAGTTGAAAAGTACACCGATCAGAAAGTAAAGTTCCGGTCCCCTTGTCTACTTTAGAGATTCTACTCTCACAACATCTGTTGACTAGAAGAGTACACTTCTAAACCCCTTCTTTTTATTCTAAAAATACTCTCTGTCGATACCCACACGATACCTCATCTCAAGTTTTTAATATCTTATTTAACACCGACGGTTATCGGTAAAGACCACTACAAGTGACCGATATGACAGATTGATAGGTACTTGACGGTCGTGAGTAATCACTTACGTACACTATTTACTTAATATATAATAGAGGATTCCTCTATGAGGTCATGAGAACGGACCTTTTAGGGTACCCGCCTCCTCGGACCATCCGACAGCAGGTACCCCAGCGTGTCTCAACCTGTGCTGACTTCACTGAATCGTCGCCGTCGTCGTTCCTATATCCATGACAGTAATAGGGAACATACACATTCTGTTGACTCGCGACCTCTTCAATTTTTTGAACGGAAGGTGTCAGTCACAGTGAAGACTGAGATTTCAATCACTTCAAATTGGTGCTGTGACACTCTTGCGTTTCTCAACCTGTGTTGACTCCCCGACTTGTTGTTGTGACATAGGGACAGTCACATTCATCGAATGCGAACGACAGCCGTAAGGTAGACTAGGTTTTACAGTAACTAATGTCTTACGAGGTAACAAGGTATAAGGTATCTCTCTCTTTTTTTAAGACGGATAATTTGACACTGTGTTAATGGAGAACCTTAAAAATATATATCAAGAATTCCTTGAGTAAATCTGAATTGATCTCGTTCCAACTAAAATACATAAATATTATGTTCCCTTTTATTTTCGTTTTATTTAGTAATCTCAAAAAGATTTTGAAATAGTACAAACTCAGATCGAGAAGATTTTTGTGAGAAACAGAGCCTCTCCGTGTAAAAAAAAGTGGGATTTAGTAGGAGACATAGTAAACTTCTCAGCCACTACGTCGTGAAGAATTTTCTTAGGTGTTCAGTTGATTTTCGATAATAAAGACTCGAAAATTCGGACGAAACATTAATACCTCACAACCAGATGAAAACTTGGACTGAGTCCTTACGACTATTTATATGGACGAAGGGATAGAAAAGTTAGAAGAGGGTGTCGACAAACAGAAATCTTCAATGTTTACCTCGGGTCGGGAACCAAAGGTCTCAAAAAAGTCGGTTCTGAACGGTCCCGACAGCCGGTGAGTGACTATCTGTGTGGTCGTGACGGGAGACCGCGAGTCTTCACCATTTCGTTGTCGTTAAAATATATATATATATATATAAGTGTATATATATGTATATAGGGGTAAACGCCTCTCCGTTACCGTGGGGTGAGGTCATGAGAACGGACCTCTTAGGGTACCCGCCTCCTCGGACCATCCGACGTCAGGTACCCCAGCGATCCTCAGCCTGTGCTGACTCGCTGAAGTGGAAGTGAAAAGTGAAAGTACGTAACCTCTTCCTTTACCGTCGGGTGAGGTCACAAGAACGGACCTCTTAGGGTCCCTGTCTCTTCGGACAACCCGACGGCAGACACCCCAGCGTGTCTCAGTCTGTGCTGACTGCGCTGAATCGTCGTCGTCATCGTCGTAGGATCAAAGTCTCTACATTTTATATTTGGCACAGACGTAGCGTCTTTACTACTTTAGGTCATAAATGCCGCCCTCAAGAGCAACGAGTCCGAGATTCAGCACAGGCTGAGACGCTGCGGAACCTGAAGTCGTGCGGTCCAAAGGGGCAGTGAATAGCAGAGGCCCTCGAACGAGTTTGAGCGCACGTAACTCAGCCCTTTTTAATCCTTCTGCTCGGGGCCACGTTTCCTGGCTATCCCAATTTTCGTCTGTCGCAACTGCCGAGAAACGAGAAGATCTAAAGGTTATAAGGTTTCGTCGGCGGAACGAAAAGATTTTCGATACAACTCTCTAACATTTAGTAAAATAACATTAAAACTAACAGACTTAAAAGATCAGAAAGATTAGATCTAATAAAGACATTATAAAAATTTCGTTATAATACACTGAGCTACAAAAGAACAAAATAAACCTGATTTAAGTGATCAAGAACACATACAGGATTAAATATATATTGTATATAAATCAAGGTATATATAGAAGTGTGTACATATATACTTATATATGAAGGTTTATACGTATATATATCGTATTTTCGTAGACACATGTCTTGCGACCTCCAACTTTATGCACGGATACTGTGTGAAAAGGTGTTACTAGTGGAGTCAACATCGCGTGTCGCAACAGTTCGCTTTCTTTCAGTGTACATACAAAATGGCCCCTTTCTTCGGTCAATAAACGCGCAAAGAACTTTACAAAACGCTCGCCGCGACAGGAATTTTAAAAGTTTCAGGACGTAGCGGTAGATCACCATATTTACTTTCAACGTCCGTTGCGTGTGGCACCGAGGGCCCGTTCAGGAACCATGACACAGGGAAAGTAACTCTTTTGTTCATAAGTCAGTTTAAGCACTAGAACAATCACTAGATTCAGACTATTTGCTAATGGTTTTACATCTTCGGGGTTTGAGAAGAGTTCATCACCGACGTGTATAGACTATGAAAGACATTTGTAGGTTTTATTGAAGTTTGGAAAAGTGTTTAATAACATAATACAACCGTTTTTAGTCTGTTTAAAACAGATTTTATTGTTTGTGTATTATTACTTTTCTAAGAGAGAAAATATCTCAATGTACCGTCACTACAAATCGGATATGAAGTGACCAAGTATAATTCAGTAAAATGTTTAATGACAGTACTTTCCCATTACCGATATAACTCTCCTCCCTCCTTAGGTGCTAGTAAAAGACAGACCGATTGGAGATGTAGTAGAAGAGGTTACGTCGACGGTGGCATTAGAAAAGTAGGGGGAGTTATAACGGTAGCCTCTTCCGTTACCGTGGGGTGAGGTCATGAGAACGGACCTTTTAGGGTACCTACCTCCTCAGACCACCCGACGTCAGGTACCCTAACGATTCTCAGTCTGTGTTGACTCACTGAAGTGAAAGTACGTAACCTCTTCCTTCACCGTTGGGTGAGGTCACAAGAACGGACCTCTTAGGGTCCCTGCCCCCTCGAACCACCCGACGGTAGACACCCCAGTGTGTCTCAGCCTGTGCTGACTTCACTGAATCTTCGTCATCGTCGTCGTCGTTATAACGGTAATGGAAGAAAATTTTACGTTCTCATTATGTACTTATATACGAGGGACAGTTTTCACTAAAATTCGTGTACCCCTTTTTTTAATCGTAGAGGGAACTGAGGTGATGTTTCGGTCACGAAAGGGGTCTTCCCTGCGAGTCACTTAAGTCTAGGAAAAGACACACAAAGGTACACTTCCACGTCTTCCTAGGTAGTGGTCCCCCAAAACCTGGTAGACGAAGGTGCACGACTGCGACAGCATTGATATTTGGGTAGTAATGGTTCCTGACACCATCGAGAGGACGACCCGAGAGTGACCTTAATCGTGATATTAAAAAAATAAATCTAAGGTTTCATAAATTTCTTGGAGGATGGATGACCTGAAGTCGATTTCGAACCTTAAACAACTGGAAAGGGGTCAAGGTACGACTCGAGAGGAGACGAGTTCGGGGAAGTACTTATACGTACGAGGGAATCGAATTTTGAAGGGGTCAAAACGACAAACCCCACTGTGACGAAACCCTTTCTAGGTGTCACAAGAGGAATGTACAACGTTCATTATTATTTAGGAAGGAAGACTTTTTTACTTTGAAGACGAAGATTATGTGACACCTACAGAACTTTCCTTGTCCATAACTTGTCTATTTGATGACACAAGTGGACAGGTTCGAAGCATTGTTTTATCGTGTCTGTCCCGTCGAATAATTGTTCTTAAACACCAGAGTGTCGAGAGCTCCGATCTTCAGTTCTAGTTCCGCCGTCGACCAAGACAAGGACCACTCCGGTAGAAGGGCGACACAGGAGAGCACCGGAAACACGTCCACGTCTCTCTCTCCAGGGAACCACAAAAAAAAATATTCCTGTGGTCAGGATAACCTGATCTCGGGGCGGATATACTTGAACAATGGAAATTAATAGGGGAGTTTCCGGTTCTTTGTCAGTGAAACCCTTAATCCTGAAATTACATACTGAAAGTTCCCTTATGTTGAGTCAGGTATTGTGAACAGGTAATGATAGATTAAAATCAGGTACTGCAACCTCTTGTGTAAAGACGAAGACATAGTATTTTGAGACACACACACACACACACGCGCGCGTGTGTGTATGCGGGTACGTGTATACGTGCTCGAATCAGTACAGACTGAGAGACGGTGAGGTACCTGACACCGAGAGGTCCGAGGAGACAGGTACCTTAAGAGGTCCGTTCTTATGACCTCACCCAACGGTAGAGGAAGAGGTCCCCTTAGAAGAGTTGGGTCCTCAACTTGGGTGTAGAGGACACAGAGGACGTAACCGTCCGTCTAAGAAACGATGACTCGGCGAACCCTTCGGACATGGGACATAACATTCTATTTCTACACTGTATCAGTTGACGCCGACGACGACGACGATTCAGCGAAAACACGCTGGGGTATCTGCCGTCGGGTGGTCCGAGGGGGCAGGGACCCTAAGAGGTCCGTTCTTGTGATCTCACCCAACGGTAAAGGAAGAGGTTACGTACTTTCACTTTTCACTTTCACTTCAACGAGTCAGCACAGGCTGAGAATCGTTGCGGTACCTGACGTCGGGTGGTCCGAGGAGGCAGGTACCCTAAAAGGTCCGTTCTCCTGACCTCACCCCACGGTGACGGAAGAGGTTCAGGTGACGATAGTGGGAAGTCACGTAGAATTTTGTTTGTTTTTTTTTGACTGAACCCGTCTGTCACACGACCTTCGGTCGACCTATACTTTCTGACCTGAGTGAGGAAATGACTCGTGTCGGGAAATTCGGGGTGCAGTGGTTGACACGGCTCAGGTCAACCAGGACGTTAGGTACACAGACAGGTGTGAACGCGACATATCGAGACGTCTGACTCTCTTACTCAAGTACTGTTGTTTGTCAGGTCCCCAGGGGCACAGTGCTAGACTGAAGTGTAACGTCCGTGGAACTGAAAGGGAAGGTCTCCCAAAGGTCGTGTTGACTATCTTCTTAGTTATTAAGATTATTCTACTGAAACCAGTCGTAAGTCAAGTCAGCGAGTCAACACAGGTTTAGAAACGTTGGGGTACTTAGCTTACGGTCCGGAGGGACAGGTAGTGGTTGAGGGCCTCAAGTGAGTCTAAGTGCAAGTATCTCAGTGACTACGGTAGGTCGGTAGAGTAGGAGACAGCAGGGGAAGAGGAGGACGGGGGTTAGGGAGGGTCGTAGTCTCAGAAAAGGTTACTCAGTTGAGAAGTGTACTCCACCGGTCTCATGACCTCGAAGTCGAAATCGTAGTCAGGAAGGTTTCCTTAGGGTCCCAACTAGAGGAAGTCTTACCTGACCCACCTAGAGGAACGTCAGGTTCCCTGAGAAGTTCTCAGAAGAGGTTGTGGTGTCAAGTTTTCGTAGTTAAGAAGCCGCGAGTCGGAAGAAGTGTCAGGTTGAGAGTGTAGGTATGTACTGGTGTCCTTTTTGGTATCGGAACTGATCTGCCTGGAATCAGCCGTTTCATTACAGAGACGAAAACTTATACGATAGATCCAACCAGTATTGAAAGAAGGTTCCTCATTCGCAGAAAATTAAAGTACCGACGTTAGTGGTAGACGTCACTAAAACCTCGGTTTTCTTTTTATTTCAGACTGTGACAAAGGTGACAAAGGGGTAGATAAAGGGTACTTCACTACCCTGGCCTACGGTACTAGAAACAAAAGACTTACAACTCGAAATTCGGTTGAAAAAGTGAGAGGAGAAAGTAAAAGTAGTTCTCCGAAAAATCAAGGAGAAGTGAAAGACGATATTCCGACCACAGTAGACGTATAGACTCCAATAACTATAAAGAGGACCGTTAGAACTAAGGTCGAACACAAAGAAGGTCAGGTCGCAAAGAGTACTACATGAGACGTATCTTCAATTTATTCGTCCCACTGTTATATGTCGGAACTACCTGAGGAAAAGGATAACCCTTGGTCAGACAACAAGGTACAGGTCAAGATTGACAACGAAGGACTGGACGTATGTCTAAAGAGTTTCCCGTCCAGTCCACCAGACCATAAGGGTAGAGAAAGTCTTAAAAGGTGTCAAATAACACTAGGTGTGTCAGTTTCCGAAACCGTATCAGTGATTTCGTCTTTATCTACAAAAAGACCTTGAGAGAACGAAAAAGGTACTAGGTCGTCTACAACCGTTAAACTAGAGACCAAGGAGACGGAAAAGATTTTGGTCGAACTTGTAGTCCTTCAAGTGTCAAGTGTATAGCGACTTCGGACCGAACCTCTTAAAACTCGTTATGAAATGATCGTACACTCTACTCACTTTAACACGCCATCAAACTCGTAAGAAACCGCAACGGAAAGAAACCCTAGTCGTAAGTCTCGTACGGAAAAAGACGGACGTTAGAGTAGGCGAAGGCGTCCCGCCCGTCGTCTTACGTCTGTCGTCCTAGGGTCCGGAGCTCGGAGTTCAGACTAGGAGGGTCTTTGACTAAGGGAACGAACAAGTCAGACAAGGCTACGTACCGAATAATTAACATATTAAAGTACTTGTTAAAAACTTTATATGAAAGATAATTTTAGTGACTTTAAAAACGATGGGATTAAGAGGTTAGTCTTAAAAAATTTCCTAACGATACCTTCATATTTGGTACTCCCATTAAAGAGAGGATCTTTTATATTTCCCTTTATGGTCGTATACCTTAGATTTAACTTTCTTATTTTCACATGACAATATTTTACGTTCACTAGGATAAGTTACAAAGACGGGGTTTTCTCTTTTATTTTTGACAGTAACAAGGGTGTCCGTAAAGGTTGTCACGAAGTCCCTTTTTCCAGATGGATTCTGTAAAACATTTCGGTGAAAATACATTGAAAAATTGGGTCTAAAATATACTTTTCAGTGGATTTTAAAATTTACCCTTGTATCTATTGTGAAAGGAGACTTTAAATTTTCATCAGAAAAGTAAAGGAGAGTTAAAAAACCGAAGTTTAGAAAGGTAAAAGGCGGGTGAAAAATAAACCGGCAAAAGTCAAGAAGTCCCGACAACTTCAGTTTATAACGAGAGATTTCACAGCATAAATAAAATGAGAAAGAACCGACTGAATAATATAGAGAAATGACACCTCACCCATTCCTCATTTCTACGATTCACCTCTTTCTTTCCTTCTTACAGTCTTATGTTAGAACCTTACACATAAACATGCTTTATTCTAGGTCAAAAGAAACAAAAAGGGTCCACAACTAAATAAGTAACCGTTAATTTCGTACATCTCTTGTATGGGAAAATTTTTTATAAAAATTTTCCAATCCACTGATTAACGTATACTAGGTCGATATGGTGACGACCTAAATGTAGGTTTTCTTAACTTTCGTCTTAAATCTTCTCTATAAACGAGGGTCGTCGGTGTTTGTTCTCGAACGTTAGGTCCACAGGTAGTTCCTTACTTACTTGTTCGTTTTACACTATAGACGTATGTTACCTTGTGATGAGCCGGAAATTTTTCTTTCCTTTAAGACTGTGTTGGATATACTTGAGTCTCTTACATACGATTCACTTTATTTGGTTCTTCTGTGTGTAATATGCTATGACGAAGAGGATATCCGTAATATCCTATGACGATATCCTGGGATGTCGCCAGTGTTTTTCTGTGTGTAATATCCCGTGACGGCTGGACTCCCAGAGTCTTTAGGTCCCATGTCCTCGTCTTCCTGCACGCGAGCAGAAGAGGACGCTCTTGAGGTTTTATGTTGAGCGACGACCTGTCGGTAGCTGCCCTCTTACAACCTAGGGTGGTTTTTTTTTATGGGGTCCAGGTTCCCGTTTCCTATTCGGGGTCGTTCTACCATTCTCCCCGTTTTAACGTAAATCTTAGTTTGGGGTATGGACGGTCTCTACGAGGCTCCCGAGTTTGTTTGGAACACTCGTGGTTCTGGGTCTCTGGGGTGACTCTGACCTCGGTCTCGACACAGACTCACAGAGGGCGTCTCCATGCCCAGTCGTCGCCCGACGACGGCCCCGTCCCCGAGACCCACGTCGCCTGGACCCACACCGTATTCGGGAGAACCTCCTCCAGCGGTAATTGGGGTGGTCGCGACGGTCTTGAATGGGTCCTGACCCTTTGTCTGAGAACCGTCCGTGTTCGTCTGGAACACACGTGGTCCTGGGTCCTCTTTCCTCGTCGCTGGGGTGTTCTCTGGCTGGGTCTGAACGGGTCCTCCCAGGTCCTCAGAGGTCGTCTCCGCACCCAGCCACCACCAGAATACGTCCGGACCCCCGTGACTCGTCACGCACGTTCCCCGGAAAACTTCCTCCGGCGGTGACAGAAGTAACGGAGGTGGTATCAAACCGGAGTCCAGTGTGTTGTCCCTCACTTGTGTCGGGACGGCTAGTTGTCTTGCAACCTAATTTCTAAATGACTCGCACCGAGACGGGTAGTCTTGTTCTGGGTCAAAGGGGGAGTCAATCAGAGGTGGTAGTCCTTCGAAGGTACTCGGAGAATAGGAAGAGTTAGTCTCCCGTCTGTCTTACTTTTGGTGTCAGTGTCTTTTGATTGGTTAAACTAGCGTACCTGGTGTCGGAACAGATCGAGTTACTTTGATACTCGGCACGGTACATCCCGGTGGGTTCTACCTGCTCAGTATCACCTCTCAAGACTGTCTTACACGAGGTGATCCCTTCCCTTACCGTTTGGTGTAGTCGTAAGAACGGAACTCTTGGGGCATTTGTCATACTTTTCCGTTTTACTATCCTATGACTTTCTCCTTGAGGGGTCCAGCCATCCACGGGTTATACGATGGCCTCTTCTCACTTCTTTACTAAGGTCTTTCTTACTTCTCTGCCTCGGTTTTGTTTTTGTTACGAGTCGACACCTACACTGACTACTTTCTTCGTTCCGGACTACGACATTTCTCGTTATAACGTATCCTTGGACCTTACAATACAGGTACTTAGTTCCGTTTAACCTTCACCAGTTTGTCCTCTATCGTTCTCACTTGGAGTTGTTAAAACTTTAGTCACTTGATTTTACCTGACCTTACCCACTTAAATTGAGTCTACTGGTAATATAGATGATGACGCCCGTCCTTAGGGAGTCTTCTTTACCTCATCGGTAGTAGTAGTTGTTTTCTCAGGATTTACGTCATGAACCTACGTTAGAGTTTTTACTGTCTTACTAGAGACAAGTAGAGGTTCCGTTTGGTAAGTTATCGTATCATTAGTTCAGATACGGGGTTGGTCATTACGACTTCTTCGACTTCAACTTGCCAAGATACTTCTGGATGTTCGGGAAGATCTTGGTTGTGGGTTTCTTCTACAGGAAAAGTAATATCCCCTTACGTTTTTATCCTTCAGTTCTCTATGGACCTCATTGTCCGTTTAAACCGGAACCTCATGTTTTACTCCGTCCCTTTTCCGATTGTGAAACGGTTCTGTTACGTCACCAGTGTCGTTTGTGAGAGAAGGTTGTTGTGTTCTCTTCTTAGATGTGTACCTGGAGTGGTCTACCAGTTGTGGCTTTAGTCTAACTAATATAAGAAACGTCGGTTTCTACCTCTTCGAGATATGTCAGTTGTTTTTGTTCTGGTCCTCGACTGACACCGAGTCTAGTACTTGAGGAATAATGGTTTAAGTCTGAATTTAACTTCTTTCATCCCTTTTAGCGATCTGGTAAGTCCATACTGGATTTAGTTTAGGGAATACTAATATATCACCATCACTGTTTATATAAGTTCCCTAATCCAGACTATCTGTCTCTCGGACTTCTTGATACCTGGTTCCAAACACTGTAGCATGTCCTCCATCACTAGTTCTGGTAGGGGTTCTTTTTCTTTACCTTTTTCCGTTTTACCAACAGGTTCCTCCGGAATGTTTGTCGACTCTTTTCTTTTCTGTGATTTCCGTTTCCTCTTTTCCTTTCTATATGTGTAAACTTACCTCTCAAGGTTTCTCATCGTCCTCTCTATTTTTTCGAAATAGTAGCTAGTAGGAGGTAGTCTTGTTCTGGCAAAGGGGGGAGTCAATCAGAGATGGTAGTCCTTCGAAGGTACTCGGAGAATAGGAAGAGTCAGTCTCCTTTCTGATCTCCAGAGAAGTTCTTTTAATCTCTATGGTTCCCTTGTAAAGTACGTTTCTACCCGTGTTATTTCCTGTCTTTACCAGACCTGGGTTGTCTTCCACTTCTATAATTCTCCACCGTTATTATGTGTCTTCTTGACATGTTTTTTCTAGTAGTACTGGGTCTATTGGTGCTACCACACTAGTAAGTGGATCTTGGTCTGTAGGACCTTACGTTTCAGTTCAACTGGAATGCTTTGTAGTGATGTTTGTTTCAATGACCTTCCCTACCTTAAGGTCAACTCGATAAAGCTTCTACCACGACAATTTCACGAGGTGAGTTATACGGTCGTTTAAACCTTTTGAGTCGTCACCGGTGTCCTGACCTTTTCCAGTCGAAAGTAAGGTTTGAGTTTCTTTCTGTTATAGTTTCTTACGAGTTTGATGGGGCGTTGACGTGAGTAGAGTGTACGATCGTTTCAGTACGAGTTTTAAGAGGTTCAGTCCGAAGTTGTCATACATTTGGTACTTGAACGTCTACAAGTTCGACCTAAATCCTTTCCGTCTCCTTGGTCTCTAGTTTAACGGTTGTAGACGACCTAGTAACTTTTTTGTTCTCGTAATGTCTCTTTGTAGATGAAGACGAAATAACTGATACGGTTGCGGAAACTGACACACCTAGTGTTATTTGACACCCTTTAAGACTTTCTCTACCCTTATGGTCTGGTGGACTGGACGGAGGACTCTTTAGACATACGTCCAGTTCTTCGTTGTCAATCTTGACCTGTACCTTGGCGTCTGACCAAGGTTTAGTCCTTTCCTCATGCAGTTCCGACATATAACAGTAGGACGAATAAATTGAATATACATCTCATGTAGTACTCTTTACGACCGGACCTACTTCGTGTTCGACCTTAGTTCTATAAGTGGTAGAAATACCGTCTTTCGCTTCTTCTTGATTTCTCGGAGAGCTACTTTCACTTTCTCCTCTCACTTTTTCAATCGAATTTTAAGTTGTAAGTTTTCTGGTTCTAGTACTGTAGACTAGGGTAGTGAAGTACCGTTTATCTATCTCTTTGTTATTTTTGTAACCGTCTGAAATAAAACCCCCCGAGGTTTTAGTGACGTCTACCACTAACGTTGGTGCTTTAATTTTCTACGAACGAGGAACCTTCTTTTCAATACTGGCTGGATGTGTCGTATAATTTTTCGTCTTTGTAAAGAAATGGTTGTTTCTAGGCAGATCAGTTTCGATACCATAAAGGTCACCAGTACATCCCTATACTCTCAACTTGATATTTCTTTTGTCTCATGACTTCTTAACTACGAAAACTTTACACCGTAACCTCTTCTGAGAACTCTCAGGAAACCTCACGTACCTCTAGTTTGGTCAATTAGGATTTCCTTTAGACAGAACTTATAGGTAACCTTTCTGACTACGACTTCGACTTTGAGGTTATGAAACCGGTGGACTACAATTTTTGATTGAGTGACCTTTTCTGGGAATACGACCTTCTAACTTCCCTCCTCATCTTTCCCTGTTGTCTCCTACTCTACCAACTTACCGTAGTGACTAAGTTACCTATACTCAAACTCGTTCGACGTCCTTAACCTCTACCTGTCCCTTCGGACCGTACGACGTTAGGTGTCCCACCGCTTCTCAGTCTGTGTTGACTCTCTGACTCGACTTGATAGACTCCAAGGATCTCCTCAGTTTAAATATCTCTGTTTTTCGTCTCATCAACGGTCCTCTACCCTTTCTACTTCAATCACGATCAATCTTCATTACCTCAATCACAACGTTTTCTTTTTTTTTACGTTTATGTAAATAGTAATAGGGAAGGTGTTGTTTCACTAGACTTCGTGTCGAATATGAATTGTGGTAACTTGACAAATAGACTCTATCACGATAACCATTAGTCTTATTGACTAAACTAGAAATAGGAGAAAAGCTCACGTTTCGAGGATTTTGGAACCTTAATGGGAACCACTCTCACTGTTTCAACAGAAAACAAAAGAATTACTTCACTGAAAACCGGTATTCCCTACCCTCGACCAACGATGACTCAATTTGTCCACTAAGACGAGTCAAGTAAACGAGTCAATACAGACTGAGAAACACTGGGGCCCCTGACGTTGTGCGGTCCGAAGGGACTGGAAGCGGTTGAGGACTTCGAACCAGTTTGAGTACAGGTCTCAGTCACCACGGTAGGTTGGTAGAGTAGGAGACAGCAGGGGAAGATGAGGACGGAAGCTAGAAAGGGTCGCACTCCAAGAAAGGGTTACTCAGTCAAGAAGCGTTGTCCACCAGTTTCATAACCTCAAAGTCGAAGTCGTAGTAAGGAAGGTTATTTATAAGTCCTGACTAAAGGAAATTCTAACTTACCAAACTAGAGGTACGTCAGGTTCCCTGAGAGGTCTCAGAAGAGGTTGTGGCGTCAAGTTTTCGTAGTTAAGAAACCACGAACTGAAATATCAAGTTAAGAGTGTAGGTACATACTGATGACCTTTTTGGTATCGAAACTGATCTGTTTAAAACGACCGTTTCATTACAGAGACGAAAAATTGTACGACAGATCCAAGTAGCGTCGAAAAGAAGGTTCCTTGTTCGTAGAAAATCAAAGTACCGACGTCACTGGTAGACGTCACTAGAACCTCGGGGGCTTTATTTCAGACAGTGACAAACGTAACAAAGGGGTAGATAAAGGGTCCTTCACTACCCTGTCCTACGGCACCAGAACCAGAAAACTTACAAGTCAAAATTCGGTTGAAAAAGTGAGAGGAGAAAGTGAAAGTAGTTCTCCGAGAAATCAAGAAGTGAAAGACGGTATTTCTACAACAGTAGACGTATAGACTCGAATAAGTATAAAGAGGACTTATAGAAATAAGGTCGAACACAAAGTAGATCCGGTCGTAAAGAGTACTACACGAGACTTATATTCAATTTATTCGTCCTACTGTTATATGTCGGAACTGCATAAGGAAAGGGCTCAACGAAGGTCAGACAACAAGGTACAGGTCAAGATAGATAACGAAGGACTGGACGTATGTCTAAAGAGTCCTCCGTCCAGTCCACCAGACCATAAGGGTAGAGAAAGTCTTAAAGGGTGTCAAATAACACTAGGTGTGTCAGTTTCCGAAACCGCATTAGTTATTTCGTCTTCATCTACAAAAAGACTTTGAGAGGACGAAAAAGCTACTAGGTTGTTTACAACCGTTAAACTAGAGACCAAGGAGGCGGAAAAGATTTAGGTCGAACTTGTAGACCTACAAGTACCGAGTGTATCGGACTGAACCTCTTAAAACTCATAATGAAATGATCGTACACTCTACTCACGTCAACACCCCACCAAACTTGTAAGAAACTGTAACGAAAAGAAACCCCAACCTTACTTTTGACTGGAAAAGGTCAGACACCGGTGACGGTTCAAAAGATTTAAATGACTGTATAACTTACGTCGTGAAAATGTCGTAGTACAGAATCCTAAACTTTATCGAGTTGACCTTAAGTAAGTGCAGGTGATCGAAACACGCATCATTACGAAGGATTCAGGGCGAACTGAAGTGTAAGGTCCAACAGACCGAGATCCACTCACTAGTATGGTAGTACGAATAGACCCAGTACTTCTAGAAAAAAAAAATTATCAAGACACTTAGTCAATATAAATATATATATCACACACGCACACACTTAGTCAATATGTATATATATATATGTCACACACACACTTAGTCAAAATATATATATATATATATATATATATCACACACACACACACACACACACTTAGGTAATATATATATTGACTAAGTGAAACGTTCTATGGACTTCGATTGTTTGTGTTGTAACATTCATTGACATGAGGTCTTTTCTTCTTTTTACGGATCGATNCGAGATCCACTCACTAGTATGGTAGCACGAATAGACCCAGTACTTCTAGAAAAAAAAAAATATCAAGAAGACACTTAGTCAATATAAATATATATATCACACACGCACACACTTAGTCAATATGTATATATATATATGTCACACACACACACTTAGTCAAAATATATATATATATATATCACACACACACACACACTTAGGTAATATATATATTGACTAAGTGAAACGTTCTATGGACTTCGATTGTTTGTGTTGTAACATTCATTGACATGAGGTCTTTTCTTCTTTTTACGGATCGATAGGACCCTGGTGGTCCGAAACACCTTCGGGTTCAGAGAACCTCACCGACTCACCCTTCCTCTGCGTCTGCGTCGGGGTCCGGAAGTCGGTCACGTCGAGTCTGAGGACCTCCTCGGACCTCTCCCAAGATCCCTCGGGTCCGGGGTGACGGAGGGGCGGCTCATACTCAAGGGACCCTCACGTTCACTCCTCGTCAGTCCACTGTGCGGGGTCTGTCAGGACACCAGACTTCAGTATCTCCAGTCCCCACGAGGCAATGGTCGTCGCCTCCTGTCCTCGACCCCCGTTCCCTCGCCCCAGGCGTCTCCTCGACTCGTCCCGTGCGTCCACTGGAAGTCGAAGTCGGACTGAGGTGTCCCCCGAGACCCCATTTTTAGCAGGGCACTAAGACACAGGACGGGACTTTCTCCCTCGTCCCGAAAACTTGAGTCGGAGGGTTGAGTTCCTTGTCCGTAACCGCCCACACCCTCCCCCACGTAGAGGGTCGGTCCCGAGGTCACCTCACTCCCGTGCGTCCCTAAGCCCTCCCCCGCACTAACCCAGTGTGGTCGTCGTGGAGGCACCGGGGAGGCTGCCGTCGGGGAAGGGCTTGTTGTAGTTGAGGACGGATAGGACCTTCGTCGTAGATTGCACAGAAGGGTCAAGATGGGAACACCAGGAGCGGAAGACGTAGGTCTTGGTAGAGAAGGGATCCGATTAGACCTGAAACCCTATCTTCGGAAAGTGACAAGAGGGGTAACTGGACGGACCCCTAGACTGCTGGGACGGAGAAGGACCTCTTGAACCAGAGGTCGACAACAACGTGTTCCTTCGCCCTCACTCTGACCCCTCACTCTGTCCCTCAGTGAACTCTTTTCCTCTCTCTCCTCCTCCCTTACTTCCCCTCCTCACTGTCTCCCTTCCTCTTTCCTTCCCTTCCCGCTCCTTCGCTCTCCCTCCCTTCTCACCCACTCCCTTGTCTCCGCAGAAATAAGATCCCTCTTTAGTTTTAGACAGAATCCTCCGTTGTCATTGACTACCATCCAACTCATCAGCCCCAATTCTTTTGTTAATGAAGACGTATATTTGTCAGTATTATATATTTTTTATAAATCGTCGGTCATACCGGTCACCAATGGGTGAGGTCATAAGAACGGACCTCTTAAGGTTCCTGTCTCCTCGGACCGCCCGATGTCAGGTGCCCCAGTGGTTCTCAGCCTGTGCTGACTCGTTGACAATGAAAGTGTATGACCTCCTAAGAAATTTTTTCTTTACCGGTTCCGTCGATGGTCACTATTCCCTGTGACCCTCCAAACCTCCCTAGGGTGCCGGGGGACTGACCCGGATCACCATTGGCAGATCGACGACCTAGTCCCGTTCGGTCTGCCTTTCCCCCTCTCTATGACAACCCTCCCTCGTCCGTCTTTCGGATTCCACCAAGTTCTAGGGTCGACCGAAGGTTTACCACGGCTTATAGGTCGTAAGGTCCTTGAGTACAGCGACATGACTACGTAGAACCGAACTTATCTCGGGGCCTTATCTCTGGAAAAAATTTTTTTTGTTTAAACTCCAGTATGGTATATATAAGACCACGGGATGAAAAAAGTTGAATTGTTATATAACATTCGTAAAAGGGCACCCCGAATTAAAAACCCAAAACGAAAACTTTTCCTAAAGTCCGTTAAATCAAAACTCAGCCTTAGTCCCACAACTCCCCGTTTACGAGGTCCGGTGTCTTTTTATGAACTTTGTTGGACGAACGATTACCACGCAGATGGGGAAAGGATTCAGACGCCAGTGACCTATGCGATATCCACACAATGCCGCGAAGTCAGTGCAGGCTGAGAAACGGTGGGATACCTGACATCGGGTGGTCCGAGGAGACCGGTACCCTAGGAGGCCCGTTCTTGTGACCGTACCGTTTGTAGACACTTATTTACCTCCTTGTCCAATTTTGTTCACGCCAATTTTGTTGTTCACTACCCCTCTCTACGACTGAATGTAAAATTTTACAGTTGATGCCCCCTGAAGGGACCTCCAGTTCCCAATTCTGATGAAGGTCACACCCCCGGTGTCCAAACTAGGGACCAGTCACTTGATTCTAGGACGTACGGTGATCCTTACGGTGGGGGGGTGGGGGCGTTTTAATGTTAATGATTCCATTGACTTTTATTGATGAATTTTTTTTTTTTTTCGGTCGTGATCGTTTCTTCGTGAAGGGATCTCTACACAGAACGATGTAAAGTAGATGAGTGTCTTCCCGTCATAACACGTCCAAAAGACTAAATTAAAATGTCTCTAGGACCCTCTTTATTTCTATTACCCGGTACATAAAGAACCTTGAATTCGTTTCGCCGACCGGATCCATTTTTGAGAACATTTCTTAGGAATAGAATAAACCTGAGTATAAACTCAATTAATCCTATTCTTGTAATGAAGAAGTCGGACGATGTTTCAGGGTAAAAATAACGACATTTTGTACTGTTTCTATCTTTCGATTTTATTAGGTAATAACAAGAACGTTTAGTAAAACCGAAAGTAACGGAAATGGCCACCCACGAAAAGAAGGGAAAAGTCAATAAGTAAATAGAGTTAAGTACACACGTACCAAAAACGTTAAAAAAGTTGCAAAAACTCCTGTTCGTACAATCAATGAGACATAGTAGTTTATTATAAGAGTAAACTTTTGTGTACTTTGGAAATAAAATTTTCACATTCAAACTCTTTTCGTATTGAACGGTAATAATCATATTTTGTACGGTTTAAGGGAAGATTATGATTATTAATTCTCTAAGTATAAAAGTGATTCTTTAATGTTTCAAAATTTCAAAAGATAGTCTGTCACATACGATCAGTTTAGAGAGAGGTGACAGAAAAAAAAAAAAATCCAAAACATCTTTGTAGTATTTCTTTTTACATTGAGTCACTAGATACGGAGTGGAAACTTTAAGTACGTAAAGATCCTTTGGTCTGGATGAAGACGGGATTTACAACTACGTCATGACAACTCTTACCTTCTCAGATCTCCCTTGAAGTCTGAGGCCCGTGGGCGTAAAGGAAGACTTCGGGACTCGGAAAATAGACTGACCAAACGGTCCGGAAGAGTCGCCGCACGAGTAGGACTACCATCCTTCCAACAGTCCCTCCTTGGAGACTTTTGAGTGGAGGACGACTCGACTTCACGTACCGAGTCCTTTCAGTTATAAAAGTCAGATGGAAACAGGAGTGACGTATTTTTTTCCCGAAACTCACAAATAGGGAAAATAATGCCCACTCATGACCGTCTCCTTTTTTTGACCGAAAGTAAAAAATATGAAAACGTCTCTCGTTTTTACTTCTTCGCGTCCCTTGAATAAAGTCTGAAGTGATCTAGGAAAGAGATCCAACAAAATAATCTTTGAGCTTTATCTGTCCGTTGGTACTTTTTATTTTGATCGCTCATAATCACAGTTCCGGCACAAAGAAACTTGGGTCATCAAATTGAAACAAGAATTCCTACTCTACAGACATCAAATCCACTATCTCAGCGGAAGACGACACTTCTCCACCAGTTGGTTCACTCTTCGTTTTACTTTGAAACCTATCCCCGTCCCCCACCCCCACCCCCGAAGGTATGTAACAGAAATTTGGAGTCCACTGATAATAAAAACAAAATTTGTTAGGTAAACTACAATAAAAATAAGTACGTTAGTTATACGTAAATCTAAAGTGGTATCAAATTGTGAATAAGAATAGACAATCAGGAAGAACTCGACTCAAGTGTGAGGGTCCATCTGACACAGGGGTAAAGGAGTCCCGTCTTAAATAATCCACACTACTACTGTATCCATAACTAGTTTCTAAACTCAGGTCCTTCACCCCAAACCACCAACGTGTATGAGTTGTATTAAGAAATCTTCGTGTCACTCGAGTGACCCGGGACACTTGTCGTCTAAATTGTTAATCCCAACTTACTTACTTACCGCTCGTCAGGTATCAGAACACGTGTATGGGAAGACGACTGATATCATTTTTCTCGATTTCGATAATAAAAGCCAAAGTTGTTCAAAATTGACAATCGTCATTTGAAACAATGAAACGTGATCAGTCCATTGGAAAGAACTTAGACTAATGAATAACATATTTAACATATTATAACGAATTGTCTTTGACAACACTCGTACTTCACTATGTTCCATATTTTCTCTTTCGTAAAAATTAACATTTTCTCAACCCCTCCCGCGTTTCCTCCGAAGTTACCAATCAGAGGTCCAATGTTATTATTTATGGATATTTTCTTATCTTGAAATCACTCTTAGGTCCTCCTTTTATGTACATTCACGATATATTATTGTGAGTGGAATACTCATCCTAATTTAAACTGTTGTGTGGCTTTGAAATTATGTGGTGAATGTACTAATCACAAACGCCACGACACACGACACGAGTCGGTGCAGGTTGAGAGACTCTGGGATACTTGACATCAGACGGTCAGAGGAGACAGGTACCCTAAAAAGTCCGTTCTTATGACCTCATCCAACGGTAAAGGAGGAGGTCCCCTAGAAGGACTGGGTCCCTAGGTAGGGACCCAGAGGACGTAACGTCCTCCTAAGAAGTGGGTGACTCGGTGCATCACAAGTAATTTACAGTCGATAATAGAGATGATAATAATTACGAAAAGATGTTCTTTTACTTGAACCTCTCACAATCATTGAGTAATTGTAGAATCTCGATCAATCACCGACTAACCACCACCACAGGTTAACGAGTGAGGACAGGCTAAGAAACGGGCGGTACCTGACGTCCGGAAGGACGGGACATCACCGACTATAGTCGGGGGTTTGAGGTTCAGGTCAGACTAAAGGTTTACTTCGGACATGAAATTGGTAAACTAATATTCCCTTGAGGGAATTCTAATACAAAGAAATTCGGACCATTATCTGATATAGGATGTACTATTTTGTGTTTTTACCATAACTTTAGTAATTTTTACTTTGAAAAGTGTGCAAACCACCAAGGAAGAAATTATGTCTGTTGTACCCAGGAAATGGAAAAAGTCACAAAGCCCATCTAATTTGTCTCTTGCGAATAGTTGAGCCCCCGTTGTCATCAGGGAAGAATGTGTAGTGACGTCACTCCGACCCCCAACCCTGTTCCAGGGCGTACTGCGTACGCGCGTCGGGAGCCCCGCCCCGGACGCGCCGCCCCCGCCCCGAGGGCCCGACCGCCCTCCGAACTTTGGGTCTGCTATTCCTCGGTCCGATGGGGACTCACGTCCGACGGGGCGAGGGAGACCCTAAGTAGGCGAGACCCTAAACGCCCGACATCCCGAGCTCCTTCTGTCGGATCGATCCCCCTGAAGGGCGCCCCTGGCCTCTGGGGCCCAGAGGCGCGTCCTCGACTGCGCGGCACATCCATGTCGGTCTCTCTTGGCCGCAGGTAGCGGGCGCGCCTCCCCAGAACCAGGGCGGGCGGCGGGGGATAACCAACAAGTCCCCTGCGCCTGTCCGCCTAAAGGCGTCTCGGGCGGGACGCGTACGCGCGACGGCGGTGACGCAGTGCGAACGCGCAAGTGCGACGGGCAATACCGCCGGGGGCCCCCGGAACCCCCGGGGCAGAACTTTCCACTCGTCCGCCCCTGGCTCGGCCACGCTGCCGCCGGGCCGGAGACCTGCCNTAGCGGGCGCGCCTCCCCAGAACCAGGGCGGGCGGCGGGGGATAACCAACGAGTCCCCTGCGCCTGTCCCCCTAAAGGCGTCTCGGGCGGGACGCGTACGCGCGACGGCGGTGACGCAGTGCGAACGCGCAAGTGCGACGGGCAATACCGCCGGGGGCCCTCGGAACCCCCGGGGCAGAACTTTCCACTCGTCCGCCCCTGGCTCGGCCGCGCTGCCGCCGGGCCGGAGACCTGCCCGCGGGCTCAGCGCCGAGGGGACCCCAGCGGTCGGACCGACGGCCCTCCTCCGCCCCCAGACAGGAGATCGGGTCGTGGCCTTGGCGGGCACTGCCAACCCCAAGGCAGAGCCTCGGGTCCCGGGCGCGGCGGGGTGGACCCGGCCCAGTCCGCGCGCCGCGTCTGTGCGCAGCCCGACCCTCCGAGCCCCCCGCCCCCCCTCCCCCACCAAAAGTCGAAAAGGACCCAAGACCGCAGAGACATACCGGCCCACCTAAACGCCCCTACCCCGAGATCACTTTAACCTTCTTGGTCATTGAGGAGACGGACAAGAGACAGTCACACTGGTCTTGGAGAGTCACTCCTTACTAAGGGAGGTCCGTGCGGACTTTCCGTGGTCCGAAACTCGTCCCTCCCAAAGCATTCGACACAAGGGAAGGGGCGTTTCAGACGGACAACCGGCACAAAAACATCCTGGACGTTTGATTTTCACGGGAAATGAAAAAATTTGCGAACTCCCCCACCCTCCTTGGCCTCCTCCTCCTGTTTACTTCAGACATAGTTTAAGTCCGAAGTAAAAGGTATTTCAAAACAACCTTACGTGAATACAAAAACAGAAACTGACGAAAACACGACGTCGGAAGATTGACTCACCAACAAAACGGGAGTTTCGGATTCTATTAACGAGAGACCAGGAAATGTCTTTTGTTCTGAGACCGTAATCTTTCAATCCGAACCAAATTCTTAAACCCTTCTCAACTCTTACATTTGACACTGTATACATACTCATTTCAACAAAAAGGGAACTTTAAAATTTCTTAGATTACCGTGAAAATCGTCTTCTTTAGCATTTAAATGAAAAATTACACTTATCTTGTCCTCTTTTTAGACAACTTTAGAAACCCAACTCCCATATAGTCTATATAAAGTACGATCGTAGAACAAACAAAAGTCTACAACACCGGATACAACTTCACACCAGTTGGTTACCCTGTCTTTTAATGAGTTTCTGGAAATTCTTAGTTGAACACCTATACCCCCGTTTCCATTCTTTAAGTAAAATAGTAACGATGTGGACTGTCACCAGACTTTGTATACCTCTAGATGAACGCAAAAGAATAAAACCCTCAAAAATGAATCTCGTGCTACCTGTTTCTCTCCTGTCACCCATTCACCGTCGTCTTTTTTTCCTCTCTTGGTACCATACTCTTTAACTCTTGTCGACCCGAACCCCCACTGCGTTCTCCTCTCGAGGTCCCACCTTTATGTCCAGGACGGTCACCGACAAACCTACGGACTATGAGAAGTAGTTTCACACCTTATGTCCTTTTCCTTGTCAAAAAAATTCCCTTTTCAACACTTAAACCCCTATAACCTTTATGGACTATCTGTAAACCTACATGTTTAGACCTTGAACTCTAACAGTCCAGACCTCTAGGACAAAATCCGTAGTCCCTGTATTCTCAGCCCACCACTGATGGGTCCACCAATCTTACTTCTCACGATCCACCTCGGACAAATCACAAACGCCCCGACCATACCCTCAGTACCTGGAGCCCTGCCTCTGACCCTTCCTGCCTGTGGACCTCTTAGGTCTTTTGTACGGACCTACACCCTCCTCCCTGTCTGAAGTTTCTACCTTTAAGATTTTACCACGGATTCAAATGCTTTTCAATCCTAACCCCTTATAAGAAACGCGAACTTTCGACATTCCAGGAACAACTCACAGGGGTACAGGTTACTCGACCCAATTCCCTCAGTACCTCTGGACTCCTTACCCCACCACTGCCGTCGTCGAGCTTCGGCCCCAAGTCTACACTCGGCTGAAGCACCGCCCCCCCCCCNCCCCTCCCCCAGACCAGCCGACCACTTTCCTCTCTAATTGTGTCCATTCTATGGTGACTTCGGTCCCGTTCCTAATCCCTGCCAGTCCCGTATTGTATTTGACCTCCCGTCACAAGAGGGAATAAGTCCGTCTCACAGACGAGGACGCAAAGGAAACTGAGTGGGACCAGGGACTGGATCACTCGTCCCCTTTCTGAGTTCTCGTCTGATCCCACTGTCCGTCTTCCGTCCCGGGCCCCAAACGAAAACTTGGACTCTTCTGTGAAAAAAAGACGATTTAGCCTTCCATTTGGGTAATCCTAAAGCCCTCCCAAAGGTGAACTATGGTCGGTGTATGAACCCGAGGCGCACAATAACACTGTCCTTTTTCGACGCTTTGTCCTCATCCGTCTTACCGAAAACTCTCATCATAATTCCACAACCTAGAGAACTTAAAAAAAGAGGGGTGGAAAATAAATCGTTAAAAAGTTTATCTTTTCAACTTTCTTACCATACCACTTATATCTGGGTTGTTAATTGTATGAACGAACCTGAGGTAAAGAGATTTGTCATATACATGAAAAAGACTTGATAAGTTTTCATTTAACGTCTATGGTATTAAACAGGGATGTATATAAATCGGACATAGAAAATCTTGTTTCTACGGAAGACACACTGTCTTCTGGCAAAGTGTAGACTCTTTCGATAGTCACTAAAGGATCGTCGAAAAACGTCACAAACTTATTCAAACATTAAGACAGTCGTATATTTTCGGGGTGACGACACATACGAACCAGAACAGACAGAAATGGAAGTCGGTAGTGTCACACAAAGACTACCACATAGTCGGACCACACTTAAAGGTAAAAGGACATGTAGAAGGGTATGAATAAAACTTCTGGGACAAGTCCAGAGGTGGAGTACAAACGTAACCCAAAAAGAAAAAGAAGAACTAAACATTCGTAAGAAATATGAGAAGTCAACTGGGGAAACAGTCGGGACACTTAACGTTATAAAAGACAGACACCGAACGAAAAAGTGGAATTATCGTAGAAAACTACTATTACCATCAAATAAGGAATGCCACTCGAAGACACACACATAGAACAAAATTTTTTAGATAAAGATGTACGGCCAACACCCTTAAAAAGAGAATAAAAGGTCTTCGAAAATAGTAAAACGGAAAGTGTAACTCTAAATGTCATGTAAACTTTAATCAAAAACATACACCATACTTTAGTCAAGACAAGTCAGAGAGTCAGTACAGGCTGAGACGCCGGGGTACTTAGCGTCGTGCGGTCCGGAGGGACAGGTAGTGGTTGAGGGCCTCAAGTGAGTTTGAGTGCAGGTAGCTCAGTCACTACGGTAGGTCGGTAGAGTAGGAGACAGTAGGGGAAGAGGAGGACGGGGGTTAGGGAGGGTCGTAGTCTCAGAAAAGGTCACTCAGTTGAGAAGCGTACTCCACTGGTTTCATAACCGCAAAGTCGAAATCGGAGTCAGGAAGGTTACTTGTGGGTCTTGACTAGAGGAAATCTTACCTGACAAACCTAGAGGAACGTCAGGTCCCCTGAGAGTACTCAGAAGAGGTTGTGGTATCAAGTTTTCGTAGTTAAGAAGCCGTGAGTCGAAAGAAGTGTCAGGTTGAGAGTGTAGGTATGTACTGGTGTCCTTTTTGGCATCGGAACTAAAAAAGGGTCACCCACTAGAGTTGTGGTAAATAACTTTTCTGACAGGAAATCGTGTCACTGTGGAAACAGTAATCCATTGGTCCAAAGTCACGGGTATGTCAGACAAGAGTACTGTTTGGGGGGATAGAATTAATGAAAAATATTATTTAGAATGGGAAACAAGAAGTTCAGTCCCCCAAGACCGAAAGAATCAGAAAACGAAAAGGTCTATGTATTAACCTTGACCAAACAGTCAAACGTCGGACTTCGAAGAAACCCTAGAATTAACCATAACCTATCTCTTGTCGTCTAGTCATACCTTTCTTGACTGTACGAATATGTGCCCTTAGAAGATTTCGTAGTTGTACTACACACGGAAACGGCTAAACCCAGATAAAGTAAAAGAGTCACGGCAAAATACTAAAAAGAGACCAATAAAACAACGACAATACTTACCATGGAAAACTTACGAAAAAGGGTAACGACAATATATCTTGATCAATAAAACGTACAGACGGAACAGAGGTCTTTTGAATGGTTTGAGAGGACTTAAGACAGTGTAAAACCCCTAAAAATTGTTACACGTGTTAACTGAGAATGCACGTGTCTCGGCAAAATAAAAAGAGATTAGGATTGTGAAAAAGAAAAGAACTGTATGACACGACCGACCCCGGTCAACCTATCTTACCTCTATGAGGAGTTGTCTTCCCAAAATCGTAAAGGGTAGTACGTCACAATATGGTCGAAAGTCTAGGATTAAATGACACGTAAAAGGAGTGATTATTTGTAAAATTCAAGTAGTTTGCGTAAAAACCGTACATTAACTGCACCGATACTAAAAAGAGAAAATGAAACAATTACTTCACTTATTACTAACTGAAAAACAAGATTTGGTCGAAACGTCAGGACCTTATTTGTCCCCACTCTTACGTGACATATACAACCAACTATGACACACATATGTGATAACATATACAACCAACTATGACACACATATATGATAACATATACAACCAACTATGGTAAACGATTAATAAAACAACGAAAAAACCGTTCACAGATGTTCTCACTGTGACCGAACATGAATTCTTTGAATACGTCTATCATCACTTAAATGGAAACAAAAGACGGAAAACAGACGTCCAAAGTTTTTGCAAATTGTTTGTTCATTGAGTACAGCACAAGTTTCTGCCCATGGTCTCGTGGACCCTTTTTCGTGTCTTCTCTCCGCACTTCGAGCAGAGTCACGAGACCCAACTGTCCACTCAGGAAAGAGGACCAAAAAAAAAAAAAGGGGGAATTCAATAGATCACAACCATCTCTCACCTCTATAAAACGTACTTAGTGTCTTGATCTATTTCAAAACAAAGGTAGAAAAGAGACGGAGAATGACCCCCGTAGACTGCAGGAGTCAAAGGATCCTACTTTCTGCCCACACCACATTGAGGGTCGAACGGGTCTCTGGGACTCCGTCTCAGACACACCACACAACTCCCTTGTCTCTTCGTCTAACAATCAGATGATTCCACCGGTCAGAGATTGTTTTGTGGTGGTTGACCGGCATTCGTCGTCTTTACATAGAGAGTCTGAAGACCTCCGATCTTCAGGTGTCACCTCCACAGGTGTCGCAACCCAAGAAGACTCCGGAGAGGGGAACCGAACGGCCACCGGCAGAATACGGCCCCAGGTCGGGGCCACCTAGGTCCCTTAAGCTTCCCCTCTGCCTCAGTCACAGGATCCATTCTTGATAAATTAATCTTTTCTCTCTAATCCTTTCTTATCATCCTTTAAATCACCTCTTTTCTCCGACTTATTGAACCAAATGCACCTTTCGATTATTTTGGCACTCTGTTCTCCAAACATGGTAGATGCATCCGGTGGTCGTGGGTGAACTTATCGCCTCCCACGGGGCGGAACCCGAGGGAGAGCGGAACCCGAGGGAGAGTGCACCCAGAATCTTCGGTCCCGTTCATTCATCTGTACCGCTCGGAGGTGCGGGGTCTACCCTTAAGTCGGTCTTTTAACTCATTTCTTCTGTGTCCCTCTGGTTCGACGAAGCCGCTCGCTCCGGGATATTGAAATAAAAGTCTTCCTGAAAATATGGAAAGGGTGTTTACTACGACACATGTAATAGAAGACCGGAACCTCCGGACACTTGTAAAATTCTGGGAGAAAACTATTTCCGGCGAGTTGGTCTTTTGAATAAAAGGGAACTTCACACAAAAGAAATATAAAGATTAGATACAGTCGGAGTCTTTCATAGTTTGTTTCAATCTAAAAGTCCTTCGTTTCCACGTCGCTCAATGTTGTTTCTTTCTTGGTTAATCGAGTTTCCAGACTACACCAATCAAAGTTCCGATGCAAACAAAAAAGAATGTAAGATTGATACAATTGTTTACATGAGGGTCCACGTGTCACCTATTCTCTATACTCTTGAATCGTTGTTCGTACCGGGTTATTACTTTAGGATGTGGTCGTGATGAGATTATTGAATTGAGAAACTTTCCGAAATACAAAATCCGAAGGGACGGAGAGTGTCATCCCCCCGACATTGTTAGTGTCCGTATCAACATTTTCAGACCCATTCCGTTCAATCTCTCGGTAGTCTCCCCAAACTCGACTTTGTGAGGAAAATATACGTCTTCTGACAATTAACCTCGAGATTCAATTGAAAAAGGTCTCTTTCCACCAGCCCCTATCGGGGGACAACACAGTCTTCTCACCTTTCGTGTCATGTTATTTCGTCCGTCTGAGACCAAAAACCCCCATCTACGAGTCCTTTTAGGTCCCCCTGGGGACTCCGGACTAGAGTCGGAAACGAAAAACGGTCCGGGGGAAGGAGTACTGGAAACGGCACCCGTCCTAAGGGGTACGACCGAGGGTCGTTAGAACAAAAACAGAAGTGAACCAGACCGACAAAGACACAGGAGTAGAGAAAATATTCCTGGGATTAGAATGACCCAATGGGTGGGGGTCCCTGGAGTAAGTTGGAAGTGATAGAGGAAGTTCCGGGGCAAAGGTTGACGTCAGTGCAGCAAACCAGACCCCGTAGTCCTGAAGTACACTTAAGTCCCCTGTGTTAACTCGGACACGTTCTTACGTCCTTATCAGAATCCCCTCCGAATCCTCCTCCAACTCCAGTCTCCCTCACCCCATAGTTACTATATTTAGTTCAAAGGACTTTAGGTCTACATTTGCTCAGTATGACGACTAATAGATCTTTTGATCTCAGTTAAATGTGCTTTTGTCATTCTGTCTTATACTCCGTATCTGAAACCGACAACTACACACTTCGACGAGATTTTCTTAATTCGGAAAGTTAATTTTTTTTGAAAAGTCACTCCGTACTACTAACTAACGTAAAGAAACAGAAGGTAACAGACCCGTCTGAGTCTAAGGTCGGAGTGAGAGAGGAGAAAACGAATTTTGTTCCACAAGAAGTAAAACCTACGCAGGGCAAACGGGCGACAAACGGGCACTAATCTGAGGGCGATGGACGACAAAGGCAGACGGAGGATTACCCTACGCTCAAAACGAGCGGACCGTTCCGTAACGACCAAAAAAGGGGTGACACACTACTGACAACAAAGGAAACTCCGATTATTCGACGGGCACCCCTCCGTCTAAGTCTAGTACATCTGGACGAGGGAACCCGGGTCCACATAGCAAGTACCACCAAGAACGGACTTGGTCGGAATTGGGGCTCAGAATATCCTACTGACAAACGGTTCAGGTCGCGAAGACCGACACGGGTCGACACACGATACTCTTTCTCGGAAGAAAAGAGGGTGTGACTAACTAATCACAGTCGTGGACCCAAGAACATAAAAAGTTGCCGAATCTCAAGTGTTACAGACAGACCACGACTCTAGTAAGTCTAAACCCATCACCCTCAGGGAAGTCGGTCAAGGACACAGAGACACTGGAGCACGGACGAGGGGGGGTTCCGGGCCACAGTCGGCAAAGGCGTGTCTGGCACTCGGGAAACTCACCCTGTCGTAGGACCTGACTCTACACCCCGACCACCCGAGGGCCGGCACCGTGCAGTGGGGAAGAGCCGGAAGGTCCGTCTCCGTCCTCTGTGTAAACGAGGAAAGAAGGGAAAAGGCAGGGATAAACTCTAATACACTACACAATCAAAAATCTGATTTTAAGAGAGACAAGAAAAATAAATAAAAATCACTAACGAAATCCCAAATGTGTTATCTAGGAATTGAAGACTCAGACGAATCTGAATCATAACATGGTGCGGTGTATTTTATGTCTATCTCTGAACCGTTGATACACAGGCATCAAAGACGGGGGAAGGGGACACAATCCCACCAGTATACCTAAAGTTGGTACAGGTAATCTCCGGACGTTCTGTCACAACAGTGACACGAGATTTGTGAACAGACATAAAATTTATTTAATTCACCTTTTCTATCACAGAATACAAATAGACATATAAATAAGAAAGAGAATGAGAAGCAAAGACTCCTAGACTCAAAGAAGACGATAAAGGAAAGTCACACTTATCAATATAAACCGCAAAGAAAGAAAAAAACAATTAATTTTAGGTGTATGATATTTGAGTGGGACAACCACATGTAAAATCATCAAAAATTACATAAGATAAGTCTACAAACATCGTCAATAGTGACGGATTAGGTCCTGGTAAAATAGGGGAGTCTTATTCGAGGTATTGGTAATCGTCAGTAAGGGGAACCCGAGGAATGACGGTCGGCGACCGTCGGTAGTCAGATGAAAAACAGAAACCTAAATGGATCGGACCTGTAAACAGTATTTACCTTGGGCTGTAGTACGTCGAAGAACACAACCTAAAGAACGGAACCGTAGTGCAAAACCTCAAAGTAAGCACAACATCGGCCACAGTCAAAAAATAAAGAATCTCAGTGACTTATAGTAGTACAAAACAAATAGAAGTAGTCAACCTTCTGTCTGTAAACCAAATAAACGTGAAAAACCGGTGACTCATTACGACGACACTTGTAAATACACGTCCAAAAGTACACTTATATGCATAAAGGCTAGGAGAACCTATATATACGTGGATACTTACTTTAAAGACTCAATGTGCCTTGGGTAAACAAATCGTGAAACACCTTCACGGTCAAAAAGTCTAACCCACATGGTAAAATGTAAGGACGGTCATTACAAACTCCGAACAATAGGGAGAAATACAACTATCGGTAATACAACACCTACACTTCACCATAGAGTGACATCAAAACTGAACATAAAGGAATCACTGGTTACTACAACTTTTCGAAAAGTACCAAATTAACCGACAAATATATAGAAGCCTCTTTACAGATGAGTTTGTGACAGGTAAAAAATTTTGAGTTCAATAAAAAGAACAAACTCTATCTCAAGAAATAAGACCTATGTATAAACGTGTGTATTACTCTGGGAATAGTCCGTATAATAAACGTTTGTAAAAGAGGGAAAGACACCCAACAGAAAAGTGAAAGAGCAACCATAGGAAACTTCGTGTTCAATTTTTAAAAATTCGGGTCACAAAGATAAAAAAGGAAACAACAAAGTCAAAATTTACAGTATAAATTCTTTATTAACGGACTAACGTCCCGCACTTTTAAATGTGGACACCAAAGAAGAGTCTCAAAATATCAAGACAGAAATTGTGAATCCAGACACCAAATGAACTCAATTCAAAAACGTGTACCAGACTCGATACCGCAGTGGAAGTGAAAATGTACGCTGACAGGTCAACAGGGTCATGGTGACAACTTATCTGATAACAAAGGGGTAATTTAATAGAACCACAGGAACAATTTTTAATTAACCGGCATCTATGGACCTACATAAAGACCTAAGAGTCAAGACAAAGTAACTAGACACACGAATAGAATTACGATCGTGGTGTGACAGAACTAATGACAACAATGGCAAGTCAATGATTCAGCACCGGCTGAGAAACATTGGGGTACCTGACGTCGTACGGTCCGAAGGGACAGGAAATAACATAAGACCTCAAACGAGTTTGAATACAGGTAACTCAGTCACTACAGTAGGTTGACACAGTAGGAGACAGTGGGGGAAGACGGAAGTCAGAAACGGTCGTAGTCCCAGAAAAGGTTACTCAGTCTAGAAGGGTAGTCCACCGGTTTTATAACATCGAAGTTATAGTCAGAAAAGTTACTTATAGGTCCTAACTAAAGGAAATCCTAATTGACCAAACTACAGGAACGATAGGTTCCCTGAGAGGTTGTGTCAAGTTTTTGAACTTAAGAAGTCACGAGTTGGAAGAAATACTAGGTTGAGAGTGTAGGGAGACACCGATGACCTATTTGGTATCGAAACTGATATACCTGAAAACAGTCGTTTCACTATAGAGACGAAAAATTATGTAACAGATCCAAACAGTATATCGAAAAGAAGGTTTCTCGTGAATGGAAAATTAAAGTACTAATGAATTAACGACATCGAAATGTCATTCAAAACTTCAACCTTCACACAGAAGAGGTCAGAACTAAAAGAAGGTCAAGGAAACGTAAAGACATACTCAAAGTCCTAAACGAACAACCAAAGCCCCTCCCTCCCTTCCCTCTTTGACTATAAATTATCTCCAACACAATGTAGTAATTAATATATCCACAACGTAGAACGCTAGGTACCGGTACAAAAATAAAAGAACAGACATTAAAGAAAGGTAATACAGAACATCAAAGGTCACACATTTAGAACGGGGAAGATCCAATTTAAATAAGGGTTAAATAAAAGAAAAACTACGATAACATTTACCTTAACAAAAGAATTAAAGTAAAAATCTAACAAGTTAATAATTTTATGTCTTTATATTGACTAAAAACATGCAAGTAAAACATAGGACGTTCAAAAACTTGAACGATAATCGATTCACAGAAACACTAAAAGAATCCTAAAAAAACGTATGCCACAACACATTAGACAGATGTCTCTATCAAAATGAAGAAGGGAAGGTTAGACCTACGGAAAATAAAGGAAAAGATGAGATTAACGGGACTGATATTAGAGGTCGTGTCATAACTTATCTTCGTCACTCTCACCTGCAGAACAGACCGAGGGTCAGAATCCTCTTTTCGAAAGACATAAAGAGATAATTCACACTACAATCGAAACCTACAAAAAAAGAATTACCCACCTGAAACAGTCCAACTCCTTTAAAGGAAGATAAGAATCAAAAACAAACAAAGCTAAACAAATAATAATTTCCTACAACCCAAAACAGTTTTACGAAAAAGACGTTAATAACTCTATAGGTACACTATATATATGTATATATATAAACAGTAAGTAAAGTAATTACACCACATAATCTAACTAAAGTACACCACTTGATTGAAACACAAGGACCCTATTTGAGACGAACCAATACAACATATGAAAACAAAAAAAGATTGACATAGTCAAACGATCATGAAATAAAAGGAAAAACGTTGTCGACATAAGCATTCCATATAACCAGTGATGAATCTTACTGAAAGAGACCAAAACCTCAGTCCGTCATAGCCGTAGCATCTTAATCAACCCGACACAAGAAGACAGAAGACTTCAAATACCCCTAACCACAATCGAGAAATTCGTAAACCCTCTTGAGTGGTCACGTCGGTAGACCCGGACCGGAAAAACACCCTCCCAAAAAGTAATCATTAAGTCAGAGAACAATGTCCAAATGAATTCAAAAGATAAGAACTCAGTCAAATCTATCAAACACAGAAAGACCTCAAACAAGTAAAGCAGATCCAACAGATTAAACAACCGGACGTGAACAAACATCATAACAGGAAACATATTATCAGGAAACATAAAACTATTCCAGCCATCGCCGAGTAAGGATCATACTTAATTATAGCGAAAAGAAAAACAGAACTAGTTAAATTCGATTTCCGAAAAGTTAAAGAAACTACAACAGTTTCTTGGTTGAAAACCAAGGAAACGACAAAGAGGTAACACAAAGAAAAGAAAAAATTTAAATGCGATATTAATAAACAAAGGAAGACGAACAAAACCCAAGTCAAACGAGAAAATAAAGAGATCAATCTCGTAATCTTTTAAGTAAACTTTAGAACTGAGAAAAAACTACACAAATGTCAATATTTAAAGAAGATTCGTATCATCGAAGTAGAGTACTTCAAACCATAAAAACACAATTCAATAAAGTCCACAATTGGCAAAAGAGAGTACTAAAGAAGAAACTGGTTAACCAATAAATCCTCGAAGAATAAATTAAAGATGTATAAAAACTCGGAAGACATGAACCAAGACAAAAACCATAGAGTAAAGTGAGACAACACTCTCCTCTTGTATAAAATTCTAAAAAAATTCACCAACTCTGAACAAAAATACGGGATTGGAAACTAGACCGGTCCACTTACAACACACACGTGAACTCTTCTTACACATAAGTAAGGCAATAACACCTATGTTACAAGATATATATCTACAAACAATCTAGATCGACTAAACATGACAAAAGAGTCACAAAAAGACCTTTTCCAAGTCAAAAGTAAGGTTAGGGTTTCTTTCCGTTACGGCTTCTTACAAGTCTGATGGCATGTTAACGTGAGTAGAGTGTGCGATCGTTTCATTACGAGTTTTAAGAGGTTCGGTCCGAAGTTCTCATACACTTGGTACTTGAAGGTTTACAAGTTCGACCTAAATCTTTTCCGTCTCCTTGGTCTCTAGTTTAGCGGTTGTAGACAACCTAATAATTCTTTCGTTCTCTCAAGATCTTTTTGTAGACGAAGACGAAATAACTGATACGTTTTTGGAAACTGAAACACCTAGTGTTACTTGACCTTTTAAGAATTTCTCTACCCTTGTGGTCTGGTGGACTGGACGGAGGACTCTTCGGAATACGTCCAGTTCTTCGTCGTTCATCTTAGCCTATACCTTGTTGTCTGACCAAGTTTTAACCTTTTCCTTATGTAGTTCCGATCTATAATAGTCACACGAATAAATTGAATGTATCATGTAGTACACTTTACGACCCGACCTATTTTTCAGACCTTAGTTCCAACGACCCTCTTTATAGTTATTGGAGTCTATACGTCTTCTGTGGTGGAATTACCGTCTCTCCCTTCTCCTTGAGAACTACTCTTACTTTTTCGACTGAAAAAGAGTTGTATTTCTTCTGATTCTAGTACCGTAGGCCAGGGTAGTGAAGTACTGTTTATCTACCCCTTTGTTACCTTTGTCACTGTTTGAAATAAAAGAAACCGAGGTTTTAATGACGTCTACCACTGACGTCGGTACTTTAATTTTCTGCGAACGAGGAAGCTTCTTTTCGATACTGTTTGGTTCTGTCGTATAATTTTTCGTCTCTGTAATGAAACGACTGTTTCTAGACAGATCAGTTTCGATACCAAAAAGGTCATCAGTACATACGTACACTCTGAACCTGGTATTCCTTCAGATTCGTGACTTCTTAACTACGAAAACTTGACACCACAACCCCTTCTGAAAACTCTCAGGGATCCTGGCGTTCCTCTAGTTCGGTCAATTAAGATTTCGTTTAGTCAGGACTGATAAGTAACTTTCCTGACTATGACTTCGAGGTTATGAAACCGGTGGACTACACTTCTTGACTGAGTAAACTTTTCTGGGACTACGACCCTTTCTAACTTCCGTCCTCTTCCCCTACTGTCTTCTACCCTACCAACCTACTGTAGTGGCTGAACTACCTGTACTCAAACTCGTTCGAGACCCTCGACCACTGTCTGTCCCTTCGGACCGTACGGTGTCAGGTACCTCAGCGTTTTCAGTCTGCACCGACTCTCTGACTTGACTTGACTTTACAAAAAAAAATAAAGAACTAGACAAATTAACAAGATATGTAACAACTAACCCCACAACGTAAGCGGTTCACAAAGACAATTTAATAAATAAAGAGAGAAATTAGAACCGTCAGACCGTAAAGAAAAATAGTCCATTGTTGTCTAAAGACACCAAAAGACATAGACTTCTACAGGGATAAACAAACACTTATTACAAGAATTACCAATATGTTAAGATCCAACTGTCATAAAAACAAAAAACGAAGACAAAAGGTGACGAATTTTCCACAAAGGGGACTCAGAGACAGGAGTATTCTTCGGACATCAGTACGTTTATTAAAGAGGTGGCACTCATGACATAGAAAAACACACCGAAGAAAGTTCGAAAAGAGTAGAAACCAAAAGTCTTCAAATTCCCAGACCTACACCACGGAAATTTAAGTAAGAGACTTCTAAAACGACTCAAAAAAAAAAATTACTATATTCCAATATATAAAGTAGATTTTCGTACTATTTAAACCCGACAACAAACTCTAAAAGAGAACACGGAGAAAAAGACCATGATGAAATTAATCGACCTATAGTCCTTAACCAATTCGAAAGAACATTTCTCGGTCTATCATTTATAAAATCCGAAACACCAGATATAAGTTCACGAGGGACGGGACCACACCCTTCTAGGGACCTCTTCTCGTTTGTTTACTCACATTTGTTACTTTGAAATATTGTTTTGGACCAGCACCCGGTCCACCGGACAACCGACAGTAAACGGTCAGGGAGGGCACATTATGTCGAAAACTTTAAAAGGGTGTTCAAAGTAACTGAGAAAGGAGAATAGTCAAGGTAGGACAGTAATTCAGATAAATGATTTACGCAAAGTCTATAAAAAGTAAAGATTGTAAAGGTGAACCAAGAAAGAATACAAACGTACAAAACAAAGAATCGACTCTAAAGGAGAGAGAGGAAAAGAGTAGAAAGTAATGTGTACATAAAAGGTAAGACACCGTCTTCTACGAATATCTTTAAGGAACAGACTAGTAAAGTCGTAGAACTCCAACCACTGACAACCAAACAAAAGAAACAAGGAATTCTTACACAGTGTAAAAGAACTGAGAAGACATTGTCCTGAAACTCAACATAAAACCTGTAACATTTACAATACATCTGAGACCCAAGAAATGACAATGAGGTTTCCCATAACTAAAACAAAATCCTTCGTCCACTAAATAAATCGAAATTTGAAACCTGACAGTAAAATTCTGGACACGACCCATAAACGAACCTAAGTCAGTTAAGAAGTTCGGAATCGACGTCCGATTGAACAAACGGAGTACCTGTACATCCAGTCCCTAGTCGGTCTCTGAACCTGAACACAGGAGTCTTGGACTCCAAACGGGAGCGACCAAGAAACGAAGGACATAGGACCGTAGTAAACGACCACCGGAATAGACGGGGCCGAGAAATAAGACCAAGGAAACCCGTCTTCCTATCGTCCACGGGTAATCACTGGTAAGTATACGTAAAAATCAATGTTTACAAAAAGGTGTAAAAATACATTATATAGTAAAAAATTTTGCATGTATACCAGAAAATATCATCTAATGGGTCAGTGAACCGGAAGGGTCCATCGTGTCACTATTTCTTAGACGGACGGTCTCGTCCTCTGTACTCTACACCCAAACTAAGGACCCAGTCCTTCTATGGGAACCTCTTCCTTTACCGTTGGGTGAGGTCATAAGAACGTCCCTTTAACGTACCTGTTTCGTCGGAACACCCGATGTCAGGTACCCCGGTGTTTCTCAGCCTACACTGACTCGTGTTGTGTGTTGGTCGTTGAATGCGTCGGACAGAGGGTAATCACTCACACTTCCCAAGACGAAAGGAAAAGAAATGTCAGTCTTTGTCATGTCGTGACTTCGAGACACATGTATGAACGAACGTCTCCACATTAGACGAACACCACCAACAAGTCAGTTATTCGACACGGGCTGAGAAGCGTTGGGGCACCTGACGTCGGACGGTCCGAAGAGACAGTAGGTGATAGAGGACCTCAACCGAGTATGAGTGCAGATAACTCAAACACTACGGTAGGTTGGTAGAATAGGAGACAACGGAAGAGTAGAAGGACGGGAGTCAGAAAGGGTCGTAGTCCCAGACAAGGTCACTCCACCAAGAAGGGTAGTCCACCGGTCTCATGACCTCGAAGTCGTAGTCAGAAGGGTTACTTATAACTCCCAACTAAAGGAAATCCTAACTGAACAAACTAGAAGAAGACAGGTTCCCTGAGAGTTTTCAGAAGAGATCGTGGTGTCAAGATCTCGTAGTTAAGAAACCACGAGTCGACAAAAACACCAGGTTGAGAGGACAGACATATACTGATGACCTTTTTGACATCGAAACTGATTTGTTGGAAACAGTTGTTTAACTACAGAGACGAAGAATTATACGAGAGATCCAAACAGTATCGAAAGGAAGGTTCCTTTTTCACAGAAAATTAAAGTACTGAAGTCAGGGTGGTAGGTGTCACTAAAACCTCGACTTCTTTTATTTTAGACAGTGACAAAGGTAAAAGAGAGGAAGACAGACGGTACTTCACTATCTTGGATTACGGTACTAGAACCAAAAGACTTACAACGCAAAATTCGGTCAAAAAGGTGAGAGGAAAAAGTGGGAGTAGTTCTCCAAGAAATCAAGGAGAAATGAAAGACAGTAATCTCACCACAGATAGTAGACGTATAGACTCCAATAACTATAAAGAGGGTCGTTAGAACTAAGGTCGAACACGAAGTAGGTCGGGTCGCAAAGAGTACTACATGAGACGTATATTCGATTTATTTATCCCACTGTCATATGTCGGAACTGCATGAGGAAAGGGCTAAACTTTGGTCAGGTAACAAGGTACAGATCAAGATTGACAACGAAGAACTGGACGTACGTCCAAAGAGTCCTCTGCACATTCTACCGGACCATAAGGGTAAAGAAATTCCTAAAAGATGTCAAACAACACTAGGTGTGTTAGTTTCCGAAATCGGACCAGTGTCTTCGTCTTCATCTATAAAAAGACCTTAAGAAAACGAAAGAGACACTAGGTCGTTTACAACCGCTAAACTAGAGACCAATGAGACGAAAAAGATTTAGGTCGAACATATAGACCTTCACAAACCAAGTGCATGACGACTTCGGATCGAACTTCCTAAAACTCGTAATGAAACGATCGTACACTTTACTCACGTTAACACACCACCAAACTTGTAAGAAACCGTAACGAAAAGAAACCCTAACCTTACTTTTGACTGGAAAAGGTCAGAAAACCGGTGACGACTCAAAAGGTTTAAACGACCGTATAACTCACGTCATGAAAGTGTCGTAGTAGGAAATCCTAAACTTTATCGAGTCGACCTTAAGGTAGTGGAGATAATCGACACAAGTATCATTACGAAGGATTCCGGGTGACCTGAAGTGTGAGGTCTTACAGACCGAGATCCACTCACTGGTGTGGTAGGACCAATAGACCCAGTAATTCTGGAAAAACCATATCAAAAAGACACATAAGAATGGCGGAGAAGAATTAGAGAAGACGAAGATAATCCAGGAACGACAACGACCGGACATCATGGATACGAACGTACTCTACAAGGGAACCGTAGAGACTAAAAGAACTTCTGTAGACATCGTAAAGGGTAAGACAACAACAGGAGATAGAAACGTAACATGTGAATCCTTCCGAAAGAATGGAGAGGAACGACGAGAGACTTTGAGACGTAAATAACCTATATATACCAAATAGAAGGGGAAAGGGAAAGGAAAGAGAAGAAAAAGAGTCGATAGACATTCCGGAGGAGTCTGTTGGCAAACGGAAGAACGTAAAGAAAAAGAACCCCTACCAAACCCTACCAACCCATGTAGACCACATGTCACAATGTTTGGAGGTAGGTATCAAGAAGTCCAAGAAACAGAGGGTGTAGATTAGGGAACTTAGAAAAGTAGTAGAGGTGACATATTAGTATTACTTACACTAAATTCAGTATGGACTCACCGTTTCTCAGACTGTGTCGAATCGTTGATTGTGTCATGGACTCACCAGATCACCAAAAGGGATGAAAGAAGTTGAATTCGGACTTAAAACGTTATTCCTTGAGTACTAGACTCGGTGTCAGTCGAGGTCCAGAACAAAAACGACTGACATATCTCGAAGCGGTAGAAGTTGACGTTTCTTATATCAGACAGTCTAAAACCATAACTGGTCGACCACTACTGGTAGACATCTCAACAGAGAACACAACAACCTTAAAGGTATCCAAATTTAAGGCTTTTACCTGAAAACCTAAATCTCCCGAATAATGTATAAATTTGAAAACTATCTACGATAGTTCAAAGTAAGGGATTTTAGAAAGGATGAAACATCCACTTCACTATGTCGACTAAAGTAAACGTAAAAGAACTAAAAATCATTCTGACTAGAAGAAACTGTTTTGAACCTCCATTGTCGGTTTGCTGGAAGTAAAATACACAGCACACAAACAAAGTAATTGACGGAGAGGTCCGGTAACGAGTACAAAAGGTGACTCTTGCACTAGAAAGTACTTTATATATTCCAGTGATCTACAGTGATCTTGGGGCAAAACAACCCAATAAAACCCACACAAGAAAGATTCTCGTCTGTCGACACATTGACGTCAACTATCTTAAGACTGTAAAGGATACCTGGGTTTGTAAAGGTACAAATTCCTTCTTCTTTATGTCTACTTTCTTCCTTCCAGTACGAATTGCCAGTGGAGTCAAGTCAACCTCTTCCAACTGAGGGGTCCACCACGACCACCATTTCTCGGGCGGACCGTCACGTCCTCTGCATTCTCTCCCCCCAAGATGGGACCCAGTCTTTCTAGGGGACCTCTTCCCTTACCGATGGGTGAGGTCATAAGAACGGACCTCTTAGGGTACCTGTCTCCTCGGACCACCCGATGTCAGGTATCACAGTGTCTCTGTCTTGACTTCACTGAATTGAACGTGTCTTCGTACTAGTCTTTCAACTTAAAAAAAATTGTCAGTGTCTGTTTATCCACCCCCGTGCCAAGGGTCCGCCACGACAACGTGTAACCTCTCGGACGGGGGGCGGGGACGCAAACAAAGGATGTTACGTGTGCAGGAACGTGTCGGTGTGGCACCGGTAGGTACGACTAGAGTGGTCGGTGTGTGGACTTTCGGTAACCGAAGTGGGGTCTTAGGGGGTACCACAGACCTTCCCGAGTTCCCCTCTTTCTGCTCCTCTACGTTGTCGTCGGAGGACCCCGACTCAGTCCGAGTAGCCCACAGAGGCGACTCCACCAGGCCCAGACACAGCACCTCCCAGTCGAACCCCCACGACTGTCCGGGAGAGACACCGCCGTCGCGGTGGGTCCGGCGAGGGGACCCCGCTCAAGTGGGTGAGCCGAAAACTCCCTCCGTGAAAGGTTGACACGTCCATCGACAGGGAGAAGTGCGACACAGACACACACATAACATAGGTCTCCTAGTATAGAGTGAAGAAAGTTACAAGGAAAATTCCAAACTTAACAGACGGTCACCGGTCACCATCGGGCAAGTACCACTGAACAGAACCGAATAGTAAAGAGATAGTAAGAGACCTTTGAAGGCAAAAGAAGACCGTATCAAATCAAGTCCGAGTCGAACATGAAAGAGAAAGGGTCGGGACCTAAGTCGGAAAAGAGGTTCCTCGGGACCAAGGAAAATCACCTTTTATCATAAACCGGGATTTTAGACTCCCCTCAACCCGTACGAGTAACGGTGCCCGACGACGAGGATGTGGAAGAGTCCCGTCTCAATCACTATGCCTACACATAGGTACGGCACACAAATAAAGGCATCGTAGGCACATATCAGGCAGTCACTCAAGGGCACCCCTGGACGGGAAGGTCGGGTACGGAAAGGACGGTCGAGTACTGTGGAGGACACACCCGTAACTCTAACGAGTCGTCAAAACAACAAAGTGCACATCCCCCGTTCCGGTGAGGTAGTCTGTGAACGAAACGACAGGACCCAGGGGGTATCAGGAGCGTCGACACAAACCCCCTGACTTTTCCGTCCCACCAGGGGAGGGTAGAGACGTCACAGAGAGTCGAAGCCGGAACCGGTCTCGTGGAGTAAATTTCTAAGTGAGAACTGTATTTATACACACTACCCGGGTCCGTCCACAGGATCCTAAGTGATTTAATTCCTCCTCTCAGTAGCCTAAACACCCCAGGTGACAGGGCGGAAGACAACACGGTCTTCGAAAATG
The DNA here is from genome assembly GCA_006410555.1 of Capra ibex. Taxonomy (NCBI): domain Eukaryota; kingdom Metazoa; phylum Chordata; class Mammalia; order Artiodactyla; family Bovidae; genus Capra; species Capra ibex. Next base: position 34,753,372 of record SJYO01030260.1, on the reverse strand, counting down.
AGAAGTCGTATACGGCACTGCGTCAAGTCCACCTCAACCAGTCGGAAAATTCCCGTTAAGGTTTCCGGGACCCCACTCTTCCCACCCCACATCCCCGAAGACCACCCCTCAGGTCCTCCAGTCGTACCGGACCGTCCCACTCCCCCGCGTCGTCTCTCTCCGTCTCGGAGTCCCCAAGATCCGAACTCGAGTCCGACGTCGTCCTCGACTACCTTCCGTCCCTAACGACAAATGACGGAGTTTGAGAGGGACAGACGAATGACAAATTTCTTAAAAGTACACAGGGTCCGCGTGTGTAGGAGATCAAACTTCTAGTCACTCGTCCTCACTGGTATTATTTAACGACGGAGGACCCTCCTCCGGCCTCGACCGGCCGCCCGACCGGACCCATGTAGACCTCGCGTCTCGAGTACCCTCTCCCGGAAACGACGATCCACGCGTGCGTGTCCACGTCGCGTCCTGCGGCCTGGTGGCTCTGCCGGAGACCCGCGAGGAGACACTGACCACCACAAAGGGAGCTCGTGGGGAGGGAGTCTGTGTCAATCCTTCGAAGAGAAAGGAAAGCCGGCACGAGTTTGGGACCGAGAGACTGGTGAGGGCCTTTCATCGGACCTGGCACCTGGGTCGGCGCCCGTGCCACGACGGGGTCGGACCGGTGTGGGGGTGACTCCGACCACCAGCTCCGAGGTGCGCGACGGGACGCGGGGCAGGGATTCAGTGACCACCCCCGCCCTCGGCTCAGGGGGACAGTCCTGACGTGAACGCCAGACCTCTGCCAGACGAGGCAGGAGGGGAATCCTAGACGAGCACCAGGGGGGAGTCACGGGTCGGGAAGGCCCGTCCCTAAGTCCGGGAACACGTCTTACTGAACGGCTAACCAACACTCCCACGCCCCGCACCCCAAGGCGTCGTCGACACCCCCGGCGCGACTCCAGGCCGACCGGAGCGACCCAGGTCTCGTCCTGAACAACCCCCTAGACCCGACTAGGGTCCCGAGGCTCCCGCCGTCGTCGGTCGTGAAGAGAGTTAGTGATCCACCCCTGAACCACAGTAACAACAGGAAACGACTTTTTTTCGTCTTTAGGTCGACCACTCACAAAAGACAAATGTGCCATCTGACACTAACTCGCGGACTACTCGCACCAAAACTACATCTCCGTGGTCACACAAGACGTCGTACGCGCGGATACCCCACGAACGTAGCGACTGCCTAGGTCCGAGTGGGGGTCGCGGAACTCCGTCACACAGGTGTCGCGCGAGGCAGGACGGACCCCGCTCGGACCCCAGTCTGGGCGGAGACGGGTGACCCCGCTCGGAGGGCCCGACGACTGCCCTCGTCTGAACACCAGAACACTTGAGGCGGTCACCAAAGGACACTCGGAGTCAAAGGAGCCAACAACTCATCCTCCTTTCCGCGACGATGGGTCGCCGACCTCCTCCGAGAGTCCCGGACCGACTCGGTGTGCGGTGACGACCAGCACTGGAATGGCGGACAAGTACAGTTATCCTACTAGCGTCCAGAGTAGTGCAGAAGAGACACCCACGAAGGGGCGGTGGACAAAAACAGACAAAACAACGGACATTGTCACCCTTTACCCACTGTAAGGAGGACTCGTCCTCCTCGACCATTCGACACGGTCTCCATTTTACCATTGAAGGATCCAGGAAACGTAAGACGCGGACTGTACCCCTCCTACATTTCGACCAATCGAAATACACAACACAAGAACACTTCCACTCCTCGTCTTTGCCGGTCCGTCTTCCGTAGAATGCCTTTGTCAAAACCGGAGTTCAGTGTGAAGCTCTAAACATTGGCCACTCCCGAGAGAGGGACTACCGAGTCACCATTTCTTAGACGGACGGTCACGCCCTCTGCGTCCAAGCTAGAGACTCAACCCTTCTAGGAGACCTCTTCCCTTAACGGTGGGTGAGATCATGAGAACGGACCTCTTGGGATACCTGTCTCCTCGGACCCTCCGATGTTAGGTACTCCAGTGTCTTCTCAACCTGTGTCGAATCGCTGATTTGTTGTTGTTTAACAGTCAAACCACACAGTGGAGGGTCTTAAAAAAGTTCACTCTTTACGAATTGACAAATTATGGTATGTGTTTGTGTGTGAGTATTTTAACGGAAAAGTAGGAATAAAATCTCTGGAAAGACATAGCGGTGTGTATGTAAACGGAGTAAGAAATAAAAATAAGGTGACATAAGGTAAAAATCGACAATAAACGTATAATTACAACTTGCCTCATTATCAGAATAATTGATGACAGTCTACACTAACCCCGGAATAAAATTTTTCTGAATCGTCTAACGTCTGTTAATACATTTGTGTTCTCACTATCTTCCACAAACTAGACTCTATACCTTTCCACTTATTTTGTAAAATTCTAATTTTAAAGTCAAAATATACTTTGGTCCTCTCCTCTTTGGTATCCCTTCCTTTAACAAATCTTTTAGTAACATCAACAAATCTAAACTCGTCCACTTACGAGTCTTCATCCATCACCACGCCCCTAGGGGTGCCGTCCACCCTCCACTCCCCACTACGTCCTCCTCGCCGTCTACCCTGCGACCTGTTCGACGCCCTCGTCCGACGACCCTGGCCCCACCGACCCTGGCCCCACCGACCCTGGCCTCAACGGCGAACCGGGCCCCACCCGCGAGCCGAACCCCACCGGCCCTGACCTCACCCGACGACCCTGGCCCCCACCGACGAGGTGGTCTCACCGGTCCCGGGTCTGGACCCCGTGGTCCACCGTCGTTGCGGAACTGTTCTGTACGTCCTCCCCCTACGACAAGACCTCCTTCCTGTCCGAAAGACCGGACAAAGACACCCTGGAAGGTCGAGATCCAAGAAGCAAAATACCGGACAGACGAGAACTTAATGCGTAGATGACCGTACCCGAAGACGGAAATCCTCTCGGTCCGTGACTAGAAAAACTTCACAACTTAAACATAACGGAAAACACAAGGCATCATTTACGTGAATAAAATTTCCTGAGACAGTCTCACCGCGCACGTCCCCAAGAGGGTGACGACTGACTGGGCACACGTCTAAATTACGACACACCGAGAGTGTCCTTGTACGAGGAATGGGGGTAGAACCAAGGCGTCCACGTCCCGCCGACCTCACGTGTAACTGCTCAGCGACAAGGGACGGCGGTTGCGATTGGTTGTGGATGGTTCGGACGAGTTTTTCTTTCATTCACGGACTGAAATCACCCCCGGTTCCGTCAATGTCCGAGTAAGTAAGAAATAAGGATCTTTTATTTTGGAAAGACCTTATATAAGCGTAACAGAAATTCTTAACGACACCCACTATTATAAGAAGAGTGTGTCGTAACAAATTACCCAATATCTACTAAAGTAGGGTCCTCACGAAACTACCTCAAACATTCTTTATCCTCTCTGACCGGTATCCTCTCGACTGTCAACGGGTCTCTGGTCGTGGGTGCGTCCACGAGACCATTGTTGAAGTCCTGAGTCAACACAGACATCACTTTATGTGAACTAGACAACGAGAAATAATAAATTTTCAAAATTAACTAAAGACGTAGACTCACTTGACAATTGACACTTTACAGTCAAACAACAGTGCACTCTTAGGGACAACCTCTCTAATCGTCTGAAGTTTGACTCAGTCCGTCTCCTCTCGATACGCAAAGGACATCTGACCCCCTCTGTAAGGGTACCTACAGGGGTGCCAAAGACTTTTACCATTTAGGACATAGAGAAAGTGTAACGAAGAGTCTGTTGGACCTTGTGCGAGTGCGTCCCGACTTCTGAAGTCACAGACAGGTCCAGCGCAGCCTGCCATCACTGAGACACCATCTGGGCGTGATCGACACAGATGACAAAATTTTTGTTCACAAATATTATTTGTAACTGTTATTTTCTTGTAAAAGTAATGTACGTAACTCATTTGAGTCTAGTCCGTCTAAAGAGGATTAAAGGGTAAGGAGTTTTTAACCAAAAGTCAAACTAAACCCAAGAACGTCCAACATACTAGAAACAATGTACACAAAGTGTGTGCACACACCCACGTATCCAAAATACACTCGGTCCGAGATATGATACAATGTACATGACGAACCACCCAATGAAAAAGAAGGAACGGATCTGGCACACAAGAGTACAGTCACACACATACACCGAGGTGACAGAAGACGAAACACAATTTGTCGTACTTGTAGAGAACCCAAGCCCGTGGGAATCTAGTAACTGCCAAAAATGATTAGTGTACCAAGTACATTGGACAAACTCGAATAAAGAGGTTCACCTGATAGATCTTCACCTCAGTGTGTCAAGGCGGTCATCACATGTGCCACGAATAAAACACCGTGACTGGACACGACTTATAGTGAGTAGACAATTTGGAAAGGACTAGACTTCGTAATTATTACAGACGAGTGTGGGAAACGGTGAATTCCTAAATAAGCAACGATTTCCGTAAGGGGAAACGAGGGAGAGGGTTCACGTCCACGCCGAATTCGGACTGAGGTCCGGACAGTAGGGCGGAGACCCCTCCGAGACGACGCGAGGGAGGGACGACGGCCGCACTCGGGGAACGAACGACACGAAGTGTGAGTGACCCACGTGAACAATCTCGGTAGCGTGGCAGACAAAGAGACAGACTTGTGCGAAGGGAGTAGGCGGGCGTCGACCAAGAGACTCAGGGCACCTCCGCGGAGTCCCTCACCGGCAGACTGAGGGCAAGTGTCTCCGCCCAGGACTAGGAGGGGCCGGAAAAGGGAAGAACGTCGTGAGTGGGGAAGATTGCATGACAGATCGATGTCGACCCGAGTACCCTCGTGCCCCGGGGAGCACCCACCGTCACGAAGGCCTGGACGCCGTGGCCCCCAGAGATGCGAGACGAGCAGCGGACGGGTGTAACAGCGACACGGGGACCTTCCGTGCCCCGACCGGCGGAGGTCCACGCGTGTGGGGGTGGCGGTCCCCGGGTCTCAGCTTTTCGACTGACGACGCGTCCTGGACCTAAGATACGCCGATCACCGATGAAACCGTCTTTGTCGTGTCCGATCGGAGTCCGGGCGACCTTAATTAGGAAGACTGTGCGGACGACAAACTAAGTAAACAATACACATAAAAGACAGTAAGGAAGTCTCTTATTCGAGGAACTACCGTTCTTAGAAAGATACAAAATTCTGGTTACAGACTGTATCATTGGAAAAACAATTTACTACTTACTCACTCAATAATTCCTTAACTTGTCCCACGGTCAACTCTCGTGTCACACCGTGGTCGGAACTTACGACTCTTCAACAAGGACATCTAACCCTGTTCTCCCTAGTCTGACCCTAGGTGCACTCGTGTAACCCGACTCTTCACTGAAGGAACCTATACTCGGGGCCCGAAGGAGCAAACAACGTGAAGCCCACACATCAATGACCGGCTTACCTCAATGACACTGAATTGCTGTCATTCTGCTCTAATTTATTACCAAGAAAAGAGACCATCAATATTTTATTAAGGAAAACACAGCAAAATGGTACAGTACTAAAAAAACCGCCCCCGTCCTCACCTATTGTATTTTCATCGTTTTCAATCCTTTTTCTCTGATTAAAATTCTTAGGAGTACCTTTGCTACGTTTCTGGGACTTTTACGGAGTCTTTTACATCGATAAATCGTATATCGAGAAACGGATCCACGAGTCAACGAGTGAGTACAGACTGAGAAACGCTGGGGTCCCTGACATCGGTCGCTACGCAAAAACAGGTACCCTAAAGGGTCCGTCCTTATGACCTCACCTAACGGTAAAGGAGGAGGTCCCCTAGAAGGGTTGAGTCCCTACCTCGGGTGTAGAGGACGAAACTGTCCGTCCAAGACATGATGACTCGGTGGACTTTTCAGGGCATATCGCGAAATAAGACCTCTTCCTTTACCGTTGGGTGAGGTTACAAGAACGGACCTCTTAGGGTCCCTGCCTCCTCGGACCACCCGACGGCAGAAACCCCAGCGTGTCTCAACCTGTGCTGACTTCGCTGAATCGTCGTCGTCGTCGCGAAATAAGTCAGAATTAAGACTGGTACAAGAGTGGCAACATCCTTCTTATTTATGATATTTAATTGTATATCACGTCCTTTATGGAGAGATTCTTCCAAAATAATAACCATAATGTTTTCTATTGTCGTCACACGCACTTTCCAAAGAAAAGGACAGAACGTGTTAACGTCACGCCATAATTAAAAATACAAGAAGAACACGTCGCGTTCACATACGTCGGGTTTCTAAAATAAGGGTCTTGTGGTCTTTTGCTATTTTCTGACGTTTCCTTTAAACTCTTTTACCGATTTCTCGACGTTGTCGTCTTTTGGTGAGACCCATTCGACTCTCCGGCCGCGCGGGAGCCACGAGCACAGACACGACACCGGAGCGAACGGCCGACCGAGGACGTAGGACCCCTACACCGACTCCCCCTGTCACAGTCGGAGGTCCAGTCTCTGTGTTCAGTGACGTCCTTCGAACTCGTGTCGGTAGTGACCCGGTGTGACAACTTGATTGGTAAGTGGTCTAATTACCTTGATAAAAAGGGGGGGTCCCTACTAATAATTTCTACACCAGAAACTAATTGGGATAACCTTACTTAGGTAAAAATAAAGAAGAAATATATACACACATACACACAGACAGACATAAAAGGGGGTCTTGAACACAAAAATAAAACAATAGGTCTCATCCGTCTACAATCTACTATGCAAGAACATTACTAAATCTTTTTATGAAAGTTTTCTAGTAGTCTGAAACTTCATGAAGTACACAAGAATCATAAAGAGAAAAAATGGAAAAAGTGACCAGCGAGTCAAAGAACAAAGTCTGGTTAGAACTGTGCAGTGACTATGTCTATTCGTCAAAACAATTTGATAAGACGAATCGTGTCTTTATCTCTCACAAGTAGGGACACCCACAACTCGGACGCGTACTACGGGCTATTGAAGGCCTTTTGACCGACTTAGGGAACAGAAGTCGAGTCAGGCAGGAAACGGGCTGCCCAGTTCAGAGAGAGGGGCCACGGACGCCGACGGAGGACATGAGGTCCGGCGGGGGACCGCACCGAGTGTAGCTCGGGCGGGGACGTCCCGAGCCCCCGGGGACCTCGAGGGAAGAACGGCGGTTCAAGTGGACACCCAAAGCCAGACGGTCGTCCCTTCCCCTTTGGACGTCTTCCCCCTGTTCCCACAGGACTTTGCTTATTGCAACGGCTTCTTCCTTCCGTACAAACTGAATTTTGACCCATAAACAAGTAAAAGTCCATGGTTACAAGGACAAGAGAATAAACTTAGATTACCGAGCGACCACATGTCAGGCTGTCCATTTCAGGTGCCCCGGGTGTTGTCACGCTACTTCTCCTCCGACGTCCTCTACTTCCTCTTCGCCCTTTTGGAAAGAGGGTGGACATTCACGACCGTGAGCTGTGTCCCTCTTAACACTTTATCTACCTAGTCAGCACCTTTCCCGAAGAAGAAAATGTATCAATGAAATCGACTACAAAGAACTAAGAGAAAGTCTCATCTGAAACAACTATGAAAGAAGGTTTTTTAGAAGACGAAATAAGACTAAAAAATTCTTATATAACCCAAAAATCAAAAGAGGTCCAAATTTTGGGATAAACAACATATAGAAACGATAAATTATATAAACCCTAAAAAGAAAGAATTTTTTAATTAGCAAGGGGAGAAGACTTCAAACGAAATCTAATTCACAGATTACGAAGTCAAATGGAAAATAAAGAAAATAGAATTTAAAAATTCATTATGTGGTCGTGCAAAAGTATTTCACAACTGGTCACATCACAGACATTATTTCGAGGCAGAACTAAGGGTGGAATAAGAGGAGACAGGGACCCATTGGACTCAAAACACACTACACCAAGAGGTCCAGAAAAAGTCACCCAGTAGGCACATCAGTACTTTTTCTAATCCGAAGACATAGAAAGAAACGTCACCACATTAAAAAGAAATGGATTTAATACAACACCGTATGGAGAATGAAATTTGGAAAAAAGTAAATCTTCATAGAACCACATCTTATAGAGAAAAAAAAATTCTACAACGTGACAGACAAAAGGATCAAAGAGGAAAATCTCTATCACGACGTCAAAGTTAAAAAACAAGATCGACGTACCATACACCAGTAAAAGGAAAAACCGGTAGGTCGAACGAGGGAGGGTAAACGAGAGTATTGGGTGTACGATCACCTGTACGAAGACGTACTTATACAAAGACACATAAAGACATAAACGTTATTATAATTCAGTGCTTCCGTCTGAAATTTCCAAAACCATCTATAACAGTCTAACGGGAAGTCTTTCAAACACGGTAAAGTGGGAAACGGTCAGCAAATACTCTTGACGTCACAGAGTGGGAACGCTTTGACCTACCGAAATCAGAAGTGCAGAGAGAGTTAGACTCCACCTTTGTAACGTTAAGAGAGAAATTAAGCGAAGACTCCAGCGGTCACTCAAACGATCACTCCAACCTTCAGAAGTATAGTGACTGACGTAAATTTACAATACGAGACATGCAATAGAGACTTAGAAACATGTTGACGGATAATGCATAATAAAAGAAAGACTAAACATTCTCGATTAATGCACAATGTTCCTAAGAGAGGGTCGAAGAACACACTGGTGAACATGAATACATCGGCCGTGAGTCGTTTATCTGACAACTTATTGTACGTGTCTGAGACGACAAATAAATTGTATACCACTGAACATTCTTTGTCTATGCAATATAAGTTCCATCTGTTTGGACAAACAGAAGAGGAAGACCGGAAGTCCTAAGGACACTACACATCTTGAGGAGGAAGTGTTCCAAAATTTCAACAACATCGACAATGTAAAAGAAGACAATGAGAACGTCAAATTCCAATCAATAAAGTAGACAGGACTTAGACACAAACATATAGTATACGTCACCCGTCAATTCCAATATTCCAATCAACACCGGCGGTTATTGTCTATTTGTACAACGCAAAGAAACAGGACTGTTTCCTCCTCCGTCCAGACACGAGACACCACAAGACTTATCGGACCCGGGGTGGAAGGACGGGACGGAAGGAGCCCCGGTCAAAGGACACTCGTCGGGGTGCTCGAAGACAGGCGACGGTGACGGACCAAGGCGGCCGGTCTACGTCAGGACACCGGTAAGGACCAGCGTTCAATTCACGTTGGTAAATACCGAGTTCTCGACGTCTCCGCTTTTCCGTGAGATCTAATCGTCCTTTATATTATGTCAAGACACACAAACAAAAGTATGCAGATTAAATTAGAATGTCAATTCAAATCTTACCGGTCACCATAAGTGCTACTGTATCGATTCCCTTGCGTCATCAAAGTCGGATCCTTCATCCGTTGTTTTGGTTTAGCAGACGTCCCGGACCGTCCGTTCTGACTGCGCGTCAGATTTGACCCTAACATAAATGTGATTAATTTAAACTAAGACAACACTCTCCTTCTACCCTTACCAACAACTCCATCCTGTGATGGTCACAGGGCCCCCTCATAGGTCTAACCGAGTCGTTCATTAACGCATAAACGGTAATACACATACACCTCACTAAGCGGAATCTGAAGTGAGGTAATGAAACGTCACAATTAACACGGTGTATTGACGGAAGTCGTGTCAACTTTTGTTGACTCTTAAAACAGAGACACGAATGGAAGGAATAGAACTAAATAAGAGTAAAATATTAACAAAAGAGTCTTTTCATAGGAAGTATCAGAGGAGTTTTTTTCAGAAACAGACACACTGGTTCCATAGCTAAAACAAAGACTAGACGTGCCGGAAACTTTTATTGTGGGTACCAGAACGAACAATTTAGTGACCAGTGGACTTTCAGGGGACACTTTGGAGGTCCGAAACAGTCGGAGACGTGTGACGTGCAAACCCCGACCCAGAAAGAAACGACGACCTCTCAGGACACGGACCGTCTTGCAAGTCGTCATAGAGACCGAAGACGGACGACCAACGGTCGTTGTGCGAGCGACAGGTGGGGTGGGGTCGACACTGCAGGTCACCATAGACGACCCGCGGGTCCGCTGGGGACCAACTCTTGGTGACGAAACGAGTTTCGCCGTCGGTAGACACTATTAACACTTTTTTCCGGAACTGGTACCTCGTCACTCGGACTGCCTCTGCGAGACGGAGACAACTCGAAGACGAATCCAAGTTCCACCGGCTGAGGGGTCCAGGGAAGGTTTAAAATAATAGGAACCCCAAGTACGGAAAAAATACTTTACTGAACACATTTGATACAAAATTACTGAGAATAGTCGTCATTGAAACTCATTCTGAAGTAAAAACACGAGTAACACGACGACTTCAGACCTTATCCTTCACGTTCCTCATTCAACACACACACACAACATGTTCTCGCCTTGCTCACCCGGACGATAGCCGGAGTAGACGAGGATCTCGAGTCTCGGCACAATTACTCCCCAATACTAACACAAAAGTCGGAGGGTCTACTAACGTGTCAGACTACAATTGTGACACTTGGAAGACGTACTTCGTAGAAACTTGGAAAGTGCACTATGAAGCACAAGTCCATTTTAATAAGAGAAAAGACATTATATAAATTCCAACTATTATACTAAAAGGACAAACTTCCAAAAAGATTACTCTTTTTGTTAATTTTTGATATTAAACACATAAAGTGGGACTTTAACCCACAACATTAAATACTTTTATTTACGATATGATTTTAATTGCGTACTTTTTAATATACTGAATTCGTATGAAAACCAAGGGAACGAAAAAGAGGATCTATAAACGAAAGAACCGTGTCTTAGCTAACGAGTAATTTTTTTTTTTTTTTAACATGCACTTGGTTAGACGTATGTTAAATTTGATATGTCACTCGAATTTCATGACATAAATTTGGTATGTCATTAAATTTGATACGTCACTCGAATTTCATCACACAAATTTGGTATGTCACCAAATTTGACACGTCACTCGAATTTCATGACATAAATTTCATACGTCACTCGAATTTCATCACACAAATTTGATACGTCACTCGAATTTCATCACACAAATTTGGTATGTCACCAAATTTGATACGTCACTCGAATTTCATCACACAAATTTGGTATGTCACCAAATTTGACACGTCACTCGAATACCATGACTCTTGGTCGTCTCGGTCCTCTCTCGACCGAGTGTGTCACACATTACTTACTTACTTGTCCAGTCCTTCATCCATATCCAGTGTTTTTGATGTCCTCTATGTTTTGTTTCTCCTAAAGACTAATCTTAGTCACAACCTTTCTTAACCATTTTAATCTCAAAACATAATCCCTACACCAAAACATTTACACCTTCAGGAATAAAGTGAGATTTACTAGTAAAAAGGACCCACAACAGAAAGACCAGTATAAGGTAAAGAATTTTGGTACAGTGGTCAGGGGCAATCCCGGTACATTTATCGTCACGAGGTACCGTCCTTATATAAGTCTCCACATTTGGTAATGCCTGACAAAAGACTTTCGGCGGTGTCACTGTTATTGTTTCGTGTTGGTTCTATGATCCCACTTTGTCTCCGAAGCAAAACACACACCAAATCAGAAATTAGAGAAACACAACTTTAATAAACGGGTGCACAGAAGTTAATAGGGGTAGAAAAAATGAAGACGGACTACGTGCAATAAAGTACAGTCAACCTTTGCTCACTGTCGATATTACCTTAAAGGAACAAAGGAACACCCTAACGCGTACAAACACAGAGTAGGATAAGAGGACAATCGGGACACCGCACCTGTGACTACAGGGGTAAGACGGCCACTCTTGTGGTCCCGTACCGTTTCCGTCTGTCCAGACGGTAACCCGACTGGGTCCGAAGCTGGTTCCGACAGACCGAAGTCTTAGACATGAGGATCCGTACAGTGCGACGAACAGTCGGAAAACTTTTCACTCGACTCGAATAAGTCGACGATAATTATATTAATTTACACACGACGCAAAGGTCGACACCTGAACCCCTGTGTCGTGGCAGGTGGACGACCCTAAGGGGGACAAGGGACCCCCGACGGAGGGAAGAACGGGAGATTCATCTCGTAATTACGACACCGACCCAATTCTGGGGTGACAGCGGAGTCCGTACCTCAGGTAGCGTGACCTCGGACCTGCGCTACCGGAGGGCAGATCTCAGGACCGAAGGAGCTCCCAGGTACTGACCGACACCCACGAGAAGGACCTCGGTCCGTGGGCCGCCCACCCACAGACCTCGTGCAAGGGCGGAGGGCTGGGGCAGGACAGACTCGGCGCCCCTCGGGCCGCAAGGACGAACCCCTACGGCCGGCCTTCCGCAGGACTGTCTCACCTTCCTCCTGGGAAGACGTGGTTCTCGACGCGAGTCCCTCGTGGTAACATAACAATATGACTGTTCATATGAAGATATGATTAAATTTGGGAATTTTTCACTTAAGAAGTAATTACAAAAAGTCTACTGAGAAAACGACCACCAGAAGGGCACAGACGACTTCTAGAGACACCTCCGAGGCGTTCACCCTGAGTCCTCTCCTTAGACCCGCTCAAGTAGTGACTTTCCCCTTCACTGCACACACGACACAGCGGCCACGACGTCTGTCCGTCGCAGTCGGGGAGTCGTCGAGGGGTAGGGGACCCAGAGAACTGAGGAGCGTCTAGGTGGTCGTCAGGAGGGTTCCGTCTCTGGGGGGTCGTCTCGCCCCGACGCCCACCCCAACAGTGAGGGCAGAGTTTTGGTAGCGCCGGTCGCCGGGTCCCCGACAGACTGCCCTTCTCCGGAAACAGAGGACACAGGAGGCGATGTTTTCCGGCGGGCCCCCCTGCACGTGTTGCGTACCCGAGGAGTTGGTTCTCTTTTTTCTGTGGCCTCTTGAGAACAGGTCGGAGCCTCTTCTCCGCCTTCTCCTCCGCCAGGGAACCCGTCGCCGGACGTGGGGCTGACGCCGACACCTTCCGCCTCTCGCCGGACGCCAGACACGTCTCCCGGCGACAGTTCTTAGACCGGGAGCTCCTCAAGAGTATGCTACTAATGAAAAGAGGACTATTAGAGTTCCTCTCCCAGAGCCTCCCCGAAGAACCCCTCGTCGACGGGAGGTCTGGGGGAGGCGAGGTGACGGTCTCCTCGGAAAGGTTCTGGCTCTCCTGGTCGGAGGACCTGTCCCGATTGGAGAGGGAGTAGCCGTCTTCGGGATCCGGGCGGCAGCCGTGGACAAGGTGTCGTTTCGGGCCGGGGGGGGACCTCTCCGGACGCGAGAGGCCCCGTCTGCGCCCCGACCCACCGCCCTGGAGCCCTCCGTTCGGACGACGACTACCCTGGGGGCCCGGGACAGGGACCCGACTCCGGGTCCCACCCCCGCTACGGGCGGGGCGACCCCCACTGTGAGACGTGTGGGGGTCGCCTGAGGAGGGGGTCTGCCCTGGTGTCCCTCCGGGGTCGGGAGACTGTCCTTCGTCCCTCCTCTACCTTCTTACCTGACTGTGGGTCGAGCGCGTCTTTCTGCCGCGAGGAGGACCTTGTCGCCTCAGGCGACGTCGCGTGTCGCTCCCACTTGACTCGCGACGTCCACTGGCACGACTCCCTTCTAGGCGTCCCCGCTCCCTCCACGGTCGGGTTCCTTCATCGCTTTCATGCACTCGGGGAGAGTGTCCAGAGAGGTGAGTCTTACACGTCGTCCCGCAGGTCGACGGCGTATATTGTCGAACAAGTATTCGTTTTATAAAAAAAAGGGAAAAAATTTTTTGAAACTTCTTACATACAAACTATAAATGTTACCATTTAAGAAATAAGAACTCCTTATCTGTCGAATGACGGGATACCTCAACGATCCAAGGAACGAATTCGGACAACAATACTCATGTAAAGGGATTCAGGACATCCACGACGGAAAACACCTCTTACCGGAGCTCTCCCACAGACAGGACCAAAGTGACACCGGAGAGTGACGTCGTAGCGACTCGTCTCTACGTGTGATCACCTCTCGAAAATTTTACTGGACGAATTTTGTCCCTCCGACACATGAAATTTTCCCTTCAATTCCGTCACATTTAGCACGTAGACAAATATTGTCACTCCGACAAATAAAATCTTCCCTTTAATACCGTCACATTTAGTACGTAAAAACAGTTCTTTTCTGAATTTTTGTTTACACCTTCATTCAATGGTTATAAATAAAAATTTTTCTGATGGACCACAATCGACACCTCTTTATAAATTATGAAATTCGTTCATCAAGTAACATTCTCTGGAAGAATCCAAAGGAAAATAAACGAAATTCGTATATTAAATTTATCTAAATAAGGATAGATTTGGTACCATTAATTTTGGTACCATCGTCTGATACAGTAATATCGTTTTCATTGTTGTTATCTTGCCCTTTTTATAGTCATTGGAGTCTATACGTCTACTGTGGTGGGAATACCGTCTTTCACTTCTCCTTCATTTTTCGGAGAACTACTTTCTCCTCTCCCTCTTCAACCGAATTTCGAATTGTAAGTCTTTTGATTCTAATACCGTAGACCAGGGTAGTAAAGTACCCTTTATCTACCCTTTTGTCACAGTCGGAAATAAAAAACCCCGAGGTTTTAGTGACGTCCACCACTAACGTCGGTACTTTAATTTTCTGCGAATGAGAAACCTTCTTTTCAATACTGGTTGGATTTATCGTAATTTTTCGTCTCTGTAATGAAACGGTTGTTTCCAGGCAGATCAGTTCCGATACCAAAAGGTCACCAGTACATACCTACACTCTCAACCTGACACTTCTTCCGACTCGCGGCTTTTTAACTACGAAAACTTGACACCACAACCTCTTCTGAGAACACTCAGGGAACCCGATATACCTCTAGGTTGGTCAGATAGGATTTCCTCTAGTCAGGACCCACAAGTAACCTTCCTGACTACGACTTCGACTTTGAGGACATGAAACCGGTGGAGTACGTTTCTCAACTGAGTAACCTTTTCTGGCACTATGACCCTCCCTAACTCCCGTCCTCCTCTTCCCCTGCTGTCTCCTACTCTACCGACTTACCGTAGTGGCTGAGCTACGTGTACTCAAATCCACTTGAGACCCTTAACCAATACCTGTACCTCCGGACCGTACGACGTCAAGTACCCCAGTGTTTCTCAACCTATGCTGACTCGCTGACTTGACTTCACTTGTTGTTATCTTTTCGAAAAACTGAAAGACTAATATACGTGTTTATCCAAAGTCGTCAGTTTTCACTTTTGAGTACTCGAATTTAGAGGTGGATTTCTAACACAATTTTAAAGTCACTTCGGTTCAAATACGAAGTAATAAAACAATTTAGGACTTTAGTAGAATTGGAAGTAGAAAAAAGGGGGGTAGAATTGCAAAAATTTTACCTCTTCAGTATCCCTAACTTTACCTGTATCAACAAAACACGTAAAAAGGGAACCCAACTCTGAGGAGTCCTAGTAGAGTCTCTTAAATCAGACATATAATAATTGTAAAAATATAGACTCGAAAGAGTAGATATATTTTGAAATAATATATAAATATTTTATGTATTTTAAACTGTTGGAAATAAAATACAAGGAAATACCAATCATACACAAAAACTTTATGAACGTAATTTTACTACAGTCTAGATTTCAATTATCTTTTGTCACCCATATGTCTCCACATCATTAATTCTTCTAGGACAAGAACTTGGGATGTAAGAGTAAGAACCAAAGGTAGAGTCCAAAACTTATTATGAATTACTACACGTTTGTATTAGTTCATTTTTATTTTTAGACGAAAGTCCATCACACTTCGTGGGACGTCAGGGTTGTGACACTCGTCACTAACGGGAGGAGACCCTGAGTGGGGTGTAGGTCCCGGGACACCCCAGTACCCCACGCCCCTCCTGGGACCTTATCGAGTCAGACTAAGTCTTTACCCAGTCTATAAGAGTCACGTGATTACAGTCCTGTAGACCTACGGGGGACAAAATACAGTGAAGTCATCTGTCTTCCAGTGACTTAAATCCCGTCCTTTTCTCGATTGATAGACCATTGGATTGGGATAGAGAAACAAAACAATATATTTTAGTCCTGGGTGGCTACAAAATCCTCCAGGTATCAGTCGGGTGGACCGCAAAGGGGAGAAACCCTTGGGTCGTGTCCATTGACGAGAAACGGACGTCGGTAGACTCTACCAGCTCTCTACGACTTTGGCACCTCGTCGTTTCGGGTTCGACATGTAGTTCGACACGGAGAGGTTTAGGACTACAACTTTATTTTCAGAAAAAAGTTAAATGCGAAAGACAAATGAAAATGAATAACGGGAACCATCATAGATTCTACACGACATCTCGAACACTCTTGTTCAATGACTCTCTGAGTTTTTATTTACAATCATCTTTTCACGCACCTCCCTCTTTGGACTAAGTACACTAGTCAGGACAGACTGAGAGGTACTGGGGTACCTGACGTCGTGTGGTCCAAAGGGACAGGAAAGATAAAGGGTCCTAAACGAGTTGGAGTCCAGGAAGCTCAGCCACTACGGTAGGTTGGTAGAGTAGGAGACAACGGGTGAGGAGGACGAGACAGAAAGGGTCGTAGTCCCAGAAAAGGTCACTCAACCGAGAAACGTAGTCCACCCGTTTCATAACCTCGAAGTCGTAGTGAGGAAGGTTACTAATAAGTCCTGACTAAAGGAAATCCTAACTCACCAAACTAGAGGAACGAGAGGTTCCCTAAGAGTTCTCAAAAGAGGTCGTTGTGTTAAACTTTCGTAGTTAAGAAGTCGAGAATCGGAAGAAATCCCAGGTTGAGAGTGTAGGTATATACTGATGACCTTCTTTGTCGAAACTGATCTACCTGAAAACAACCGTTTCACTACAGAGACGAAAAATTATGTGGTAAATCTAACCAGTATCGTTCGTAGAAAATTAAAGTCAGCGGTAGACGTCACTAAAAACTCGGGTTCCTTTACTTTCAGAAAGTGACAATAGCAACAAAGGGGTAGATAAACAGAAATTCACTACCCTGGTCTACGGTACCAGAATCAAAAAACTTACAACTCAAAATTCGGTCGAAAAAGTGACAGGAGAAAGTGGAAGTAGTTCTCCGAGAAATCAAGGAGAAACGAAAGACGACAATCCCACCACAGTAGACGCATAGAGTCCAATAACTATAAGGAGGACCGTCAGGACTAGGTCGAACACTAAATAGGTCGGGTCGTAAAGTGTACTACATGAGACGTATATTCAATTTATTCGTTCCACTGTTATATGCCGGAACTGCATGAGGAAAGGGTTAAACCTTGGTCAGACAGAAAGGCACAGACCAAGATTGACAACGAAGAACTGGACGTATGTCCAAAGAGTCCTCCGTCCATTCCACCAGACTATCAAGGTAGAGAGTTCTTTAAAGGTCAAACAACACTAGGTGTGTCAGTTTCCGAAACCGCATCAGTCATTTCGTCTACAAAAAGATCTCAAGAGAAAAAAAAAAGGACACTAAGTTGTCTACAACCGTCACAGTAGACACCGAGAAGACGGAAGAGATTTAGGTCGAGCGTGTATACCTTCAAGGGTCAAGTACATGACAACTTCGGATCGAACTTCCTAAATCTCGTAGTGGAACGATTTGTACACTCTACTCGTGTTAACACACCATCAAAGTTGTAAGAAACCGTAATGGGAAACCCTAATCTTACTTTTGACTGGAAAAGGTCAGTACACCGGTGACGACTCAAAAGGTTTAAACGACCGTACAACTCACGTCGAGAGATTATCGTAGACAATCCTAAACTTCATCGAGTCGACCCTAAGGTAGTGGAGGTGACCGAGCAAGTATCATTGCGAAGGATACCGGGTGAACTGAAACGCCAGGCACTACAGACTGAGATCCACTTACTAGTGTCGAAGCACCAATAGACCCGGGTATTCTGGAAAAAACATGTCAAGAAGACACATAAGAACCGGTGAAGAACCATAGAGGACGAAGACAATCCAGGTATGGCAAAGACAGGAAATAACACGGGTAGAAACGTACTTTACAAGGGATAATTGGTCATCAAAGAAGAAAGATTTGAAAAAATCAAAGTATTTGATTTGTTCGTGTACGAGTCACATTCTGTTTAGCGATTTTTCTCATTTTGGCAGGACTGGAGCGGAGGAAGACAACCAAGTAAATCGTCGATAAAGGTACGTCGACAACACAGGGTACTAGGGGAGACTAAGGGTCCTTCTACCCTCTCTTCGCCCGTCACTGAGGATAGAAGGGGGTGGGGTGTGTACGTCTCCGACACAGGACTACTCCTACCCGTCGTGTCCTTACAGTCGCAGTGCAGTCCACCGTTTTTCGTACTCATCTTCACAAGACCAATCCCTTCTGTCGGTCCCTCCCGAAGAGCCTCCACCACTGGAGTCGGGAGTCCGGACCCGTGTCCTCTTCTCCACGGAACACCGACCCCCGACACAAAGTCGGACACCTTTACCGCTCACACTTACAGGACTCCAGCTTTTACGAGCGTCCTCGGCGTCACCCGAGTGACGTCGTCGTCGATGAGACCCGACTCTCGCTGACCCTCCTTCACGAGAGTTCGTCCCCGGTCGGACCCAACGAAACGAAAACAAAGGTCCACACTGCTCTTCGGTCAACACTGACTACAAAACCTACATTGGGGTCCACGAGCACGTGTCCGGCGCCAGTCACAGACGATCTCTGTCCGACGGTCGTCACCACGCAAAGGAAGGTCTACCAGGCACCCACACAAACGTGTTCGCGGAATTTAAGTTCTGTAAATCTCTCAAAAATGACGTACGTGTCCTGATACCACAGGACCACAGAATTACAGTAAAAAACAAAAACTTTGTACAGTCAGTAAAGGCAACCACAGTTACCTCGCCGTTTCGACGGAGTAGAGATGTACATAAAGTCCTCAGTTACTTCAAAAGGTCATAGTTCAGTCTTATACAATTAGATTTTATAAAATTTGAAACACCCAGTCCCGCGTTTTAGTTCCATACATCCATATCACTCTTTTGGTAAAAGTGTTTAAAAAATAAGTGCTTTGAGTGTTTAAGTCATTTCAGAAAACATTATGTTAAGATTACTCCTATCTTAAGAGGAAAGACCCTCTCTCTTGAATCATCCCCAAGTCTAACTCTCGAGAACAGTGGTTTTAACTACACGTAAAGTCAAGTCAGCGAGTCAGCACAGGCTGAGAAACGCTGGGGTACTTAGCGTCGTGCGGTCCGGAGGGACAGGTAGTGGTAGTGGGCCTCAAGTGGGTCTGAGTGCAGGCAGCTCAGACACTACGGTAGGTCGGTAGAGTAGGAGCCAGCAGGGCAGGAGGAGGACGGGGGTTAGGGAGGGTCTTAGTCTCAGAAAAGGTTACTCAGTTGAGAAGTGTACTCCACAGGCTTCATGACCTCAAAGTCGAAATCGTAGTAAGGAAGGTTTCTTTAGTGTCCCAACTAGAGAAAGTCTTACCTGACCAACCTAGAGGAACGTCAGGTGCCTTGAGNAGGCAGCTCAGACACTACGGTAGGTCGGTAGAGTAGGAGCCAGCAGGGGAGGAGGAGGACGGGGGTTAGGGAGGGTCTTAGTCTCAGAAAAGGTTACTCAGTTGAGAAGTGTACTCCACAGGCTTCATGACCTCAAAGTCGAAATCGTAGTAAGGAAGGTTTCTTTAGTGTCCCAACTAGAGAAAGTCTTACCTGACCAACCTAGAGGAACGTCAGGTGCCTTGAGAGCTCAGAAGAGGTTGTGGTGTCAAGTTTTCGTAGTTAAGAAACCGCGAGCCGGAAGAAGTGTCAGGTTGAGAGTGTAGGTATGTACTGGTGTCCTTTTTGGTATCGGAACTGATCTACCTGGAATCAGCCGTTTCATTACAGAGACGAAAACTTATATGATAGATCCAACCAGTATTGAAAAGAAGGTTCCTCATTCGCAGAAAATTAAAGTACCGACGTCAGTGGTAGACGTCACTAAAACCTCGGGGTTTTTTATTTCAGACTGTGAAAAAGGTGACAAAGGGGTAGATAAAGGGTTCTTCACTACCCTGGTCTACGGTGCTACAAGCAAAAGACTTACAACTCGAAATTCGGTTGAAAAAGTAAGAGGAGAAAGTGAAACTAGTTCTCCGCAAAACCAAGGAGAAGTGAAAGACGATATTCCGACTATAGTAGACGTATAGACTCCAATAACTATAAAAAGGGCCGTTAGAACTAAGGTCGAACACAAAGAAGGTCAGGTCGCAAAGAGTACTACATGAGACGTATCTTCAATTTATTCGTCCCACTGTTATATGTCGGAACTGCATGAGGAAAGGGACGAACCTTGGTCAGACAACAAGGTACAGGTCAAGATTGACAACGAAGGACTGGACGTATGTCTAAAGAGTTCTCCATCCAGTCCACCAGACCATAAGGGTAGAGAAAGTCTTAAAAGGTGTCAAATAACACTGGGTGTGTCAGTTTCCGAAACCGTATCAGTGATTTCGTCTTTATCTACAAAAAGACCTTGAGAGAACCAAAAAGGTACTAGGTCGCCTACAACTGTTAAACTAGAGACCAAGGAGACGGAAAAGATTTTGGTCGAACTTGTAGTCCCTCAAGTGCCAAGTGCATAACGATTTCAGACCGAACCTCTTAAAACTCGTAATGAAATGATCACATACTCTACTCACGTAAACACGTCATCAAACTTGTAAGAAACCGTAACGGATAGAAACCCTAACCTTACTTTTGACTGGAAAAGGTCAGGACACCGGTGACGACTCAAAAGGTTTAAACCACCGTATAACTCACGTCGTGAAAGTGTCGTAGTAGAAAGTCCTAAACTTTGTCGAGTTGACCTTAAGGTAGTGGAGGTGATCGAAACAAGCATCACTACGAAAGGTTCCGGGTGAACTGAAGTGTAAGGTTCTACAGACCGAGATCTAATCACTTGTGTAGTAGTACTAATAGACCCAGCACTTCTAGAAAAAACATGTCAAGACACATAAGAACGGTGGAGAAGATTACGGTGCATCATTCTAAAACCCCTGAAGTCTATTACGGCAAAGTGTGCCTACCCCTGATGGTCGAGTACGATGGTCAGGGACTCGTCTACAGAAGGACCTCGTGCACGAACGGATCCTTTCTAGAGACCCTAGGGGACTCTCACAGGGGACACACAAGAAACATCGGCCGAGAGGGTCACGTCTACTTCGTGGAGCCAAAACGTCAGTGCACCCAAAACTCGTTTACACACGAAACGGGAAAGGAGTTCCAGACATTCAGCAACGACTTTGACATCGACCGAACACCCTTTATCTAATACAATTTAAAAGTACTCTTAACTCTAGGGTGCCAAAATTGAAGGCCCTGGCGTCCCGTCCTTCACATATTTCGACGAACAACAATGAATTACACACCTTTACCGAAAGGGAGGGGAAGGGGCGAACCCTGAAGACTGGTGCCGAGAAGTCCGTTGGTGGACTCATCCAGAAGTACCAGTTCGTCTATTTAGACTGCTGAGGACTTCATAACGTGTCGGCCCGGTAACGTCCAAGGAGTGATTGTTTCCAGCGACTTCCCGAAGGAAGGTGACCACGGCGCACCGGTACCCGTTCTCGTCTTCCTCTAGGAAGGACACGGGGGTGGGAGGGGGCCAGGGAACCAGACTAGCTCCGAACAGACACCAACTACCTCAACGCACAGTCGTGTCTGTACCGAATAGATTTGACAAGCCAAGACAGGTCAATAATCCAAGAAGAAAAAGTATTTATTGTCAGCGGCCATCTCCAACTACTTCCGACGAATCGTGTAAAGATACTGGGCTCGAGGTAGATGGTCGAGAACAACTTCCGTTCAGAGGTCTGTGTGTCTATAAATAATTTGTAAAACCGTGTGTTTACCCCCTGACAGGTGTCTAGTCTAGTCACACGACTTCAGAGTCCGTAACAGGAAATTCAATTGACACCACCACCACTACCACCAAATCAGCGATTCAACACAGGGGTACCTGAACACTGGGGTACTTGACATCGTGGCGTCCGAGGAGACAGACGTGGACTAGACTTTCGAAATGTTCTACGTCTGTCCTAAGAGTCCCGAGGAAAGACCTATGACCAGTCGTAGTCCGACGATCTTTCGGGAGTCGGGACATCAAAGAGTATGTCGGTAACCCCTGGTTCAGAACCTATACTGGAGGTTCATGGTCGAAACCGTCGACGGGATAAGTATGTCCCCATCCTCCCAGGACACTATAAAATCGGGTAGGGACTTAAATTGACTCTCTGTAAGGACCGTAGGAAATGAGACTGACTATTCGACCACTATAGTGGTCAATGTCGAGTAAAGAAATTAGGTAAAACGGTCAACGGTTTTGTAAATCACAAACCCTCCTTCCAAATGTCCTCAACAGAGATTCCACAGTACAAATCGGACTCACGAAGGGGTATAGGAGAGGAAACCTTGGACGGTCTCCTCAATTCGCCAGGACCGTCGAGCTACATCCGATGAGTCGGAATCGTCCTTCTGACTGATGTTCCTTCCACAATCTTGGACAACTAATAAACTGGAGTAAACAAAGGATTAATTAGTATACACATGAGACGTGGACGATACAAGTTGTGCACTCGTCATCGTCCCATTGTTACTACACTTCGAGACAGGGAAAGGAAGTTCGAATCTGCACGTCCCTTGTACACCAGTCCAATTAGATGTATGCTCCTAGTCTCTAAAGTTTTCTACCTCTCCACTGAGGGCTACCCTCTCCAATACACCATAATTTTGACTAGACGTACAAATTTTAGGTACACAATTAATAGACATGTTACTAATATTTCCTTTACTACGGTGTAGTAGAAAACTTCTAATACTAATCTAAAATCAAACCGAAAGAAGAACCAATTGTTTTACTTGAACTACAAAACCGTCGACACACACACACACATACACACACTTAACAGTCGACTCAGAACGAACGTATCTTGGACGCTTGAACGTGTATGGGGTTAAGGGTTTTCATATATATCTTTCCTGAAACAAGGGTGTCAGAGTTTTAAGACGTAAGATGTAGCGAGAATTCATTAAGTAATAAGTCTAAAATCCTCGAGTCTTCTTTAAAGGGGAACCCTGTCACAATTTTACAATATCATATACGGAAACAGTAACTTTAATATCTGAGAATTTAGTTGGGAGAGTTTGGAAAAACCAGAAACTAGAACGTCTCACAGAACAAGACCATTTATCATCAACGAATTTATATAATAATCGTCATCACAATAATCAGAATTAAGACACAGAACCGTCATCCTTCCACCCCACACGTCCTACCTACACCTCTCATTCTCAAACAAGACACAACGAGACGGGACCCGTCCTGGAACGACACCTGGTAGAGACTTCTTTAAATTACAAAGAAGAGTTGGCACACAATTCGACGGACGGGCACCAAGACTGGGTCTCTCTAGCGGGGAGTCATAACTTTATCAAGAATTAGGACGAATAGAGGCGATCCACTCCCCTCCGTCACCAAATTGACTACGGGAGACTCTCCGTCGACCCCAGTGAAAGAGTAGAACTACATAGTCATGAACTACTATAACTATTGGGTCTATCTAAAAATTAACCGCTTTCAAGTCCGTATTGAATTACTATTTGTAAGACCCCGATACTTAAAAAAGGGAAACATAAACCAGAAAAAAGGGAAACTTTACCTCTGGCACTTAGTGAACATATTACTTCTTACTTGTACTCCTCTCTTCTCTCAGATCCTAAATACTGAAACCAGGACCTACCAACTATTGTGAGTAGTATGTCCCCGCACGACCTCCTTCTCGTCTATCTCCCACCTACACCGTCCGGTCGACTTACAAGGGCCTCCGTAAGTGTCATCTGCAGGTGATCCACGACTCAAATAGTCCGACGTAGAGTCGACCCTCCAGAGGCATTCTCCGTAGTTTAATCCTTGAAGTCACTACCTACTGAAAGACTCGACACCACTTTAGTGGAAACTCCACTACTGTCGGGTGAACTCCTCGTCTGTCGTTCCCAGAGGTCCTCCACCCCCCCCGGTCCTGCGATCCCCAGCCGTAGACGAGTGACTTGACGACGTTCCTCACCCTAGCTGGACAAGAGGAAAGAACCGGGAAAGTCGATGAACGTCAAGTAACTACTGTAGGAATTTCTTCTGTACTCAGTTACTGACATCGAGAAACACTCGACTATAAAATTGTATTGATGTATTTAGTAAACGACAATAGTCAGACACTGACGTACTAACACTTTTGTACAGTAATCGTTACAAACAGAATCCACAATTCTCTGTTACGCATCAGACCTGAAAATACAGATGCTTTGCGAAACAACAATGAATCAGTGATTCAGTATAGACTAAGACACTGGGGTCCCTGACATCGGGCGGTCCGAGGAGACGGTTATCCTAAGAGGTCCGTTCTTGATCTCACCCAACGGTAAGGAAAGAGGGCCCCTGGAAGGGCTGGGTCCCCAACTTGGACAAAGGACGTGACCGTCCGTCTTAAGAAATGGTGACTCGGTGGACCCTTCGGCTGTCTTACGAAATGTTGGAGAAAAGGACAAGAGTCGATCTTAACTCCGTTTTACTTACTTTCATTCTTCGAACCGTATCGGTCTAGAATCGTGTGCGATGACATATGTCTTATGGGAGTGTGCCGGCGATTGGGTAAGCGAGGTTCATTCCACAGATCTGCGACTTTGGAAGTGGTCCCAACCCGTCAGTGGGCCCCGACATTTTCCTGATCCTCCTGTCCCGTTTTTAGGTTCTGACGACGCCCGCACCACCCTAGGCGTACACTGACCAAACTCGGAGGCTTCCTCAGGTCATAATCCCAGGCATCCACCAAATCGATAGGGTGTCAGACCAAACAATCGGGTTCAATCAAGGGAGTCTAACGGGAGCCCCGTAAGCCGGTTAGGAATGAGATTCGTGACGTCGGGGACGGAGGGACGGGTCGGGGGCGAACGATCACCGGCCACGTCCGCAGACGCGACGAAGAGGCGGCCCCCTCAATGGGAACCCGAGCATTAGACACCCAAAGTTAATAAATAAATAAAAAGGAGGGACAATACAACGGAGACACGAAGGTTCCGAGCGGGGTCTGAGACGTCAATCTCACAAAGGACCACAAACCTTTGAAGAGAGAAAAATTCTGAGGGAAGGACCCTGCCTCGACGCAGGGAGGGAGAAAACAGAGAAAAAAAACAGAAAATATAAAAAAGGATACAGGAAAGCTTCTGTTACCCGACGAAAAGACCCACGGACAACAGGAAACGGCCGTAAGTCTTCGACAAAACACCTTAAACGAGTCGCAACTTTACAAGAAAACTACTTAAACACCCCCTCTTTCACCAGAGGGGCAGGATAAGGAGGTGGTAGAATCCTGGCGGGCATCCACCAAATCTTGGACCGGAATCTCGTAGATCCCCGAGTTCAACGTTTACTGATCAAACTTAAGTTGTTTTACGAATTGGTAACAAGACGCAAAACAACGGTGACTCGATTTGGGAGTCAAAACTTCCTTCTCAACTTGCGACGGTCAGTCTGGGTGGTTTGAATTACTATAGACAAAATAGACTCTCAGGATAACATAACCTTCACGAACGCGTCGTCAGTCGAGAGTGCAATGTACTGAAAATTAAGGACTGCCGAGAATTTAGGAAATTAGGAATACAACACAAGTAAAGAGATACAGATGTAACAACGTTCGAGGGATTCTTTCTTCTTTCACAATCAGTGAGTCACCACAGACTCGGAAACGCTGGGGCACCTGACATCGGATGGTCCAAGGAGGCAGGTACCCTAAAAGGTCCGTTCTTATGACCTCAACGGTAAAGGAAGATTCCTACCCCGTTATAGACACACAGATTTTCAATACTGGTTGGATCTATCATATAAGTTTTCGTCTCTGTAATGAAACGGCTGGTTCAAGGTAGATCAGTCCCGATACCAAAAAGGACACCAGTACATACCTACACTCTCAACCTGACACTTCTTCCGGCTCGCGGTTTCTTAACTACGAAAACTTGACACCACAACCTCTTCTGAGAACTCTCAGGGAACCTGACGTTCCTCTAGGTGGGTCAGGTAAGACTTCCTCTAGTTGGGACACTAAAGAAACCTTCCTTACTACGATTTCGACTTTGAGGTCATGAAGCCTGTGGAGTACGCCTCTCAACTGAGTAACCTTTTCTGAGACTACGACCCTCCCTAACCCCCGTCCTCCTCTTCCCCTACTACTGACTCCTACTCTACCGATCTACCGTAGTGCCTGAGCTGCCTGTACTCAGACTCACTTGAGGCCCACTACCACTACCTATCCCTCCGGACCGCACGACGCTAAGTACCCCAGCGTTTCTCAGCCTGTGCTGACTCGTTGACTTTACTTGACTTGACTTTGTAGAAGTTACCCGTCGAGGTCTCACATCTGTGGAACAACTGTTCGTACAACCGTAGGTTCCCGCTACCGCAAAATCCCTCCGACACCGACCCGGGGCTCACAGTGGGCTCCGACGGTACACGGGAGACACTTCGACACACGTAACGTCGACCAGACTCCTCACGAAGTCTCGCGGCCCTTGCAGTGTGTCGTCCGTCCGAGAAACCCCGTCTTTCTCACTTTAGTTCCTCGTACTAGGCTTCGACGTCGACATCCACTTAGTAACGTCAATTTATTGAGTGTGAGGTAAAAACCAATGAATCGCAAAGATGTGGTAAATCGTAGACTGCTTCGGAGTAAACTGCATACAAGATAAACCGAACACACAGAAGTCCTGTTTTCAAACCAGACTCCACATTCAAACACCCTGTATTTTAGTGGTAGAGAGTAAATATATCTAACATTGGACTTTGAAACATGGTTTCCGACAAAAGATCTCATTGAGTCTGAACGGGGTCTCGATTCTAAATAAAGAAGATTATGTCTTGACGGAAGAACCTCTTCGACTAAAAACTAGTAATCTAGTTTTGACTTCTTAACCTCAAACTTATTATGTATTTCAAATCCGTAGAAAAAATTTTTTTTTAACAAATAAACTGGCACGCCCCAGAGTCGACACCGTACTCTTGCGAATCAACGTCGCGCACCCTAGGTCAACGGACGCTCCCCACCACGCGTCCGGGGGCCGCGACCCTCGACCCGCAGAATCGGTGGTCCGGTCGTCCCCTCGGAGACACCCGCAGTCCCACGAGTAGTCCGGAAGTCAACCTGACCGCCCCAAGACACCCTGATCACGCAACAGTGCACTGTCCGTGCCAACAAAGACTGGGAACTCAACACTTAAGGAACCCTATAACCTCCTATTAGTTACCTTACAATATTGATCTGGAGTTTCTCGTTCGTCATGCATTACAAATAACAGTTTCTGATATGAAAGAACAACGGTCTTATTCACTTAATTAATTTTTTTTAAATAAGCCGAATTCAACGTAATCATAAAGTCCGGTACATTTGAACATCGATTAGAAGTTAGGCGAACCCAAAATCCACACTTTTCACCTGGTTGTCCCGTACCACAACACCGGTCGAGTACCTTTCCGACGGTCCTGGAGGAGTCTGGCGCCCTCCTTAGGTCCTTCTTCCCCTCTCCGGTCTTCCAGTCACACACGTTTGTAACAGAATTTGAAGGGCGACGACGGTACGGCACTAAAGACGGGACCCAATTACGGCGTATTTGACGAGACAGGTCGAACGTAAACTAAAAAGTTTTTTAATTAATACCCACCTACGACCCTTTGAGACTGTTATTTTGGTTCTCGTAACGAATGTAAGTCCTGTCTCAATGATGACCACCTCGGTTGGAGGAACGCGGGAAACGGTCCCGTAAAGAGCGAACATTTTTACGGTGGTCGAAGAGAGCTCGTCTCTCGCAACCGGCTCGGTCGTTAACAACAATATAGTAGACTCATAATTTGTCGGTGATCCATCCTCCACTTCTCGGGCCGGTAGACCCTAAACACTCGACGAGTGCCGGACTGGGCTTCGGTAGCCTCCCTTACCAAAACACGACTCTGAACCCAGAAGACTCCGACATCGGACCCTTGGACGAGCGCGCGCACGTGAGAGAGGAGAGAGAGAGAGGAGAGAGAGAGAGGGGGAGCGGGGGAGGGGTGACAGAGTCTCCCATAGTTCGAGACTCCGGGTGGGCGACTCCGAGTGCACCCGGTGAGGTCCTCCTGAAATGTGAACAACTAGGAAGTTGTAGACGAGAGTGCCGGCTCGAGAACTTAATCGGGGAACAATAGGACACGGTACAAAAGTACTCCGGTTCTTTGATACTATCTCACTTTGGGCTTTAGGTTCACTGTTCTGTCGACGTCGCCATTTGTACGTCGTTGGTCCTTCCTCGGTCAAAAATCCCCCTCGGTGTCTAAGTGTCCCTTTCCTTGACAGTTCGGGGGGTTGTGCACACTTCGGGGGACCCGGCGGCCGAGGCACAGTACTGACCACTGGCGGGACTCGGACCGCGTCGAACGTCTGGACGGGCCGGGCGGGCGGGACAGGGCCACAGGGACATCGGTCGGCCCCCGGACGCTGGCGCAGGTCCTACCCGAAGGTACAGGGCTAGAAGAAGGAGTCACGTCCCACCGGCGAATCGGAAAGGAAACCTTTTTGACCCCGGTCTCGACCCGGTCGTGAGTGAGGAGACTACGAACAATACACGCGTGAGAGAGGACGGGACGAGGAAGGGCACCCAGGACAGGTGGGACTTCCCCTGACCGGACGACGAAGGTGCCCTTTCTGACAGGACCTCCCGGAGGGACGGGGCATAAGGATCAGATAGAGAGTGGGGAGAATCGGAAACCCTTGGTACAAAACACAAGGACTCAGACACACAACATCTATTTAAGTAAACGTAGCATAAAATCTAAGGTGTCTATTCACTATATGACACCACAAACAGAAAAAAATAAATCAATGAAGTGAGTCATACCAATAGAGGTGCAGGTAGACACGAGAACGTTTTGCCGAAATAAAGTAAGAGAAAATACCGACTCATAATATAAATGTACGTGTGTGAGTGTGGTGTGTTGGAGAAATGAGTAAGTCAGAGACCCAACCCTTCTAGGGGACCTCCTCTTTTACCGTAGGCCGAGGTCATAAGAACGACCTTCTTAAGGACCTATCTCCTCGGACCGTCCGATGTCGGGTACCCCAGTGGTTCTCAACCTGTCCTGCCTCGCTGATTCGTGTCGTGTAATATATGTGTATGTGCGTGTGTGTGGGATGTTGACGAAATAGGCAAGTAGCCAGTCATCCGTACGTCTAACGAAGGTACAGGACCGACGACATGTGTCGTGACGTCACTTGGGACCCCACGTACATAGAAACGTTTAATCTTAAAATAGACTCGTAAACAAACGGGTCTTCGTGAATGAAATACAAAGTAAAAGCTCCTTGGAGGTATGACAAGAGGCATCACAGACGCGGTCAAATGGAGGGGCGGTCGTCCCACCCTCCCAAGGGAAAAGAGGTGTGGGAGAGGTGGCAGACAACAAAGATCTGAAACACTACTACTTCAAGACCGTCCACACTCCACTATTGAGGAACACCAAAACCAAGCGTAAAGAGATCATTACTCACTGCAACTCAGAGAGACACACGGAGAACCGGTGGACCTACAGAAGAGACCTCTGCACAGACAAACCCAGACTAGGGGGACGTCCTGAGAATTCACCGTCCTGAGCCCAAGACGGACCCTGGAAGACTCAGCCACAAGGGACACTTTCGGGGGTACGTCATGTCAGAGGGCGGAGTCCTTCCTTGGACCGAGGGTCGTGTCTGCCAAGTGGAACAGAAGGAGTCCCGTCTCCTGTGTTGGGCCAAGGGACAAAAGGCGTCTGGAAACAGGAGTAGGTAGTGAGAACAGGAGTAAGTGACGTGTCGGAAAAGAGGTCACTTAGCTCGCGAGCAGTACGGACTCCCGTCACGGGGGGACGAAATAGGGTAGAGCCCCTAGACTTCAACAACCCCATGGACTGAGTGTAGGAATCTGTAGGACTACAGAAATTATACTCCACGTAGAACCCGATGATCTTAAGAATCTAAGGAGGATTCGATTAAGATTATACTTTGTCTCAAACCTTGGTGACAATACGGAATCCCTGATACAGACCATATCAAGTTTGTTCGTTAAATAGAACCTTCTTCAAGACAAACAAAGGCTTGAGAAGAGTATATTTGACTAAAATAAGAAATCTGAAAATTCTTTTGTTCTTGTTTTTGTTTTAGGACTAAAATAAACGAATTACCGATTCATAAAATCTTCACATTTAAATCAATCGTTTCCGTTACCGTGGGATGAGGTCAGGAGAACGGACCTCTTAGGGTACCTGCCTCCCCGGACCACCCGACGTCAGGTACCCCAGCGATCCTCAGCCTGTGCTGACTCGTTGAAGTGAGAGTGAAAAGTGAAAGTACGTAACCTCTTCCTTTACCGTTGGGTGAGGTCATAAGAACGGACCTCTTAGGGTCCCTGCCCCCTCGGACCACCCGTCGGTAGAGACCCCAGCGTGTCTCAGCCTGCACTGACTTCGCTGAATCGTCGTCGTCGTATCTCTACTTACCAGTACCAAATAGTGACATGTCCAATTTTGCTTCTCGTTATTGTTGTAAAAATTTTAAGTTAAATTTTAAAATTTCTATGTCAAAGGACCGTCACAAACTCTAGAAGCTTATACTCACATCCCTCGTCACAAATGTAACTATAGAATACACTACCGTTCAGTCGCTTTCGTGACTCAAATCAACGGACCTCAATTTTCGACTGACACCTCACTGTGTCCTCAGCATAACCACTCAATTTATGTCCGGAGCCTAGACACTGAATGGTCACCTTACGATCAGGACTCCCAATACGACGACAGGTCAGTACAGACAAAAGGGGGTGGTTTTGACTCCAGAATGGACGAACAAAAGTAAGGAATAGTCTAAAGTTTTGTCGGACACAATTTGACTTTAAAGTCTGAAAAATTGTATCAGTACAAAAATACATATTTATATATAAATTCCCTAATCTAAGGTAGTTTGTCTTGTTAATAACTGTCAAAAAAATTTTTTTATAGAACGTTGACCTAAATTGCAACTTATTTCGTCAAAGGGAACATCGAGTCAACCATTTCTCAGACAGACGTTACACTCTCTGGACCCAAGGTAAGGACCTAGTCCTTCTAGGGGACCTCTTCCTCTACCGTTGGGTGAGGTCACAAGAACGGACCTCTTAGGGTACCTGTCTCCTCGGACCGCCCGATGTCGGGTACACCAGCGTTCTCGACCTGTGCTGAATCACTGATTTGGTGTCTCGTCGAAATGTCCTTTATAGAAAGTAGACGATTACGGAGATGACCTTGTCTCTTAAGAGCACACATCTTATATTCTAGCATAAAAAGACAAAGGTGCACCCTCGATCGTAGGTATGACAAAGACATCAATACTTTTACCAAATTTTGTGTACACAGAGTCCTGGGACTACTAGAAAAAATTAGAATTTGAACTCCATTGTGGACGTCCATTCCATTACAGGAAAGACCCGTCGGGACGTCTCGTTCGGACACTCCGACACTTAGGACTCAAGACACGCCATATTGCCCGACCTTTACCCCCTCGGACACCCATCCCCAGGGTCGAACCCATCCCCTCATCGGACCTTTCCTACGCCACGTAGGTCGTCAAGCCCACCTAGGGAGAGTAGGAGCCAACGAAGACAACAGTCGGACGAGACCCCAGTGTCTGAACGTCAGAACGGAGACGAAGCCTCTTAAGAGTAAAGAGAAAGAAAATGAAGACCCCTGAGTGAGGTTCACAATGGACTCGGAAGACATAGGGTACGGAATACTAAAAAGACACAAACATATATGGAAAGGAAAAAGTAGAGGAAGAAAACGAGACCCATAGAAGGGAAAGTGGGAGGGGGGTATCTCCAGATAAAAATAACGACAACAAGTCGGTGATTTAACACAGGCTGAGAAACGCTGGGGTACCTGACGTCGTACGGTCCGAAGGGACAAAAAAACACATAGAGGGTCTCAAACGAGTTTGAGTACAGGTAACTCAGTACTACGGTAGGTTGGTAGAGTAGGAGACAGTGGGGGAAGAGGAGGACGGAAGTTAGAAAGGGTCGTAGTCCCAGAAAAGGTCAACAGAGAAACGTAGTCCACCGGTCTCATAATCTGGAAGTCATAGTCAGGAAGGTTACTTATAAGTCCTAACTAAAGGAAATCCTAACTGACCAAACTAGAGGAACGTCAGGTTCCCTGAGAGTTCTCAGAAGAGGTTATAGTGTCAAACTTTAGTAATTAGGAAACTACGACAGAAGAAATCCCAGGTTGAAAGTGTAAACGATCGTTTCCAGACAGATCAGTTTCGACACCAAAAAGGTGCTCAGTACATACCTACACTTTCACTTTCAGAGACTGAGTAAAGGTTGAGAAACTCCGGAGTACCTGACCCTTAAGAGGTCCGGTCTTACGACCTTACACATCGGAAAGGGAAGAGGTCCCCTTAGAAGGGGTGGGTGCCCAGTTTGGGTCCACAGACGTGACGTCCGCCTGAGACATGGACGACTCGGTGTACCTTTCGCTCCTACACTCTCCACCCGATATTTCTTTCGGCTCACGGCTTCTCAACCACGAAAACTCGACACCACAACCTCTTCTAAGAACTCTCAGGGAACTTGATGTTCCTTTAGGTTGGTCAGGTAGGATGCCATTAATAGGACTTATAAGTAACCTTCCTGACTACGACTTCAACTTTGAGGTTGAACCGGAGGACTACGTTTCTTGACTAAGTAACCTTTTCTGGGACTACGACCCTTTCTAACTTCCTTCCTCCTGTTCCTCTGCTGTCTCCTACTCTAACAACCTACAGTAGTAACTGAGTTACCTGTACTCAAACTCATCGAGACCCTCGACCACGACTTGTCCCTTCGGACCGTACGACGTCAGGTACCCCAACGTTTCTCAATCTGTACTGACTCGCTGATTTGACTTGATTTCAGTGTAAACATGTACTGATCACCTTCTTGGTATCGAAACTGATCTACCTGGAAACAACCGTTTCACTACAGAGACGAAAAATTATACGACAGATCTAAACAGTATTAAAAGGAAGGTTCCTCGTACGCAGAAAATTAAAGTGCCGACGTCAGTGGTAGGTGTCACTAAAACCTCGGGTTCTTTTATATGAGACAGTGACGAAGGTAACAAAGGGTAGAGAAACGGTACTTCACTACTCTGGTCTATGGTACTAGAATCAAAAGACTTACAACTCTAAATTCGGTCGACAAAATGAGAGGAGGAAGTGGGAGTGGTTCTCCGAACTAGTTCGGAGAGGTTCTAGTGATAATCGATAAGAACCTCTTCCTTTACCGCTGGGTGAGGTCAGAAGAACGGATCTCTTAGGGCACCTGTCTCCTCGGACCACCCGACGACAGGTACCCCAGCGTGTCTCCGTCTGTACTGACTTCCTGAAACGCACGTACGCACGTAACCTCTTCCTTTACCGCTGGGTGAGGTCACAAGAACGGATCTCTCAGGGTCCCCGCCTCCTCGGACGACCCGACGGCAGACACCCCAGTGTGCGTCAGCTATACTAACTTCGCTGAGTCGTCGTCGTCGTCGTCGTCGCCACGACAACAATACTATTTGGACATATAATTCAAAATTTCGAAGAAACTAACATAAAAAGTCAAGAGTAGTAAGATAAACCTAAAAAAAATTAAAGGTCACAAGACGGTTTTAACAAATAAAACGAAAAATAAAGAGACACGTATTAGTATTACAAAAGCTGAGATTCGGGCCATCGACGCAGGAGACCGAAGGAGTCAGAGACAGAGGGAACAGCGACAAGGAGGAGCAAAAGACGGTACACAGGAGGTGGTACGGACACACAAAGCCGGACGAAAGACCGGCTCAACTCCGGTAGACGTCAGTGCGAGGAGAGAGCCTCACTGGTCGACAGGGGGACCGAGTGGACGTCCCAAGAGCAGGAGGCACTGAGCGACAGAAGAGTCGAGCCGTCGCAGAGGCCGTCACGCAGACACAGGTCGGTCGAAGTGACTAACAAGCGCCACCCCCCAACAGGACTGGACGAACCAGACAGTAAGGACCTGTATTACCCACTTAAAATTACCGGTAAATTTTTTTGAAAAAAAGAGATTAATCTCTGTCCTATTTAGGAAGAGACTCTTTTCTTGTTGCTCTCTGGTTCAGTCGTCTTAAAAATTCTACTTGTAAGTTCAGTAACCAACGTCTTCTGTACGATTGGTAGAGAATTTCTCAACTTTTGTCTATATTGAGTCATTTCTTAATGTTTTAGACTCTCGAATAAAGGTAATCTCTAAAAAACCAAATCATGAGTGAAAATTACCCTTTTCGGTAGAACAAGTAACCACCCTTTGACAGCAAAAAGGTGAATAATGAAATTTATATACGAATATTTAAGCAACTTCGAAAATAATAAAACTCTGAAGTCAACTCGTCACGGTAATGGAGGTATTAGAATCGAATATTATACACCGAGTAACCGTTCCTTTATATAAAGACGGTAGAAAAGTCTTCCTGTTCGTATTTAGCATTGGACGAAAGAGAAAACGAACAAATTATAACAGTCTGTATCTTGGGCTACTTCTATTTATATTGCAATTACGATCAATATGTCATTTACATATACTTATACACCCTAAAAAAAGAGGAGGTTTCATAAAGAAGATGATGAAGACAATGAAAACAATAACAACAAGTTTATAATAGTCGGAATTGTGTCAAAAAGAACATTCAGTAGTTGACCTGTTCTTTCGCGTCGAAGGGATTCTCCCAGACAAAAATTCAGAACAAAACCTCGGGGGACATGGGGCGTCCAGACAGTACTCTCCCGCTTGCGACCCAGTCTTACATCCCTCACAGATTGACCGAAGTATTCGAACCTCTGAATCTCACTTCACTCCTCGGGTTGTCAATTTTAATATGTCCACGTAAATAATATAAAAACTCAGCGATTCAACACAGGCTGAGAAACGTTGGGGTCCCTGACATCGGGTCGTCCGGGGAGACAGGCACTCTAAAGGGCCCGATCTGGTGACCTCCTCAAACGGCACGGTAGGAGGTCCCCTAGAAGGGTTTGGTCCCTGACTTGGACGTGTACAACACAGAGGACGCAACGGTCTACCCGAGAAATTGGTGACACGGTGTACCCTTCGGGTGGGAATACTGTTGTCCCCAATTTTTGTTTCTCTTCCTTCTTCTCTGTGATGTATGGGCTAGGTCACGAGTTTAAAGATGTAGAGAATATGACTCATCTTTTGTTTGCTACTTATTACTGGACGTATACAAGGTCATTAACGAACAAGAGTGTATAAAATAATCGGACACGCGGAAGGTCCTGTGTTCGAAATTAGAAAACTATGAGAAGTATTATGTCATACTGTGTGTTTTAACTACAAAATATTTATAAATGACTCACTTATTTCAGACGTACGTAAAGGGAAGACAAAAAAACTCAAGAGTAGAATGTGATAAGGATCACGAAAATTGGTAGTGGGTCACTACAACATAAGTAGTATTAGATAGATCCTTTCTCCCGTAGACGCGACAGAGCTACATTTGGTCTCGGCTACGAAGGACCTCGGAGGAGAGGAGGGTGTCCGGGGTTTTGTTCGAGAGGTGACGCGACGTCCTCGGCGACGACAAAATACTTACACGAGAATGGGAAGCGTCATTAAGGTCCTGGGACCGACGGACGGTGATCTATCACGCGAACCGATCTTCGTACATTAGAACACCCAACAAAACAAAAATTTCAAATTGAAAGTTCAACTTTCTCGGCAACTGAGTGGGTTTACTGTCCACTATAAATAAAACAAAGAACTGTTAAGACGTGCTCGTACGACAATAATGGGTGAATCCTCTTGACGGTGTGAAGGACTTCCTACTGGGGAAGACATTTGTAGGGACATTTGTTGACGGGTAACAAGTCTGTGGTGGGGTGGGGGGTGGGTTCTCGTCATTCTACTCCGGGCGGAGGGCACCCCCGGAAACGTCTACCAAACTCTCTCCTCGACCGTCTCGGACGTCCCTGGCTCTAAAGACCGTGGTCCTAGACATTGACGAAACTACTCGGTAAGGACCGTTTCGCGTGGGTCTCGACCGTCACCTTCCCCCGCCCCCCCAACGAGCAATACTGTCCACAGGTCAGACGGTCGCCTACGCTGAGACACTCAGGTGGGCTGTTGGACGACGGTGACCCTCCACATTGTTCACGAACACCGAGGCACTCGGACGACAATAAAGAAAAAGAAAAACACATACTCTTTTTTTATAAATATATCCTTTGTAATTTTTTTCTTAGAAGTTTCTCGTGGTGGAAAGGAAAGGACACAAAAGACGCGGACCACCGACGACACACGGCGTAAGATTGCACACGAAGTCTTTCGGAGTCGACACAGGGCAAGCCCGCCACCACCGGCACTCCCGGTGGCCCGGTTACGACTTCGGTGAGAGCACCCGAGGGTCACCAGGAGAACCCGGTCATTTCCATCTCCGGGTCCATCTCGGGAGGGGTAGGGCGGGGGCGGGGGAGGTCTCCAGACCTCCGTCTCCTGTGACGCTCTGCGGGGCAATCGTAGACGGCACCCGCAGACCCCGGGACCCGTCTAAGCTCCACGTGCGAGACCTACATCAGTGTCGACGACCAAGGCTTCCCGATCGAGTGATCTATGCCGCAGACCCCGTGCAATCGGTCCCCTAGCGTTGGAACCATTGGACCGAATCTCTATAGTTTAATTAGACTCGACACGTTTTGGAGTTTTATCCTTGGACGACTTCATCGGTAGAAATTGGGTTGTTTTGCCTAAGAGACGCTCATTTCCTCGGCTTCTCTTCCTTTTCTGTACGTTGAGGCACAGGGCGGCGAGGAAAATTTATGAACAAAAAAAGAAAAAGACCACCGTAAATTTTTTAAAAACGTATATATATATATATATAAACCAGTACGACACACCGTAAACCCTGGGATCGGGGGTCGGTCCCTGACTCGGACGCGGGCAACGTGACTTCACTTCTCAGGATTGGAGGTCCGGTGGCTGTACGTGCGGACGAGTCCCCACAGACTGAGACACTGGGACACCTGACGTCGGGCGGTCCGAGGAGACAGGTACCCTAAGAGGTCGCTCTTACGACGTCATCCCACGACAAGGGAAGGTCCTTTGGAAGGGGCGGCGACCCACCTTGGGCTCAGAGAATGTGGAGGACGCAACCGCCGCCCCACCCCGCCCCCCAACCGCCCCTGAGGAATGGTGAGCACGGTAGTTCCCTTGAGGGATTTACGAAAGGAGTGACTCGTCGGTGGCACGGTCCCCTGACAAGGACGGATTACACTACCGAGGGGGGACGGGGGTGCGAGAAGAGTCTGTCAATCTCTAGGTTCGCGTAGAGGTAGTAAGGCAGAGAGACGGGTCAAACCTTTGTACTGAG
Organism: Capra ibex; assembly: GCA_006410555.1. NCBI lineage: Eukaryota > Metazoa > Chordata > Mammalia > Artiodactyla > Bovidae > Capra > Capra ibex. The sequence continues at coordinate 34,715,907 of SJYO01030260.1, read as the reverse complement.
TGAAGACGGGTCACTCTACCCTTCCCTTCAGAACGACCCTCCAAAGACCTTTCTCGGAGGACAGTGACCTCTGTCGGGACCCTTCTGTGGGGGAGGACGAGGAGACTCGAGACAATGCGGACCTGGACGGAGGACCTTCCCTGGCGCACCCGGTTCCTGGGAGGTCTCTCGCCGGGACCTCTCCCGCCCCTTCCCGGACGTCTGGAGTACCGAAGAGGGGGTTGGAGTCACGCCCACCCTTGTCAGTAGACGTACAACGACTCCCCGGTCCTGCACGTGTGCACCTCTGTGCACACACAGGTGTTTCACGCGTAGGTGAAATGTGCACCGACCAAAAGGGTCGGCCAAAAAAGGGTTAGAAGAGACCTCCTCGTCGTGACAGGAGAGAACAGTGTTCTTTACATAACGAAGAGGAGAATTTAGACGAGTTGAGAGAGACGAGACAAAGTTTCACTGGCGAGAGGTTTATTTATGAAGGTTTATACTTAATCACCTATAATCATCAAATTCTTTTCTCTCTTCAATTTTGTCGTAGTAAGTTCCCTAACTTCTCTTCTCACTGTCTACCTCGGCGTTGAGTCCTAGCCGCTCCGCAATGACGTCGGAGCATCTTTCATCTCGACCTCCGCAAAGTGTATCTAAAACCGTGTACGGAAACACCGAAAACCTATACGCAACCCTAAATCACTTGCATAGTCACCACTCAGTCCTATTGTATGTTATCGACACTTAACCCGTCCGACCACACGTCCCTAAGAATTAGACCGGAAGGAATAGTCACTTAAAAGTCAAAAAGTTTTTGAAAAAAAATTTCTATACGACAAGATAAAAAGACGTCCTTACAGAAGACGAAAGATGAAGACTTATTTAGGTGATCAACATTAGATTAAGACAAGTAAAAAAATTTTTTCGTGGCTTCCCTTAAGGGACCGCCAGGTCACCAATCCTGAACCACGAAAACGACGGTTCCCGGACCCAAGGTAAGGACCGGCCCCGTGACTCTAGGGTGTTCGGAGAACTACGTCGGTTTTATTCGTTTATTTTATTTTTACACTTTTCCGTGGTTTAGAGAGAGTCGTAGCTAATCTAACCCCGAAAAACGAAACAAAGACCCAACAACAAACAAACAAAAAAAATTGACACAGAGAGGTCGAGTGACCCACTGCAAAATCGCGTCTCCACCCTGTTGTTTATCGTTTGATCCTTAGGCTTGGGTCCGAAGCCCATGCCACACTCGGGACTCCAAGTCCCGGTCTCCCCTGTTCCCATACAGAAACAGAGTCTCATTTTCGGGATCGGGTCTGTAGGGTACTTCAACGTAAAGGGGGGTGGGTGGTTTAAATGGGGTGAACAAAGGGTTTCCGGTCCAAAAAACTCAAATCCCATACAACTCTTATATACCACTTTCTTGAGACGGGAAGTGTCCTTGACTCGGCAGACTCGTTCACAGAAAGAGTCCGACGGGCGTCGCCATCCTAGACTTCGTCAGTCTAGTCTCTCTTCGCCAGGGTGGAGGAAGAGAGACCCTGTGACCCCGACGGACCCAGAACGGAGGAAGGAACGGACCGGGGAGAAGAGGGGCCTCGGGCAAGGACTCACGTCTTCCCCAACACCGTGAGGTCAGATCAAACACGTCCGACGGTTCTACCTTAAATCGTCTGACCTGCCGAGTATTTCTCGTAAGACCTCCGACTCCAGTTCCGGCCCGCCCAAGTCCCAGTCCACACCGGCGGAGGACCAAGTACGTGCCGGCAGAAGAGTGCCCCTCGACCATACCGTCTGTCCTCTCCGTGTCCCTAGAGAAAGTATTCCAACGTGGGAGCACTGGAGTACTGGGGGTTTCGGGGTGGAGGACTGTCTCCTTGAAATCCCCGGTCTCGGTAAGGCAAGACTCCTCACACGAGGGACGGTAATCCCGACGTAACGGAGACCAGGGGTCGTGTGAGTGTCGGTCCTTAGCCCACCTCCGCGACTGGGGACCGTGAAACTCGTAAACTATGATTCAAACAATCTATTTCGTAGAATGTTATAGTACTAAAAACACACATACACAAAAAAAATTGTTTAGTCCATAACTACTTATTGAGTCTACAAAGTAAAAGAAATACGAACAAAAAAAAAGAAAATGATATTTGTCAAGTAGAAATAGGTTGTATACTCGTAGTTTTAGCTATGACTACGAAATGACTGGTTATTTTGACTAGTAAAATAATAACGTAACAACAAACTCTTGTAAATCTTTCCATAATACAAAAAATCCCCTTTTTTTGGGGACTTATAATTCTCAGAGACATTAAGACAAATAATTTTTTGTTTAAAGTGTATTCCTTTTTTATATAATTTTTCCTGTTAATTCAATGTCTTTCTAAGTGAATTCGTTCAATTTCTAAAGACGGGGTCGAAAGACGTCACTCGGGTCGAAGTCTCGTATCTAAAATAGTAGTTTAATTTTCGTTTCCCTATTATGATATATCCTGTGTAGATCCCTCGATGAATAAATACTTTTCGACCCTATAGAATAGGTATCTAACTCGAAAAAGACTTCTGTGAATTTACTACATCGAAGGTCCCAGATCTATTATCTTTTAAGAGTCCAGACTAAACTTCTGTAACAAGTCTTAATTACAAAACAGGATATACTAGACGAGTGAAAATACAAGAGATCCCCCGAAGGAACCACCGAGTCTACCATTTCTTAGACGGACGTTACACCCTCTGGGCCAAACTAGGGACCTAACCCTTCTAGGGAACCTCTTCCCTTACCGATGGGTGAGGTCATAAGAACGGACCTTTTAAGGTACCTGTCTCCTCGGACCACCCGATACCAAGTACCCCAACGTTTCTCAATCTGTGTTGCCTCTCTTACAAGAGATGTCAGGTTTAAGTACGTTTATATACTAAGACCGTCACGGGTGTACGGATCCCCCAGAATAAAATCATCACTAACTTCAGTTATTAGAACCGTTTCTGTACCTAATAGAGAAATGAAAATTTTTCTAAATAAAAAATTAACTTCCTATTAACGAAATATCATAAAACAACCAAAGACGGTATGTAGTCGTACTTAGTCGAGAAAGGAAAAAAAAAAAAAAAAATCCTTTTCACAAAGGTGACAAATGAATACTTTACCATGGATTTGGGTTTTATAAATTTCTTACAAAGGAAAAATTTCCCAAAGAAAAAATAGTGATGATTTTGTTCATACAAACAAAGTAAAGTGGAGGGAAACTAGAATAATTTTGTTTTACCTGATCTGATAAAGGGTCTATGAGTGAAAGTGGACGGGAGGGGGTTGAGTGGTGAAATCTTGAAGGTCTTTCACGAAAACGATCTCAATTCATGGCACAAAGTATAGACGCTCGAGAGGGAGTGACCAATCACCTAATAAAGGATCTCAGAGAGAGGCACAGTCGAAACTAGGGGAAAACCTCGACACATCGACATAAACCTGTTCACAAAAGGAAAATTCCTTGTCTTACGACGACACGAAAGATAAAAAGTACCTGTTGTTACAATTTTTGTATCTTCAAACAAAAAGAAGAAAGACAGTACCCGCAAGATATTGTCTTTGGGACCTTACGAATGGACGTATCTACACACGCCTCATTCTCACCCGCTACTGTGAGACGTGATTGTATGACTTTCACTGCCCTACTTCCAAAGGCGAAAAGAACTCCAACAGGCATATGACGTCAAAACGACATAAAAGTAAAGACTCTAGCAGTGCGAATGTCGATGTCACAATTCTATGTACGGATACAAATACAAAGAGGAGTGCAGACTACTTAGATCAATTCGGGGGTCTACTAGACACTTATGTCCATTTGAAAGACCTAGAGGTTCGGCACAGGGTGGTCGCAGTCACGTCCTTCTGTTGTCTCCAACAGGGAACTTGGCGACCGACGGAACAATTGAATCGTAGTGCTCGATGACGTCTGCTACTTTCTCAAGAACACAGGAGAGTTTTTACTCTTTTAGTCACCTCGGAGGGTGTTCTGTATGATCAGGACTGGGTCCCCAGTTTGGGTCCAGAGGGCGTAAGGTCCGTCTGCGAAATTGGAGACTCGGTGGTCCCTTCGGGTGATCACGTTTGTTTCCCCGCAGCAAAGATGGTTGGACAATTCTCAGTCCCTTGCAGAAAGGAAACACTTGAGTCTGGCAAAGGTTCACTGAACAGAATTTTCAGAAGATTTTCAGAGAAATACTTCCTCTAACGATGTCATAGCGTCGAGAAAAATTTGACGTGGCGGGTGAACACCTGGAGAACAGAACACAACTTCTCTTTGTCTCCTACAAGTGACGACTAAGCATTGGGAAGGGCGAGACGACTTCATTCACGAAGAACCTCGACGGGGGACAAGGCTCGGCGCGGGAGAGGGGAAGAGGGTCTACTGGAGCGGGAAGGCGAGTCGAGTTAGTGTACGACGTGAGAGGACACGAGGTAACAGGTAGTTCCACGTTCCGGCGGAGTGGGGGTGCGGCTCCAACGAAATAAGGTGGAGGAGGACTAAAAGAACTTAGGGTACGGAGATAACACAGAAGCATCAATTCCGAACCACGGGTAAGGTCGAAGAGAGTAGGTCAGAAAAAAAAAAAAAGGATGACTAATAATATAGCAAAGTGGAAGAAGGGTCAGAACGGTGTTAAGAGGGGTTCTACTTACAACTAGAGACCTCACTGGAGAACCATTTACGTATGTTTGGGGAGAGTCTAGGGGTTTCCTCGGGGAAAGACAGGGAGGGAAACGCACAAACAGGGGATCTGGTGGGACAGGGCGGAGCGGACGGTTTGAGGAGTAGATTCAGAATCGACCCGGTGTAAAAGGAAGTTCTGAAGGACTGGTGGAAAGGGGAAGTCCGACGGTCAAAACAGAGGAAACATAAGAGCTGATGTGTATTTAGACTACTATGGACATCAAACTGACCTAATATTGAAATATAGTTTTACGAAGAGTGGGAGAAATGTCGTCCTTAGTGACAAGAATATAGGGATCACAGACCAAAACACTAACTATTTAATCAGACTCAATGAATCACAGACTACTGGTTTACTTATAGTCATAGACGTAAGAAAAATCGTATCCTACTAAGACAAAGATAATTAATAAGTTCCTAAAGAAGGAGATAAGTAGCGAAATATAAGTTTTAACTGGAATCTCCTGTTTGAACTGTAACCTTTAATTTTGTGACTTCATCTTCTAGACTACTCTGTCAACGAAGAACCCATAGGTGTCGGAAAGAATTTTGACAAGGATCTGTAAATTTTGTTTGCACATCATCACACTGTCTGTTTTACATGACTTTAAGTCTTCTACCAAAATAAGTCCGGTAATATTACACCTCGAGTGAGAAACTACCCCTCGCGAGCCCCCTTCCCCTTCGGGACCCCAAAGTGTCTCGACCCCTGAGTTCCCACCGTAACTCTCAGAAACCCGTTCTTCTACACTCGCGTCCCGCAGACTTGGACTCAACCACCTCGTTCTTTCCACCGACCCACTACCTCTCGTCACCACGAAACCTCAATAGGAAAAGAAGTTTGTGTTCCCACCGCCGAAAGGTTGGTTGTGTCAAAGCGTCCGCGTGTCCCGAGTCTAAGGCAAAAGAGTCAGGGTCTCTTTTCCTGCACCAAGGAGTCGTTTGTTGAGCCTGTACTACCATTTGGAAGACTCACTCCGTTTCGACTCAGAGTATCGGAGCCCTTAAGAACGACTACGACCAAGTAGACGGTAACCGTTTCTAACCAACAAAACCCCGGGACTTCTAACCCGTGACATTTTCTCCATAAGGATTTCACTTTTCCTCGTTTGTTAACTGAATCTGCCAACTTGACATACTTCTGAGCCCTCGACTCGGAAGTCCTGGGGTACTTCCTCGTCGGGAATCAAAACGTCCTGTCGAAGAGTTCACAGGACTCCTCGAGGTAGTTCCAACGGGTGTCTATACCGGTGGAGAGTGTGTCTCCGTACACGGTCTGCGAGGGCCCCGGACACGTCTCTCCTGGGACGGGTGGCCCGAGTACAACCCGTCGTCACGGGTACCGAGGTGGTCTCGGTCCCTCTTTCCGCGGACGTTCCAGTGGTTTCCGGTCTGGCCCCAGGACCGGCGGACCGCGACCGAGGACAACCACGACTCTGAAATCAAACCCCCTGACATCCGTCTACGACTTCCTTTGGTCTTTGTGACCGCTAAGTCATTCCTGACCGTCAAACCCGCTCCGTCATCCTGGACCCGGTCCCACGTCTATCCCTACCTTTGACTAAAAATGGATCTCCTTCTCCTTCAGATCATTCAGAGATGGTCTGTTTCGTCTCAAAAGTGTAGGTGGTCAAGGGACGTCACCGGTGTCTCCACGTCTCAGTAAGTCACTTGCACCGATTTTAGGTTTCAGGACCTTACCACAAGTCATTTGTGACGTCTCAAAGGGTATCTTTGCCTTAAAAAAAGATAGCAGGGAGGGGGTCATTAGTTTCTTTCTAATAAATACTAGTGTCTTATTCCGACCAGAGTAATCGACACAAATCTATCCACGTCGTTCTTACGATTAAATGGTGGATCCGGAATCCAAACTAAAAGTCCTTCAAAAGTATTCTTTAGTATCTAACATTGTAAATTTTCGGAGAACCCCATTCCTTCGGTTCGGTTCTCGGACGACAGTCTAAAGTGGACGTCACGGATATTTAAACCCACTTAAGGAAAGAAGACTCCAGGGGTGACAGACGACATCAAGAACCCGGACGAGTCTCAGTTGAGGGAGTGAGGCCCTGTGACATTCGGTCCCTGGTCCGAACAGTATTTATTCGATGTTCCTATATAACGTGTCGTGTCCCTTATATTGATCATAAAATGTCATTGAAATTCACCTCATATTAGATATTTTAAAAACTTAGTAATAAAATATTGAACTTTGATTGTATTATAGCATCTAGTTGATATGGGGTTAAATTTTTTCCTTTGTCATTCCTTTAGGGAGGGGGGTTAAAAAGAAAATTCATAAAAAAGAAAAAACCGTGACAAATTTTATGACCCTCAAGTTAAAGGTATTATAAACCCTTAAAATCCTTATAAGCCAAACATCCGTGAAATAAAGATTCGGTCGTCGAAGAAGTCCTCTAAAATTTTAGAGTCAACCATTGTGGTAGAGTTCTACGAAAAGAGTCCTACTCTCCCCGGAAAGACCTAATATCCGTACCCACGTGTATGTGTGTCTTGTGTACGTCTCGAACATTAAAGTTAAAATTTTAAAGTGAGCATCGATTTTTAAAGAGAGTACCGTATTTATGCCTTTAGGTTTTAAATCAGGTCTATAGATGAGGGACCACCGTACTTTAACAATTATCAAAACTCGACCTTCATCTTTTTGTTCGTCTTTTTTGAGACAGTAGACAGTCCCTTGTTTCCAGAGACACTTGGTAGTTGGGTAAACGTCTCTAGTGGTTCACCAGTCTGGCACTTTGGTTTTCTTTGTCCGTGGTCTCACTTGTGAGTCTTTCAGTCATTTGTAGTTTGGGAATGGTACCATAACGACCTGATCTCAGGCCTGAGGTCCTGAACTGGACCAGGGTTACGACCCTGGGACTCAGGGGTGAGTCTTTCCCAGGGCTTCCACGGAAGTCGGTCCCAATGGACCCGCCCCTTCGCCCCGGTCAGGGTACGCTCCGGGTCGGGGTCTAGACACTTTTGTTTGCGTGCTCTGTCAGTTCGGGTAAGAAAAGTCTGATTACACTGTCCTCGCACCCCTCGGGACGTCTCCTTTCCGTCACCGGACCCCGAGGGCTCCGTCCACTCGTTCCCCCAGCAATCACTCAGACCACCCTTGGGGCCCCTCCGTCCTCTACCCGAAAAGGTTCGGAGACTCCTTCCCCCGGCCGGCACCAAAGTCTCGTCGCCTCCCCTCGCACCCGGGAAGACGACGCGAAAGGGTTCTTGGACTTTCCCACCCTTCTCAAGAATGGGTCGGAAGAACCAAGGTCCCGTGTCCCTGGTCCAGTTCAAGTTCAAACAAAACCTCTTAGTTGAAAAGTATCTTACCCTTACGGAGAATGTCCTGTCCCTCTAGGTCCAGAGTCAGAACTTCCTGGCAAAGTAAAAAGTTGTGACTGACCAACCAAGCTTGTCTCCAATTGGGTAGGAAAAAAAAAAAAAAACAGAAAAGTTTATTGCAATTGATTCTACATGGCTAGGAGTAATCGAAACACGGGACACCGACAGTGGGATGCACATCGAATCCCGGTCCGATGGTAGTAATCCTCTCTTCTTTTGCCGACTTCAAAGAGGGGTAAAAATAATGAAAGCAACTTTCCACTGTACATCGTTTCCAATGTATCTATTTGCTGGTTCAATCCTTTACATAAGAGTACTTTAGTGTATGACACTTCCAATATCAAATGTTTCGACGAGCCTAAGTACAGACGAAAGTCGTCTCATTAATTAGTGAATCGGGACATCCTGATGAAGTAACAGACCAAAGAATCTACTCTGTGTGCTCCATCCCTTTCCGGTTCACCGGCAGTATATACTTCAGTGCTTGTTCACTCGACGTTTTTCTACATGACTCAACGTCAGAAGAAGACCCAGAGGATCGTAGACTAACATAGAAAATACGAAGTATATAAGAAAGACCTATTAACGGACCATCTTCCATAAAAGGCCGTCACTACCGTAAGATTCTCCTCCTTTTTATGGAACTGAAGACACGTGTCTCGAAAAGAAGACGAGTCGTCTCGTACGACTTACGAACGACGCGACGTTCATGATATTCCCCATTTAACTATTAACTGGGAGATTCACCAAAAATGTCACCACCAATATACGGAACGGTCAAGTGTCTTACAAGTGGACTATTGTCAATTTTGAACGAGAATACTTCTAAAAGTTTATCTCCTTTTCACTTTCTTAACAGGTGCGCAAGGGTTTGGTTTAAACACAAACGAGGGGGTGTCAAATCATCTCGGTAAAATGACTATTCTCCAACACCACTTTCTTTCAAGTCCCGGGCTTTTCTTGTACGAACCTTCTGGGATCGAGGGGTTTTTGGGAATCCCAAAAATTATTGGGGGTCAAGGGTGGAGTGGGACAGGGGATCATTCATGAAGAAAAAAAAAAAAAATTGTGGTTTTTGCAAAACATCACCTCATATCGGCTAATTGTTGCAACACTATCAAAGTCCACTTGTCGTTTCCCAGTCGGTCTGTGTGTGTACATAGGAAAGAGGGGGTTTGGGGAGAGGGTAGGTCCGACGGTCCATTGTAGCTCGTCTCAAGGGACACGACATGCCCCAGGAACAACCAATAGGTAAAGTTTATATCGTCTCACACGGACCGGAAGGGGTTCAGGGCTTGACAAGGAGGGACGGGGCCTTTGGTATTCGAGTAAAAGATGCAGACACTCAGAGAAAGACAAAATATTCAAGTCAAGATATCAAAGAAAAATCTAAGGTGTATATTCACTACAGTATACCTGTAAAGAGGAAGAAACAGATTGAATGAAGTGAGTTATACTGTGTGAGACCCAGGCAGGTCCAACGACATCCACCGTACTAAAGTAGGAAAGAATTACTTACTTATTGTAAGGTAACATACATATCTGGTGCAGAAATAGGTAAGGAGACACCTGTAAATCCAACGAAGGCGCGGGACCGCTAATATTTGTCACGAGGTCACTTGCGACCCAACGCACAATAGAAAAGCGACGTCGGGGATCATTGAAGACCAGATGAAGATAGAGATGTTCGAATGGAAAAGATCTTTAAAACATTTATCTTAATATGTCTCACGTAGGAAAATATAGCTCGAAAAAAAGAGAATCGTACAAAAGTTCTCAGTAGGTACAACATATACACTCTTGAAGTAAACAAAAATACCTACTTAATACAACGTAACATGCATGTAAGGTTTGAAACAGATGGGAAAATAGATGACTACCCGTACCCAACAAAAGTGGAAAACCGAGAACACTTTTAAGTGTATGTTCACATACTCAGGAACAAAAAGTTAAGTAAAACTATGTACGGTCCTCATTCAAACGACCGGGACACCATTAAGAGACAAAGTGAAAAACTCCTCGGTGGTCTACAAAGGGTGACGCCGACGTAGTAAAATATAAGGTCGGTTTTCCCCACACCGAAGGTCGTGTTCGGGAGTAGTTGTGAACGACAAAACCCCCCAAAATAACGACAACAACAATAACATTGGTAGGATCATCGATATTTCACCATAGAGTAATCCAGACCATAGAGTAAACTTAAAGGGTTTACTGATCACCAAATCTCACATAAAAGTGCACGATGCCCGGTAAACGAATAAAAGAAATCTCTTTACAGACAAGTTCAATAAACGCGTATAAATTTTACTCAACAGGAGAAAAACAACTCAACATCTTCAAGAACATTTGGGAACAGTTTACGTATTAATCGTGTATAAAAGAGGGTAGAAAACCCGATAGAAAAGTGAGAGAACTATCACAAAAGACTACGGTTTTTTTTCAACAATTAAAACTACTTCAGGTTAAACAAATTAATAGAAAAAACGGAGACGAGAACCACGGTATTAAATTCCTTGGTCACAGTACTTATAAAAAGGGATACAAAAGAAGGTTCTCAAAATATCGAAGACGAGAGTTTAATCTAGATAAAACTCAATTAAAAAAAGATATCACATTCCATTTCTAGGTCCAAATAATAAAGTACACACCAATAGGTCAAGAGAGGCGTAGTAAACAACTTCTCTGATAGGTACTTGTTAGAACCGTTGGAACAGTTTTTATCAACTGGTATCTACACTTCCAAATAAAGGTCTGAAAGTTAAGACATAAGTGTAGATAGGGATACGTCATGATATGTTAGACTCACTATATTAACACATCATTTAAAACTTTAGTCTTTCACACTCTAGAGGTAGAACACCAAGAAAAAGTTCTAACAAAACCGATAAATACAAAGGAACCTTAAGGTATACCTAAAATCCTACCTAAAAAGGTAAAGATGTTTATAACGGTAACCTTAAAACCATCTCTGACGTAACTTAGACGACACCGTTCATAACAGTAGTTATTATAATTCAGAAGGTTAAGTACTTGTGTCTGACAGAAAGGTAAATAAATCCAGTACAAACTAAAGAAAATCGTTAATTTTTTTAAAAGTCACATGTTCCGAACGCAATAGAAACAATTTAAATAAGGATTCATAAAATGATAAAAACCACGACTATTTACCTTAACCAAAGAATCAAAGGAAAAGACTAACAAGTAATGATTCCATATCTTTATGTTTATTCAAAACACGAAAAAAACAAAGGACGTTTAAACGACTTAAGTAAACAGGATTGTAAAAAAATACCGAAGAAGTATCTCAAAAGACGGACATTCTAGAAGAGTAGACACTTCTCTCTGTCAAACTAAAGAAGGAAACGTTAAACTTAAAGAAAAAGAACGTATCAAAGGACTTTTCTTGTCATCGAACCAAAACCTGTACAGTGTAGACTCTGGGAATGATCTGGAGGTCTACCTCTACAGTCTATCCTCCTCTCAGACTCAGAACCGGAGTGCCTCACCCAGAATCGATCTTTACCCTTCAACCCCGACATCCGGAAAACGAGGACGTCTTTCGGGACTCCGGTACACTCCCGAGGACCCCTCACTCACGTCAATTCTTTCTCTTCGTCGGACTCCACGTCAATCAGTACCTCTTCCTCGGACAACTAGTCTTCAGTCCTCGCGAAGGAGACGGACGGGGTGAAGTGCGGAAGTAAGATCCTTACTCGCGAAGGGTGGCTACTGTAGGATGTCCGACGAAGACCTACCCAGGGATCTTCTTTCATTTAAGGAACCTTACTGGAGACGTCCCAAAATGAACCCCAACCGGTACAGCGACCGAGACACATCAGGAGTAAGATCCTACTGTGACTTCGGTCTTAGAATGTGGACGTATTTCCGGAACAGAGGTCTGAGTTGGGTCCCTCGGCACGAGTGCAAGGTGAATATAGGTCCTGTCTCCTCTCTACTGTTTCCTACAAGACTTCCCTTTGGTTTTTGTGTCCTACTACCAACAGGTAACAACCGATCGAGACACGACAAAGACTCCAGAAGGAGGCTCATAGAAAAAGTAAGTGGAACAGGGAAGGAAGTGACAGAGAGTTACAGGGGTACATAGGGGGACCCAGGAAACCCGTGGAAACCAAGGAAGAGTAAGTGTCCTGGTAAGTTCCGTGACGAAACACACGGCACTACCAAAGCTCCAGTATGACTCGTCGACCAAGGTAAAGTCCGTATAGTGTACTGGACTTTCTCACATTCTTATCACACGTAAGTGTAAACAAAAAATTTATTTCTCTTGTAAATCCCCTGAAGGGACCACCAGGTCACCAATTCTTGGACGGAAGGTCAAGTCCCTTACATCCAAACTAGGGACCAACCACTTGATTCTAGGGTGTACTACATCCCGTTGATTCGGACGCATGGTGTTACTTCTGGGCCGTGTCTGTTTTCATTTATTTATTTCCATAAAAAAAAGACTATTTTCTTGTAAACGGGATTACATATAGTTTGATATTTTGTCATCAGTAAAGATCAACCACCTTGATGTCCCTTTAAATATACAGATTAATACATAAAGACTTTGTAAATTAAGAAACGATCGTCGTACGTATTCATTTTTCCAAAATTAAAAATAAAAGTTTTTAAACGTCAACGTTAATTATCCTCTACGGTTATGTGTTTATTCGTCAAGGTAATAGACACGAACACACCTTCCCTACTTTCTTGGACGAATTCAGTCCATCGTCTTCGAACTTGTAATAACACATGAATGTAGACTCTGATTCTTATACCAACGGATCTTCGGAGTCCTTTTTACCAAAGATTCGTACGTTCTTTTTGCAGAGAATGCGAGACGAAGGAACCTTCGCATAATTGTCAAACCGTGGACACCTCCGGGTGATCCGTTGACCATCTTACTTAAAGACCTCCCTTTGACAAAAAAAGAGAAGGTGGAGTACAGGACCTAATAAAACCTAACCAAACCCCTATCATAGACCTAAAGAGAGAAGACCCGATAAAAAAAAAAGGTCCTTATATTTCAAAAAAAGGAAACTATATACGAATTTACAAATGAAAATTCACTACATTGAAAAGTCTTTTGTTTCAAATAAAGACACCCTTTTTATGAAAAATATAAAAACTGACAAAAAACAAGGAAGAGAAAACTGTAGGCATCGGTTGTTCTTGTAATCAGTACTGTTCGTACGGTAGACTCATTCATGAGCAACAAAACTATTGAAAGAGGAGCTATGTCTCAAACCTGAAAAGCAAGTATTTGACACGACCGTGAACCCGTCGGGAGTACAGACACGACACAGGTACAACGAGAGACATTAATTATGACCTCAGTCTTCTCGTGACCTTTATTCTCTCCACCACTTTTCCGACACTTGCCAAGTGGTGCTTCTGGAAACTCGCCGAACCTACCGTAAATCTCCGCAAAATCACAAACGGCGAGGAGAACGAGCCGAACTAGACGTACCGAGACGCTCAGGTGTTGGGGGTGGGGCACTTCCGGGGCATTCACCTCGGAGCGACCACCTTCGTGAAGGGAAGTTCTAGAATTTCTTTACGAAATCACCCTGCGAAAGATGGTGACACCATTTCGTCGACAGACGTGTAGACGACCTTCGTAAGTGTCGAGGGATCGCGTGAGAATAGTAGAGGGAATTTGTAATCGTGTTACAACGTGTAGGTTTTTTTTATGGTACGGAATAAGAAACGTTGTCTAAAAACTTAAAAATAAATTTCTCCTTTTTTTTAAAAAAAAATTATCGTCTTTAAAATCCCGAAATTCTATAGGTAGTTTTGTGACCCTGTAGAGTCACTTTTTATCCGACGTCTTTCACGTACGAAGGTTCTGAGACCCATCGTCCTAGGGCAGGGTGGACACCGTACTTCACTTTTCCTGACCAGGAAGTTTTGGGTGCACAATAGATCACTTTTTCTTCGTACGAGTGTTCAAGAAAAATGGAGAACACTTTATGTAGCCAGTAGGATTTATCAAATTATGTCTTTGCTTATTAACTTATAACCAGATTGTAAAAATTTTCAGATATAAAAACGGGGTTTAAACTTTTTGTTTTTTTATGACTATCGATTGATAAAAGAGTTAGCTTCCAAACTTTTAGTTTGAGAAGTAAATCCGGTAAAACTTAGAGAAAAACTAAGTAAGGACGGGGTGTTTATGAACAGTCTTCCATTCTTGTTCTGAATCTACAAGATTCCAGTATAACTAATCGGCACAAAACGTTCCTAGGAACAATAACTAATCGTGTAGGTCACTTCTCGATATTCGAGGGTTCTGAACCTTACTGTTTTAGTATCTATACCTCCTTGTCCAAAGATCTCTCGTAGACTGAATCTCCAAAAGTGAAGAAAAACGATAACAAAATAAACGTAAAACATGGGGAGGGGGCTAAATTTATAATAGACGTTGAGGTTATTCGTATATAGGAGACCAATTTCACTACACAGGCCAGGACTGAGTAGGTAGACGATGTGGGACCCCTAGGGACCTTTTAAGAGTGGTCCCATCTCCAGTCCGGAACATAAAGTGTTCACTTCTTTATCCAGAACACTAGCCGTTTCGGGTCTAGTAGTATTGACTCTTTACGGTATTATATTCGTCCTCTATCAACCTTTGTTACACGCATTAGTACCTGTTTTGACGGAGAAAGGAAAACCTTACATTAAAAACCTCTGCTTTTCAAAGAATTGAGTGACACGTGCAGTGTCACACCGAGTCTTTCGGATGCACCACAAGTACAAAACCGTCCCTAAAGGGTTTCGACGACCGTCTCTCCCCCTTTTCGTTGTACAGTTGCAATTTCCGTACTATCTTTCCACTAACATCTTCCTTCTTTCCCTTATACTTCTCACTAAACCCTTCTTTCAATCCCTTCTCTTTATAAATTTCTCCTTTTTCCCATGAATTCCGTAATTACCTTACTGTTTAGTCTTCTATTTGTCACTACTCGAAACACTTTAAACGGGACTTCAAATTAGACTTCAAAATTATTTGTTCTGTATATTTTAATATACAAACTGAGAACTATTTACAAAGTAAAAATTTTATTCACTCCTAGAACCAAGACTGTCACGTTTTTGATTCAGGCTGTCCTGAGTTTTCATGTGTGATGGCCCAGACCCACAGCTCCTCCGGACCACGTCCCCCGACCGGCGACGGGGGCCTCGGCGACAAAGAATCGGTGATCTTGTCTGTCAACCTCAACTCTAGACTTTAAATAAAGGGGATCTAAAGTTCAATACTTAACGTCCCTTTGCTCTTGGTGTCTTCTTTAGTCACATGTAAAAAAGGATCAAAAAAATGTAAAATCAAGAAACATTAGGGGAACTACAAATACGTATCCTTTGTGTAGGTTGACACACAACTAAAAAGAGGGGCGAAGTGTCTTTCATGTCGCACCACTAGGTCCAGCACTTGTTTGACTTCCCGAAGAGTGACCGCGCCCTCCACACACCATCGTGGTGCGTGCACGACCGGCCCTTCGGCGCGGCGTGGGACTCGCACGACGACCCGTATCGCGCGCCGACGACCTAGGACAGGAAGCTCACCCATTCGGAGGCGCAGGCGTGTCATACGTACGCGCAGGGCCCACGAGCGGCGTCCGACTCACCGGCCGTCCAGGCACAATCAGGGCGGGAGAGAGGGCACTACCAGGAGCGGAGGTCGGGACTACCAGGGGTCCTCCTACTCGTCCATCCAAAGGTCCATTTCTCGAGTGCCGGTGCTCTTCTACATTCTAATCTCGTCTGAACCTTACTCTTGCGGGTCACGTACAAGAGTGTCAGTTTACGAGAAAGAAGACACGAACTGGCTCTTAATTACACTGGATACAATCGCTACCAAATTTTTCGGTTTCCTTAAGGCACTAACAAAAGTGTCTACCCAGATGAATGACTCTCTGTACAAGCAAATTAGGGCAAACCTATACAATAATAGATACGTACAGATAGACATTGTAATGAACGGGAATAAAGACACATAATTTACGTCTCAAACTCCCCCAAAAAATTCAGTAAAAAAAGGGGTAATAATAACTTTAACTTTAACAAAGAATGAGAAAGATAAAAATGAAACTGGGTGTTGGGCACCAGTGAGGTTTCGTAATGACAGACTACTCCCATCGTAGCAACCAATGAACGCAGTGATAAAATGTAGACGATTCATGGGTCGGAGGGAAGAGGAGGGCGATGACGACAACAAATCAGTGATTCAGTACGGTCAAGAAGACACTGGAACACCTGACATCGGGCAATCCGAGGAGACAGGTACCTTGAAGGGTCCGTTCTTATGGTCTCACCCAACGACAAAGGAAGAGGTCCTCTAGAAGGGTTGGGTTCTTAGTTTAGACGTAGAGGATGTAACGTCCGTCTAAGAAACGGTGACTCGGTGGACCCTTACGAGACAATCAAATTCGGTTATCTTAATATTATACGTTTATTTGTCGTCTATATAAACGTTCAAGTCCACACCAGAAAAAGGGAACAATACTAAATTGGACGTGGAGAGAGACCACACACTCCAAATTCTATAATCACCAACCTCAGTACTTCACCTTTTCCGACCTTAAGGGGGGTGTTTCAGGACAAACAGATCCGTTGTTAATCCTTAATGGAATGAATTAATATATGTTTCATGACCAGGTGTAAAGAAACATACGTTACAGTAATTATCGAGGTCGGAGACACTTACTTATAGGACAAACGAAAGAGAGGTTAAGTGTCACAGAGACAAATAGTCAGTGGAGAAGGAAGGGAGTACAGAGTCTCCTTCTGTAATAGAAAATACTCCGGTCCGTCGACACGAGACAAGACATGGTCGAACAGGAGGACCTTGCGTCTCGGTCACCTCCCGCGCCCGTACTCCCGAGCGGGAGGGGCGATGGCCCGCGCCCTTCGGGACGGACCCACGGGGGCAAAGACGGGGTTCAGGACGGTCCCAAGGTGGTGACTAGTATACATCTTTGTCTCGGTCCACACGTGAGTTGTAGTCCGGTGACACACTTTAATCGGAGAGAGACACCCTAATTGACGATAGGCACTCGTTCCGCCCTTCACTTTGTACAATAGACTATTTGAAGGACACGAGTCCGCCCTGACGGACGGACCCGGAAGGACGGCCTCCCTCCTCGGAACGGGTACCACTGTATCACTCGCCTGATTCACATTCACGTCATTATTCGGTTCTTTTCCTTGATTTTCTGTAAATCCAATATCGCCCCTTCTCTCCCTCGATGGAGACAAGAGTCTGGTGTACTCTCAGACACACCTGTTGACGTCGTTTAGGGGGTCTTTCGAGAGTCCTAATTATTCACTCCAGTCGTTTAACAACCGTTTGTTCCTAAGTCAGCATGTGCCAGTTGTGATTCTACCACCACCACAAATCAACGAGTGAACACGGACTAAGAAACACTGAGGGACCTGACACCGGTCCGAGGAGACAAGTACCCTAAGAGGTCCGCTTCTACGACCTTATCCAACAGTAAAAGAGGAGGTCCCGTAGAAAGGTTGGGACCCTAGCTTGGGTCCAGAGGACGTAACTGTCCTTCTAAGAAATGGAGACTCGGTGCCCCCTTCGGGGTTGTAACTGTATGAATTCAAATTTAGGTTGTCTTTTCCCACACGTCTGAGACACCGGACCTCCCAACCTCGGCCGTCTCTGTCTACCACGTGTTCCTGACCTTCTGAGTCATGCCAAGTTTCTGGGAGAGGGGATTTCACGAGACGTCTAAATTGCACAAGGACGAGTGTGAGTGTCCGAAGTGACTGCTGCGTGTCCGACTGAGAGTCTACATATACACCTTTTACCCTGTCGTGTCGACCCTGTCAAATCTTCCGTTTCGTGTCTTGACCTCCGTGTACGGACGTCCCAGGCACCATGACACAATCACCGGGAACCGGTACAATTTAATGATGTTTAAATCTCCGATTGGCGGAGGGGGGGGTTTGGGCTGGACTTAAGAGTGTCGGAGACTCCAGTCGTCGGACGTATCCGAAGGGCCTGAGTGTCGGTCCACGACACCCCGAGACAGTGACGGCCTCCGAGGCCCTCTCGAGGACGAAGGACGGGGGAAGTCGAAGACGCCCGGTGGGTGCCGGGCACCGAGCGTCGGGGAAGGTCGGCACTACAGTGGTCGGAGACGAAGTGACCAGTGCAGAGACTGAGGGACGGAGGTAGTAAGCAAATAACCCTGGGAGCACCAGAGCGTCTCGGGGGCCCTATTTGGTCTCGTGGAGGGTAGAACTCCAGCACTCACAGTGACGTGGACATTTCGACGACAGAGGCACCGTCCAGTGTCTGGGGACCCTGAGGAGGTTCCTATCGACGTCCCGGGAAGAAGACGGACGAGAGCTATTACGGCTACGCAATAAAGGTAGTCCCGACGCATTGTGATGACATAGGGACCGACTACTGAAAATTAACTAAACTTAAGACATACAAATCTTTCTGGGTCTTCCTCCTTCCGGTACACTCTACGTCTCGGACCCCACCACGTAGACGTGCAACTCCTCGGGTTCTGAAGTCCCTCGGGGTCCCCCTCCCACGGACCCGGTCCAAGCGGGAGTCTCCAGAGGGAGGGCGGGGAGGCCTTCCCTAGGACAGATGTGGAAGTACACCCTGAAAATTAGAAGTCTTGCCCCAAACCAGTAACATTCGTTCCTCTGTCTGACCAGTTTTTATCTCGAGTGACTCTTTTTTGATTTCTCCTCAACGAGTGTCTTTCTGATCTCATCCAGTGGGACCCGGAGGTCGGTAGGGGTTTGAGACGCACAAGAAGGACTGCGTCTCGAGCGGGTGCCACGACCGGGTCTCGCTCCGACTCGGTGTCCCCTCCCAACCGACACCTGGGGGTTCTGAACTCGTTTGCGTTCTGACCCCGCCCCGACATAATCACGGTTTCGGTCCTCGGACGGAGTCAGTCCCAAAATTGTGATCGTTCTGTCACATCCTGTCGTAAGCCAATTGTAAAATTCATCGTGTAAAATGGACGGTCATATTACTAAAGTCCCGAAGGGACCACCGAGTCTACCCTTTCTTAGACGAACGTTACACCCTCCGGACCCAAGTTAGGGACCCAACCCTTCTTGGAGACCTCCTCTCATATCGTTGGGTGAGGTCACAAGAACGGACCTCTTAGGGTACCTGCCCCTCGGACCGTCCGATGTCAGGTAGCCCAGTGTTCCTCAACCTGTGTTGATTCACTGTTTAGTGTCGTGTGTATTACTAAAGTTTGTCACCATTTTGTCAAAGAAG
The DNA here is from genome assembly GCA_006410555.1 of Capra ibex. Lineage (NCBI taxonomy): Eukaryota > Metazoa > Chordata > Mammalia > Artiodactyla > Bovidae > Capra > Capra ibex. Next base: position 34,696,596 of record SJYO01030260.1, on the reverse strand, counting down.
TTTTAAATTACCTTAAAACGGGAAAAATTCGGTGATTAATTCGGTGGCCAAGAAGACCTTCTATCCTGAAGACTGTCCAAATATATAAAGTGAACAGATTACAGAGTATGTAGGTTACGGAAGATGATTCTTCTGACCTTATGTGTCCATCGACAAGCCTCCCTCTCCTACCTCACTTTTACTGACGTGACTTTTACGTCGAAGTAACATGCAGACATACGTGTACATTTAGGTTTACACGAACGAGACACACCTCCAAGGGTAGTCAAAGGGGATTTCTTATTATTCAAGTCCTGTCGCTTTACCACTCGATGGGACGACGGGGGACTAACCCCTCAAATTAGTAGGGGTCTCTTTTACCATGTAGTACACTTAACGGTCCGACCTGCTTGGTGTTCGACGGCAGTACTAACGGTCCTCTTTATAGTTGTTGGAGTCTATGCGTCTACTGTGGTGGGAATACCGTCTTTCTCTTCTTCTTGATTTGTCGGAGAACTACTTTCACTTTCTCCTCTCACTTTTTCCTCCGAACTTAGAGTTGTAAGTTTTTTGATTCTACCGTAGGTCAGGGTAGCGAAGTACCGTTTCTCTACCCCTTTGTTACCTTTGTCTCTGTCTGAAAATAAAAGAATCCGAGGTTTTAGTGACTCCTACCACTAACGTCGGTACTTTAATTTTCTGCGAACGAGGAACCTTCTTTTCGATACTGTCTGGATCCGGCGTATAATTTTTTGTTTCTGTAGTAAAACGACTGTTTCTAGACAGATCCATTTCGACACCAAAAGGTACATGTCTACACTCTCAACTTGGGATTTATTCCGACTCGTGGCTTCTTAATAGGAAAACCTGACACCACAAGTTCTTCTGAGAACTCTCAGGGAACCTGACGTTCCTCTAGGACCCACAAGTAACCATCCTGACTACAACTTCGACTTCGAGGTTATGAAACCGGTGAAGTACGCTTCTCAACTGAGTAACCTTTTCTGGGACTACGACCCTTTCTAACTCCCGTCCTCCTCTTCCCCCGCAGTCGTCTGTTCTAGACTCCGTAGTAACTGAGTTGACTGTAATCAAACTCGTTCGAGGTCCTCTATCACTTCCTGTCCACTCAGACCATACGACGGCAGGTACACCAGTGTTTCTCAGCCTGTACTGAATCACTACTCGTTGTCGTTCCTTTTACTCTGTCCCACGACTCGGCGGGCCCACGGCCCTTGGAAAGGCCGACCCGTCGGAATCCCTTCTGTAGGATAGAGGGACTCGACGCCGAGGAGGAAACATTCTGTGTGGGTCACTGTCCTACAGGAAGTATCCTAGCGCACTTTCGATTCTCAATTTCTACACACCACGAGCAACTCCGTGGACTGTTTTTCATCCCTAAATTGTGCAATCGGAATGTTGTCTTCATTGAATCATTGGAGGACGTTCTTGACATTTTTAGTTGACGATATAGGACAGGGGTATCGGAATATATCCCTTTCTCATGACGACTCAGCGAAGTCAGTACAGGTTGAGACACGCTGGGGTCTCTACCGTCGGGTGGTCTGAGGGGGCAGGGACCCTAAGAGGTCCGTTCTTGTGACCTCACCCAACGGTAAAGGAAGAGGTCACGTACTTTCCCTTTTCACTCTCACTTCAGCGAGACAGCCCAGCTGAGAATCGCTGGGTCACCCGACGTCGGGTGGTCCGAGGAGGCAGGTACCCTAAAAGGTCCGTCCTCATGACCTCACCCAACGGTAACGGAAGAGGCCCTTTCTCATGTAATTGGGATTTTAACTGGTTTCCGTGAACGAGACCTGTTCACTCGTGAACCAGCTCCTGATTCACTTCCCTCCGACCTTTACCCCTACCAGACCCACCCGTAACGTCCCACTCGTAGACGTAGGTAGGAACACAGAAAGGACTAGGTCTCCGGCTGGCCTCCTAAAGTCACACGAACTCTCGGGTGAAGGGGCCTTCCGTGACACCACGACTAGAAGAGGTCTTTGAAGTCTCATGACAAAGAGGTTCGTCAACGAGAGTCCAAGGTTTCTATCAAAACCTTAAGCACAGATACGTTTGTCGAAGGGTCGCTACGCGTTTGGGAGGGTTAAGCACCTTTTGTGGTTGGGGACCCTTTGGCTTTTCGTGTCCTATGCGACGCCGAATTTCTTTTTACGGACCAGTACATTAACACTACTGAGTCTCCGAAGGAGATCACTACCCCCCACCCCCACCCCCGCCCAACACTGCACAAGTGACTACGAATATCTACTTCCGGAACCTTTTGTGGCATCTGTGCTTGACTTGGGGAAAGGGACAGGTTGAGGTAGAATTTATTCTGTCTGTACGAGGGACTAAGAACTTACCGGAGGAAACTAAAAGATTTTATTAAGTTCGTTTGTTTGCACTATTCGACAAGACTCTCTGTCTTCAACGCGGACGACAAATGTCTCGGTGTGTCCCACCAAAGATTTCGAATTGTGTGTCGTGTTGCCAGTCGCTGAACAAGCACTGAGACCTGTCCTCGAAGTTTCCACTGCCGAAGACAAGCCCAGTCACGATCTTCTTAGGTGTGCGAAGGACTTCCTAGAGTATAGAAACACATTTTCCTTGCTGAGAGAGGGACACCAGACGGAGGAAAGACGAGCAGGGGTTACGTTAAACCCCCTAAGAATTTTATAAGGAAAACCGCGCGCGATAGTTGAGCGGAGGTTCTTTTTGTAGTGACCCTTACAAAAATAAAGTCCCAAACACACCATAAGAGACCTTTAAAAAACATTTCCTCTTAAGATTGTCGAGAAATTTTAATCTACCAACATACACCGGGCCAAATAGTATAGGTTTTTTAATACCACTAAAATATTATGTTAAGTCAAACCTAAAAATGAATTAGAAAACACACACACAAACTCTTTTGGTACAACCGTAGAAGTCGAACAAATGGCGTCAAGGATGAAGGTGACAAGTGAGACGACAAAAGTCGTTTCGTTTATTGAAAAAAGTACGAAGTACTAGCTCAACAGACAGTCTTTGTATCTTTACATCCGGACACAGGACAAGTTCTCCCTGTTCTTCATTGTGTTTTCTTTTTCTCTCTTTAACCAAAATGGTCTCACAGGGAAATCTGATCAAACAATATAAAACAAATTCACACCCCGAGGAACTTAAGAGGTCTTCTTCGCAGAAAGTGAATGAATCACAGACGGAGTGAGAAGGACTGTAATGGACTTAAGACAGGGTCCTCTCCCCCGGGACGCTGCTGAAGAGGGGAGACGAAGGTCATGTGCGGCGAGACAGGGGGAAAGTCTGTGTGTGTCCTCACTGAGTCGGAGACACAAGTCCAATCTTTCACAACTAAGACTGACGAAAACTCAATCCGAACTACCCCTGTGAATTTCGATTCAGAGAATATTTACGTTTAAGTCCCGAATCTTCGAAGTAGTCAGAACGTCGGTTTAAAGTTCCGTCACATTGAACATTGTCTTTTCATCCCTTCGTGAAGTGTCAGTTCCTACAGCATTTAGTTTTACACTACAGGACCGCCCAGTCAACAGAACTTTATGCCACTAAGGCAAACCTGAAAAGGTGTGACTGGAGTCATCCACTACGTAGACTCTCTACATGCATTAATCCCACTCGCGTCCCAGTTGACAGACTCCATCTTACTTTACCCGACATTAGGGACATCAGGGACGTCGGGCACGGACACACAGCGAGCCTTCTTACGAATCAGTGGGAAGACTCGAGTGTCGGTCACGACTTTGGTCTGACCTTAGGCCGGAAAAGGGACCATGTAGGGACAGGAGGACTCTGACGAGTCCTCCTTATGTAGGACTTTGACAGAAGAGAGAAAAGAAATATTTGGACTTCACTCACCTGATTGGGACTTAGTAAAAATCTGTCTTACGTGAATACGTCACACGGACACCGGTCCCAAGGGCTCGACAAAAGGACGTAAGAGATCGATTGTAAATAACCGACGTTCCGCGACTGCTACACTCTCGAGGTGGAGCCCAGAAGTCTAGAATGAACCAAACTAAGGTCTCAGTAAAACTGACACGGTCTCTAATATAAAACTACTTCATGAATGTAAAATTTTTCGTAAAAGTGTAGGAGACAGAGGACCTGGGGCACTCTACTATTCGTAACAACACAAATCACCACCTCTGTGATCCTTTTCATCGGGAAGACTGAACCTATAGTCCTAACTGAGAAACTTTGTCCGAACTATTTCTATGATGGGATTCCGTGACCCATCTTCGTCAGTAGAGTCTCGTGTGGATGAGACTGTGAAAAAGGACAATTTTATTACCTAAGACAAACTCCTGACTGTGTCTCGGACGCAGGGACGAGGAAAGGGAACACTAAGGACATCTCACGGGTTGGGGAGGAGACCCCGGGGTCTTTCACCGCCGGACGTCCTGAGGCCGTGGGGTAGGTGGTAGGAGAGTCGGGTGGTCCACACGGGTAGGGTGGGACCTCCTCGTCCGAACGGGCGTCGGAGTGGTGACGTCTGTCTACACTTCCCCCTGGACAGCGATTCGACACAGGTGGAGACGCTGGGGTACCTGACGTCGTGCGGTCCGAAGGGACAGGAAGTGGTTGAGGGTTCAAAAGGAGTTTGAGTGCAGGTAACTAAGTCACTACGGTAGGTTGGTAGAGTAGGAGACAACGGGGGGAAGAGGAGGACGGAAGTCAGAAATAGTCGTAGTCCTAGAAAACGTTACTCAGTCAAGAAGTATAGACCACCGGTCTCATAATTCCTCCCTCCCTCTATGGTCTAATTCCAAGACATACAATTTCGTCTCCAGAGACACAAGCCGTTCGTCGCCGTTCGTCATATTTACGTATTCCGACGTACGCTCTCTGGGTCTCTGGGGTAGGACAAATCATGGGTAGGCAAAGTTTTGTGCCGGAATTCCCGAGAGCGACAAAGATAAAACGAATTGAACCCCGTCGGTTCGTCTTCACGGTCAAGAATTGAAAGGGCTTGGAATGTAATAGAGAAGGAGTGAAATACGAACTCTTAAGATCCTAAAGGTGAATTAGAGGCACCTTGACTTAGTGTTTAAGTTTCGAGTCAAAGTCTTTTTCGAAGTCAATGTGGATTTCAATGTAGAAGCAATAAATTGGAAACGTTGAAAGACGACTTAGGGATCTGAAGAGACACAGAGACCGCAGGGTTCCTTCGTCACGAGAGGAAGTCGTTGTCGTTCTTTCAAAGTGGAAGTCCAAAAGTGGTCTTTTACGTCGGCACTAAAGTAAGAGACCCTGAAAAGCTTTCACTCTAAGTCGGGACGTAGCAGTGTTACCGGCAGTCACTGGAACCCTTGAGACACTTGACGGTAAGACATTCCAACGACTCGAGATTGGACTCAGTGGTATCTAACGGTGTCCCGTAGGAATGACAAGTCAGTGACACGACCTGAGAGACTCTGCGACACCTGACTTCGTGCGACCCGAAGGTACAGGGAGTGGTAGAGAGCCTGCATCTTGGTCCGTCTCGTAGTCTGAATTGGAGAGAGGTAGAGACGTACTCAGGGGAGACACTTGACCCGAAGTCACCCTTATCACCGTAAAACTTCTCTCGACTACCCTCTTCACGACCTCAAAATTTTTGGTAACATTACAGAAAGTTTTGTTTTAGCTGTTGTAAAACGATGGACTACGAATGATACACACTAGGTGTGTTACTCAAAGAGGATTTTAAGTAACGGGACCTTCCAAGGGATGTCTTTTGCAAGAGTCGAGAAGAAATGGTCTATTATTCTGTATGTATTTTCACGAAAACGTTGACTTGATCGTCGAACGGAATCTACCGTACTATCTAGATGTAGAATCAAGAAAACTTAACTAGACATAAGAAAACGTTCTTGTCTATTACGACACGAACTTATAATTTCAAACGTATTGGACTATTAGATAGTTCGTGACCAACAAGAGTCTCTCAAGTGTCTGGACTCTGTGTGTTTGCGTCAGTACCCGAGAACACTTCACCCCGTCCTCCTCTACGAAGACAGGAAGTGTTCCAGGAAGGACGGAAGGAGTGCCCGACGGACGATGCACGGCATAGTGCGTCGGACCCTCTCCCGGAAGTCACTGATCTCTTCGCGTAGAGGTGGCCGAAACAAAGGATATCAATCAAATAGAAGCAAAGTAACAACAAGTCAACGAGTCAGCACAGGTTGAGAAACGCTGGGGGACCTGACGTCGTGTGGTCCGAAGGGACAGGTAGTGGTAGAGGGTCTCAAACGAGTCTGAGTATAGGTAACTCAGTCACTACGGTAGGTTGGTAGAGTAGGAGACAACGGAGGAAGAGGAGGACGGGAGTCAGGAAGGGTCGTAGTCCCAGAAAAGATCAAGTTTTCGTGGTTAAGAAACCACGAGTCGGAAGAATACCAGGTCGAGAGTGTAGGCATGTACTGATGACCTTTTTGATGTCGAAACTAATATCCCTGGAAACGACCGTCTCCCTACTGAGACGAAAATTGTACGGTAGATCCAAACAGAATCACAAAGAAGGTCCCTCGTCGGTACACAACGAGTAAACCAGAGTGACTCACTATTGTTGTTCTCTCTGATTATGTATTCACAATTAAATACACGTCCTGAAAAAAGGAAAACAACAACAAGTCAGTGATTCAACACAGACCGAAAAACGTTGGGGTACCTGACGTCGCACGGTCCGGAGGGACAGGGAGTGAAAGAGGGTCTCAAGTGGGTTCAAGTACAGGTAACTCAGCCACTACGGTAGGTTGGCAGAGTAGGAGACGACGGGAGGAGAGGAAAACGGAAGTTAGCTACCTACGGAAGAACTTCATTTTGTAAAGTAACAATTTGACACTCGTCATAAAAACCATCATTTTGAGTACTCTCTCAAAACCGGTATGGGAGGAACCGTGTTCCCAGATCCTGGTCTGGTCCCGACAAAGCCCACACTGCCGTCGTGGACACACCGTCTGTGGTCAACAAATCACTAGTGTTCGAGAAGTCCTGTCTCCGACACGGACAGAACAGAATGCACCGGGTTCTGAACCCGACCCCGCACTCCGCGTCGTGAAACATCGTCTTACTTACTCACTCGTCTACCCACTGACTTGTATGACAATAAAGAAAATTTTCAGAACCTTAAAGAAGATCGGAGACTCGATTTTTACAGTAAATTTTTTTAACATGTAGTAATATTTAATGTCTTCACGGGTACATCAAGCACACAAAGAATAATTGTAAGTACTTTTATTCTACTGGACTACGAGTAAATTCCTTTTGGTAGAATATTGAGTTTAAGTGCCTTTCTTGTTTTTTGTCACTAACGAGAATCATCGGTATTATAAACCAAATAACAGTCACTACCATTATTATTAAAGATGAAACAAAAGTATGTCACTACAAAGACGATAAATAAAATCAATGTAACCTTACACAATATAAATAAAGAAACAAAAGTAAAACTATTCTTTTCATCTCGAACACAATAAATATTTCTACAAACCTGAAGTGTAAATTCATGGGACCACTTTAAGACCCAGTGGTACGAGAGATGACTCGTTATACATTTTTCACCGAGTAACACTCGTCAATTCGAGACTTTAGGTTCTTATTGGGTAGAAGTAAAAGCGTCGGACCTTTTCTAACCCATTTCATATTCGTCTTACTTAGATTGAAGTCACGGACGTGCACTATGTCGGTCTGTAAAGACATTCTTGCAAGTTCATGTACAGTTGTGCATCGAAGAAAGAGGGAGAAGGGTAGACCATAGAGCACAGACACTTCAATTATAGAGAATGTTTTCCCTCCTCTTAAGACTCGATGAATAAAAATCGTGAAATAACGATTAAAAAAACAAAACCAATTTATCCAACATAATTCAAAAACCAAAGGACGGTACGGGGGTGGGGGAAAAAACTCTGTCGACTTCGTCACGAAAAGTTTGGAATTTTTGGACACTTAGTGACCTCCTAGAATAATTTTACGTCTAAGACTGAGTCACCCAGACCCAGAACCCAAGAAGTAAACGGGGGTCCACTACAAAACCGACGACCAGAGTCCTGGTGTATCCCTTCTCGACCACGGGTCACTCGTACAGACTCTTACCCATGCTACAATCAGTGTATCTTTTTATTTCTCACACCCCGACGGAACGACCCTCTGAATACATGCGAGTCGAACAGTCACAACACCAAGTTTCAGCACAGGCTGAGAAACACTGGGGTACCTGACGTCGTGCGGTCCGAAGGGTCAGGAAGTGGTAGAGGACCTCAGACGAGTCTGAGTACAGGTAACTCAACCACTACGGTAGGTCGGTAGAGTGGGAGACAGTAGGGGAAGAGGAGGGTGGAAGTTAGAAAGGGTAGTACCAATAATTTTCAATATGATAACTATCGGAGTCACAAAGTTTCACCTTTGACTTTGAACTCGTCAAGATTATCTAACGAGTGTCAGTGTCACGAACGTTTACCACTTAAACTCTAAACTTAAGTCGAAAAGGAGGTAGGTATCCGGAACCTGAAAGACTGTAGATTAAGGTCTCCATCGGATCTCCTATAAAACTAAAAAACGAAGGAACTTGAAACTATATAAGTAAGACACTGACGTGTGGTGGAGAAACACAAAAGTTTTCTAATTACCCATTCTCACTTAAAACAAGGGTCGGAACGGTAAGAGGTCGACACACTGCTGATTCCGTCCTGCACAGGTCTCTTGTGAGCCATGACTAAATGACAATAATTTGTTCGAACAAAAAAACTGTGGACAACGATCAGAGGGAAGTTTAGAACTTTGGAACTTCGGTTTACTTTCTTCGGTCTTCCAGTGTATAACATTCTAAGGAAAGTATACTACCTGGACTTTCCCCTTCCAGGAACCTGTCTTCCGACTTATTGTCAATTGGTCCGACTTTCTCTCTTCGCCTACTCCTCATTGGCGAATTACCCATGCCCCACATAGGGACCGGACTGGGTCTTCAAAGTTTTGATCTGTCTCCACCACTAACGAGTTGTCATTTGATTTACGGTGGTCCGCCTTGGGAGGTTTTACCTATGAACACATAAGACACTTAAAGTGGAGTTCAAATTTTAGGGTACCTTTTAACGGAGTGACTCCGTCTGATGACCTGTCCGAACAAAAAAAAAAATTCACTGAACTACCGTAATATCTTTTGTAAAGAACCACAAGACTCTACACAACCTTTATGAATGAAACCTCGTTTGTAGCAACGGAACTTTGAATCGGTCAAGTTCAACCAGAAAGACCCTCTGGCCTGGAGGAGACAAAAGACCGAGATTTCACAAGTCCTGAATTCGTAGGATAATATACCAATAATGTTCAGTGTGACAACTATCGGCGTCAAAAAAATAGGACTTCGAATTAGATCTTTGTTGAAATAACGGTGTCGTGAACGTAATTGATGTACCTATAAAAACATTAGATATATTATATATTATAAAAGTATACTATTTTTCCAATCGACTGAACGGAGAACAGTGTTTGGACATTTCTCTACCCGTAACCAAATTGGGTGAACGGACCCAAGACACAATTTGTCATGTACTATGACAGAGAAACACCTTTTTTTCGTATTTATAGTAATAAGAAAGATCTTTTTCAATTTCGTTACCTGGATCATCGTGTAAGAGAATTCCAAAATAACAAAGTCCTTTTAGTTAATGAGAATATTGGCTCCGTTTCTTAGACACTCTAGACTACTCTTTTTATATTAAAATAAAAATATCAAGACAATAATCGAATTTTAAAAATTTTAATCGTCACTGGTCAAAACAATGAGAACCTATCCTTTGTTTAAACGTTTACGACTTATATACAAAGATACAGAGGTGTCTGAGAATGTTGTTTCCCAACACACAAAAAAAAAAATTGGGGTCAACTACACCCCTTCCTAACAACAACAAAAGGTCAACGAGTCAGTACAGGTTGAGAAACACTGGGGCACCTGACGTCGTGCGGTCAGAAGGGAGAGGAAGTGATAGAGGGTCTCAAACGAGTTTGAGTACAGGTAACTTAGGTACTACGGTAGGTTGGTAGAGTGGGAGACAACAGGGAAAGAAGACGGAAGTCACAGAGGGTCGTAGTTCCAGAAAAGGTCACTCAACCGAGAACCGTAGTCCACCGGTTTCACAACCTCGAAGTCGAAGTCGTAGTCAGGAAGGTTACTTATAAGTCCCGACTAAAGGAAATCCTCCCCGACCAACCTAGAGGAACGTCAGGTTTCCTGGGAGTTCTCAGAAGAGGTCGTGGTGTCAAACTTCGTAGTTAAGAAGGCGTAGGTTGGGAGAAATCCCACGTCGAGAGTGTAGCCATGTACTGATGACCTCTACCTTCCCGTCTTTCAAATTAAATTAAAATAAATTAATAAATTAACAAAGAAAAGTCATTAATCTCTTTTATGTATATGAAAGTTGGACAAACTTTAGTTCATCTAAGGGAACCTAATTTAGACACCGTGTTCAAAGATTTGGTAGTCTAAACTTAAAATTAATGAATTAACCGTAAAATATGTTATACTTCAAGAAACATAAGTTTCTCATAACAACTGAAAAGGGTATCTCGTCTGTGGGGGCAAAAAAGGGGAACCGACGATACAAGTGTGATACAAGAATCAGGGTTTTACGTCAACCTAAAATCGTCAACACATACCATCCACCATACCAGACCTCTGTTCAGGTTTTTGTTACTAACTAATCGGACCGACAAATCTTTGACCCTCATTTGTTATAATGTCAGTGTGATTCTGTAACACTTACAATTATTTACCAAAGTTCGGTTAATCATTACGAGAGTTCATTCAATGTAGTCGAAGGAAACATCAACACCAATAATTGAGGTGTCTAGGGAAAGTATTAAATGAAGAGAGAGTGGCTGGAAGATTTTAGAGAATATGTACCTTTATTCATCAAAAGGGAAAAAAAAAAAACTTTACGTTTTTTAATTCCCATTGAACAAATCACAGAAACGAACAATTTATGAGACTTATTTAATTAAAAATTCTGATGACTTCTTTTTAAAAATCTGTCATTTGATAATTCTTTAATTTCACTTATAATGGGACTACAGAGTCACCATTTCTTAGAGGACGGTTGCGTCCTCAACAACAAGTCAGTGGTTTAGTACAGGTTGAGAAGCTCTGGGGTACCTGATGTAGTGTCGTCCGAAGGGACAGGGAGTGGTAGAGGGTCTCAACCGGGTTCAAGTACAAGTAACTTAACCACTACGGTAGGTTGGCAGAGTAGGAGATGACGGGAAAAGAAGACGGAAGTCAGAAAGGGTCGTAGTCCCAGAAAAGGTCACTCAGTGGACAAGCGTAGCCCGTGAGTTTCATAACCTCGAAGTCGTAGTCAGGAAGGGTAGTCGTAAGCGTCAACTAAAGGAAATTCCAACTGACCAAACTAGAGGAACAACAGGTCCCTTGAAACTTCTTTGAAGAGGTCGTGGTGTCAACCTTTCGTAGTTAAGAAGCCATGACACGGAAGAAATACCAGGTCAAGAGTGTAGGTATGAACTGATGATCTTTCTGGAATCGGAACTGAGATGCCTGGAAACAGTCGTTTCACTACAGAACAAAAATTGTGCGACAGACCCAAACGGTATCGAAAGGACGGTTCTTCGTTAGCGGAAGATTGAAGTACCGACGTCAGTGGTAGACACAACTAAAATCTCGGGTTCTTCTCCTCTAGACAGCGACGAGGGTATGAAAGGGGTAGACAAACGGCACTTCACTACTCTGGCCTACGGTACTAGAAGGAAAAAAATTATGACTCAAAATTCGGTAAAAAAAGTGAGAGGAGAAAGTGGACGTAGTTCTCCAAGAACTCAAGAAGGAAAGATGGTAACCTCATTGTAGTAGGCGTACAGACTCCAACAACTATAAAGAGAGTCGTCAGGACTAAGACCGAACGTTAAGTAGGTCGGGCCGTAAAGTGTACTACACGAGACACACACTCAATTTATTTGTCCACCGTCATCTGTCGGATCAACATGAGGAAAGAGTCAGGATTTGGTCAATCAACAAGGTATCTTCCAAGATTGACGACTAAGGAATGGACGTATTTTCAAAGAGTCCTCTGTCCATTCTACCAGACCATAAGAGTAGAGAATTTCTCAAAAGGTGTCAAACAGTACTAGGTGTCTTAGTTTCTGAAGTCGTATTAGTCACTTTGTCTCCATCTACAAAAAGACCTTAAGAGAACGAAAGAGATACTAAGTCACTCACGACCGTCAAACTAGAGACCAAGGAGACGGAAAAGATTTGGGTCTAGCTTGTAGAAATTCAAGAGTCAAGTGCACACGACTTCGGATCGCACGTCCTAAAACTCGTATTGGAAAGATCTACTCTCTACGCACATTGACAGGCTACCAATCGTGCAAGAAGTCATGGCGGGAAGAACCCTCAATCCCACTCTGAGCTGGAGGAGGTCAGGAACCGGTGACGACCCAAATGTCTGAACGACTGTATGACTCACGTCGTGACCCTACATGCACGTACACGAGTCAGGACAGACTGAGAAAAGCCAGGGTCCCTGGTGGTCCGAGGAGAGAGGCACCTTAAAGGGTCCGTTCTTATGACCTTACCCAACGGTAAAGGATGAGGTTCCCTAGAAGGTCTGGGTCTTTAGTTTGGACAGAAGACGTAGCCACCCACATAAGGAATGGTGACGTGGAGGACTCCTCGCGAAGCTATCGTAACAGAAAATCCTAAAATTTATTGAGACGGCCTTAAGGCAGTGGAGGTAATCGAAATAACAGACGACACGAAGGATAAGGATTCCGGGTGAAGAGAAGTGTGAGGTCTTACAGACCGAGACCCACTCACTGGTGTGGTAGTGTCAATAGACCCAGGAATACTAGAAAAAACATGTCAAGAAGACCCATAAGAAAGGCAGAGAAGAACTAGAGAAGACGAAACAATCCAGAAATGGTAAAGACGGGAAATAACACGGCAAAAACCTACTTTACAAAGATTAAAAGAACTCCACTAGAGTTCAGAAAGAGGAAGAAAGGAGATCAAAGAGGGAACAGGTAACTCCTTCGGGAATAGAGAGGAACGACAAGACACCTTGAGACGTAAATTGACCCACACGGAAAGGGAAAGAGGGAACGAAAAACGAAGAGAAGAAAGAAGTCGAAAGACATTTCGGAAGAGTCTGTCGGTGAAACGGAAGAACGAAAAGAAAAAGAAGCCCTACCAAAACAAGTGACGGAGGACATGTCATAATACTTAGAGACAGGTATCAAAAAGTCCGACAGACAAATGATCGGGTTTATAGAACTTAGGTAACCAGTGGAGACGATATATAAGTATCCCCTAAAATAAATTCATTATGGACGGACTGCATCACCAAAAGGGGTGAAAGAAATCAAATTCGGACTTAAAGTGATACTTTCGACTACTAGACTCGGTGTTAGTCGGGGTCCAGCACAAAAACGACTGACATGTACCGAAGAGGTAGAAACCGATGTCTCTTACATTAGTTAGACTAAAACCATAACTGGTAGACCACTACAGGGGCACATTTCGACAGAGAGCACAACAACTTTTTTCTTTTCACTTTCACTTCAGCGAGTCAGCACAGGCTGAGAAACGCTGAGCACCTGACATCGGGTGGTTCGAGGAGGCAGGTACCCTAAGAGGTCCGTTCTTATGACCTCACCCAACGGTAAAGGAAGAGGTCCCCTAGAAGGGTTGGGTCCTTAGCTTGGGTCCAGAGGGTGTAACGTCCGTCTGCGAAATTGGGGACTCGGTGGTCCCTTCGGGGGACAACAACTTTTTCCCACAAACGATACTGGTCACACAAGAGAACTGTGTCAAGACAATCGAAAACGGGACGAAGTAAAACATGAGGTTTCGTTTTGAACGAACAATGACACCCATAGAGAACGGAAGGATGAAGTCGTGAGGTTAGAGGACACTACTCATTCTGTAGAAAAAAACCACAATCAAGATCTTCCAGAAGATCCAGAAGTATCTTGACTAGTTGAAGTCGAAGAAACCGTAACCACCAACCCCGTATCTGAACTTAATGACACTGCAAATTACAAAACGGAACTTTTTCTTGGTTCCAGTAAGATAGTAAAAACTCCAACGTGGGTTCATGACGTAAAACCTGAAAACAACTAATACTCCCTATGAGGTAAAGAACATTCCCTAAAAACGGATGTCATCATCTATATTACCAGTAGACTTAATTTAAGTTGGTAAGGGTAGGGAAAATCAAGTGACTAAGGACTCTACAACTATAATGAGAACGGTAGAGGACAAACTGGTACAGGTCAAATGGAACTAAGTACCTGGATTGTAAGGTCCTAGTCTAAAATGAAACTAGTGGTCTGTCTAGGTGTCGACTTACATTAAAGACGAAACCGGGCCGGCGAAGTAGGAAAGACCTCGACACTCATCAGCGAGAGACGAGAAGGGGTCATCGTGTAACCTGTGGAGGGCTGGACCTCCTGAGTAGAAAGTCACAACATAGAAAAACGGATAAATATGTCGAGTACCCCGAGAGTACCGTTCATATGACCCAACCAAACGGTCAGGGAGAAGGTCACGCAGTGTAAAATAGTCTTGAGAGGTGACAGAGCCCACCTCTGCACAGGGATACCTCTGTATACTGGGTAAACAGAGCCCACCGGGACGTCTCGCACCGAGTATCGAAGTGACTCAATACGTTCGGGAAAATTAGTGTTGTTCCGTCACTAGGCACTTCCCCGTTACGTCCTCTACGCTTAAGTTAGGGACGTAGTCCTTTTAGGGGACCTCTTCCTTTACTGTTGGGTGGGGTCAAAAGAACGGACCCTTTAGGGTACCTGTCTCCTCGGACCGTCCTATATGAGATACCCCAGCGTTTCTTAGTCCTGTGCTGAATCACTAATTTATTGTTTCACTGACAAATTCTTTTTTTTAATCAAATTACCCAAGACTAAGTCTTTCACCGTAAATCAAGAAAACTAGGAAGTCTTACAAGATTGATAAAATACCCCTTATCTCTCAACTTCTTGGATTATTTTCGACACTATTAATCGGTCGTGGTCATGGTTTATTATCCACTAAAAAAAAAATGAATTTTTTTTTTTTAAGAACACGAAAGGTATCTGCGTAATTAAATATAAGTTCTTGTTAAACCCAAATACGATAGTATTATTTGGTTTAATTAGACGGAGTGTTTTAACAGGTCCGTTGAAATTACGAAAGTGACGAGGAGAGACGCAACATAACCTTCAGGATTGGTCGTTCTTTTTCATACGTGTATCTTTCTTTATCTTGACAGATAAATGCATTCTGTACTAACAAATGTATCTGCTACACTTGTACAGATGTCTTTTTGAGGATGTCGATCATTCAACTCAATTCGTTCTAATGTCCAATGTTTCAGTTATATGTTTCAAACCAACATAAAGACAAATGATCGATACTTGTGGACCTTAGGGAAAAAAAAAAAAAATTACGGTAAATATAATCGTTGGGGTCTTCAACTTTATAAATCGATTTAGACTGTTATAAACGTCCTAGACATATGACCTTTGATGTTTTGTGAATTCTTTTTTTTAAAAATTTCTGGATTTATTTTCCTTTATCTATGTTCAGATGGTTCTACAAAGACATCTGTAACTGCTCGACCAAGATCCACGTCGTGTGAAGAGATTCTCTTCCCGATTCAACCTCTGAAGGCGCACTCGCCGTAGATCACTTCACCTTCGTCGAGTCAGCTCCGGCTGAGACACTGGGGTACCTGATATGTCCTCAGATCCACCGACCGTCTCTTGAGAGACATGACAAAACCGTCAAGAAAGTATTCCCACTTTAATGGGGGTTTATTTTACAAAAGTCTTAGTTCACATTAAATACTCCGGAGATTATCTTTACCGTGAGGGACTGTACAACAAAGGGTCGGGTTTGAGAGAGGATTTTATAGAAAGACTATAAAATAAACGTATAAAGATTTATTTTACGAAAAGGACCCAAAAACAAAACAAAGTAAAAAAAAAGAGTATCTGTAATAGATATCGGCAGGAGATATCCTCTAATTTTATGCTGGCATATCGAAAGTGACACTACATGTGCAGGGGAGGGTAGATGGGTCACACCAGACCGAAAACAAACGGTACGATATATACGCACATTTATGCGTGAGTAAGTGTAGACGCATGTGTGTCCACTGATACACGTACGACAAATTCGACTCAGTATAATATATGCTACTACGATAAAACAAAGACCATTAAAAACAAACAAAAAGAATTCGATTAGTAACTGTCAGTAATTCGATCAGTAACTGTCAGTAAAAGTAATGAAGCCAAAAAAAAAAAAAAAAGGATACACGGATGATGATTGAGTGACGTTTTTAAAGATTTTCGTAAAATCGAAAAAGAGGCATTGACAGACGTGTGGCCTATCAAGAGGTCAGGGTAGACCAAAAGAACCCCAAGGGTCGGGGACTTAGGGAAACAAGAAGACGAGGGGAGCTCTGACCAAAAGGGAACCAGAGGGTTCGTCGACCATAGGACCCCGAAGGGTAGTGACAGTAGGGTCCTTAAGGGAAACCAAACAAAACAAGAGACAAAAGTACGATCTCCGAGAATAGGTTACTCCTCTTTCAGTACAAATTATTACTCCTGACTAACTTTAGGACAAACGGACTCACATATTTAGAAGACTATTCCACCTCCACAAACTGTCTCCCTTCAGGTACCCAGTAATAGACACACAGACAAAAAGGGACTCGACTGAACAAAGGGGCTGTTTAGTACCGAGACACGAGCACAGAACACCACTCCCGAGACGACATCTGCAACAGGGATGAAGAGTGGTGACGAGGGTCTTTCAGACAGACTAAAAGCAGAATAAGGTCTTCTCCCACCCGTCCTGCATCCTCTAAAGAGAAAGAGCAAGACAAGATGTGACGTAAAAGTGTCCAATCATCATTGGTGAAAGGGACGGAAGGACCATTAGACACCTTCCTTAAATTACGACTGAGGGAAAGATCTGTAACTTCGAACTCGAAAGAAACGAGAAGGTCCAGACAATGGTGAATTCGGTGGACGAAGCGTTGAAGTCTCGTAGTAGTACAACATAGACGGAAAAAGGGGTAAGGAGAATCAAGGTAGCAAAAACAACTCCGAATGCCCTACCACTTTTATTCGATATGAGTGAAACGAGACAAATTAACATCGTCCGAAGTAAAAGAAGGAACACAGGCTACGAGAAAAACTGGACGTAAATTCGAGTCTCGGTAACAGACCGAGCCCAAGTGACATCAATGTGAGGAGTGGGACAAGTTTACTACTCCGTCTATATTTTGCTCTCTTTTGACAAACCCAAAACGGACCATACCTTAATTAACGTATCAGTCAGGATGTAATACCCTTCGAGAGACTAGCAATTGATAATTAGATTATTATCTCGTTCTTCAACCCAGGATAAATTTAAGTAGTTGTCCCGAGTTCAAAATACTCATTAGTAAAAATTTTACAATCTTTACATAAGTAAACGTCGGGAGTAAAATTCCCGACACAAGTACCCTAAACCAGGAGACATAAGTACGTCGGGGTAAGAACGAAATCTATCGAAGAGCTAATAAAAGTAAGAAAGTACAAATAATACTCTTTATATATGGGTCAATTGGAAAATAAACAAATAAATCATGACTGAAAACAAATGAGTAAATGACAAAAATGAATAAATAAACGAGACCCGGAGTCAACGGCGTGTATACCAGAAGTCAAAAGGAACGCCGTTCGTCTTAGGAATCAACGTCGTACGATTGAGAATCAACACTGTACACCCTAGATCAAGGGACTGGTTCCTAGTTTGGGTCCCTCGAACCTCAGATTCATCGGTGACCTGTTGGTCCCTTCAGGGATTGGAAAATTGATTTGAACGTCGGAATGGACGGTAGAATGTCTCATCTAAAAGGACGAAAACTTATACGATGATTCCATTTCTATTTAGATCGATTACTTTTGTGATTTCGTTTTTTAAATGTGAGATTTTTTTTACATGTCAGACTAAACTACTAAAGTAATGTTAATTACAAAAGACGATAGACATGTCATGAGTAAGGAACCTACGGATGTATTTAATTTAAATAATTAAGTGAGTGGTTTTACGATGACATCTACGGACTACCAAAATAAAAGTTTTATAAATCTTTCCCTGTGTAAGTCTCTTGCATTTAAAAGAGGGTCTCCAACAAATTCAGCCAACTGCAAAATTACACCTAACGCAAACTCGAGTGTAAGGTTTCGGTAAAAATTCCGACGAAGGGACCTAAGAGAGTAACGTCCCGACGCAAAGAGCGACACGACGAGGAGGTGTACGAAGGACAGCCTTTACTTGGACTCAAACTTTGAAGGGTGTCAAATAAAGGTCCGGATTAGTATGCTCAAACATCCCTCGATTACACAGAGACTTTTGCCATTGTATGCAACTGACTATTTTTCATTCCGTTTGCCATACAATGACGTCACCCAATAAAATTGGTGGGTATTTCTTGACACATGTTTGTACTAAAGTCACATCTCAATATTAAAAGATTATGGAAGAAAGTAACTTAATTCTATAAGAAAAAAAAAAAATTACAATCAATACGCCATTTTTAGTCCCCCTTTCTTTTTTCTCTTAAGTTACTGTTTTACGGGTCCATGTGTATCTAGACAAACTTCTAATCCCAGGGACTCTTGGGTCGAGTAACGAAACAGAGATTGCCTCCGTCTAAAAGAGGCAAAAAAGTGGGGAAAGGGTAACACAGTCACACTCGGGGTGCGGCGTCCGACAAACAACGGAGAAAGCACTGTACAGAAGACTGAGAGGACGGGTTGTCAACACGAACGTGGCTACAGGAACCGTGTGCCCCGACCTTTGTCCCACACGATCGTTTCGAAGGGACGGCACACCTCGGCGGTTGGGATGAAAGACTGACGGAGAAGGTTTTGAGGGAGATGACGTCGGTCTTCTTTCGCGGACGGAGTCACGGCAGGGCTGTGCACCGGAAGAGGGGCACGACTCTACGGAAGAGGAGAGAGCGGTCAGAGACGGAAACGGAGCACTTGCAAATGAGTCACAGTCGGGGAGACACCTGGGACGGCACCGAGAGGGCCGGACTCGATCAAACGGAGGAGAACATTCACACGGGTCGTGACGAAACCTCTTTGGTCGGAAATATCAAAGGGAAGTACGGAGGACGTTCTCCCATTTAGGAAGATCCAGACCCAAACCTAAAGGTCCTGGGTCGAACCATCCGACAGTTATTCAACAAGTGTCTACTTACCTAGCACTCGTCTTTCTTTACCGACAACTTATTCTTTTGTGTAGACAACTTTCATTCTAGACCCGGTCACGACTCTTACCGGTAAGTCTGGGATATAAGGTAAGAATAGAAATAAGGTGGCAGTATGAGTGAAACAGAGTCTTTGTTTTACGACAGGGTACAACCCATTCATGATCCAAATTATAATTTTTCCTCTATAAAGTCTGACTATAAGGTACCTACCAAGGCTTCCAATCTTTGATGGTTTTTCCTTCCAAATCTGAAGTAAGGATCATTCAGGCGCTTCCTGGGAATTTGAAATGTAGTGTCCAGACCTCCTTGTCTTACTTAAGTGACTGACGTCCTTTCTTCCTTTAACGTCTAATTTTCTATTCACACTCAATGCACTAAGTCAAACAACATCAAGTTAAGTGTGTCTATAAGTCCCTCAAACCAGTATCTCTACTCACGTCTTAGAGTTTACAACAACTTCATTTTTGTTTCCGTAACAAAACTAATAAGACTTTACAAGACTACTACTGCTACTTCGAACAAATACCATACTCTGTAAAATGAGAAGACTTCCCACTCTTCCCAAAGGGTCACACAATACCTTTTGAAGAGGTCTTCTATAATCGTTTACTATCTTTATTTCAATGTGGGGTCTTCAAAGTGAGAAACTTTAATCTAAATACTAGATAGAAGAGGTTTATATACCTCACAAAATTAATTATCCTCAGACACAATAAACGAATTCTACCAGAATTGTTGACAGATTTGATTTTTGACCTTAAATCCTTCTACATTACAAAGTGTACAAATCTTCATCTCACTGTTATTGGGTCCGAAGATCGGTAGGTCTCTACAAAAAGGAATTGGTTTGTAAGTAATTATAAACATTGTAAATGTGTTGGACTTCTAAGACTATCGGGAAGGCACAACTTCTACGAACAAAGTCTAGGCACATCACACATCAATGACGACCCCAAAAAACAAAACAAAACAAAAGCCAAACGACATAGAAATTCCACCCAATAACAGACGATTTTCGGACTATCTAAATAATTTGCACGAGACGAAGAAGACAGTGAATGTCCATGACACCAGAAACCTTTACCCAGTGACCTAAAGGCTCCTTGGCAAACTTGACAGATTGATGAAGGGACGTCGAGGACATTCAGTGTGTAATAAAATACTACTATTCACGTTAAACCATAAAAGTCCTTTAATAACAACCGTACCTATGCATGAGTTCCAAAATTTTAATTTAGTTATCGTTAATGCGGATTTTGATTTTACCGTGTAGACGCTTTCGATTGTGTAAAACAGATAAACACTCTTATTTACACTCTGGTAAGGAGTTTTTCAGCACTCTTTATATCGGGGGGTTTTAAATTAATACTTTCAGGAATCCTAGCTCTTTGTGTCTTTACTTTCTTCTGTTCTAAGCACTCTTTCACGATAATACAGAACGAATGATGAAGTTCATTATTACGACAATGACAATTGTCTATCTCGACTATCCATATTTTTAACGACGCACGATCGTAATACTACATCAGAAAGACAAAACCACCAAAAAGGTTTTGAATTGAAGTCGAAATGACTGAAAGACCATAAAGTCTAAGAATCACCCTTTCAAGGTCCAAGGTCACAAACATTTCTAATTATTCATCCATTAAAGTCCAAACAAACCTTCCGTCTAACACGTCTTCAACCGAAAACAAAAGTTTACAATTGACCAAACATTGTCTAATAAGAAAGTTTTCTACTACGGACTTTCTATTAACTACTAGACATTAGACACTGGGTAGCGGTCCAAAAAGTCGAAACTCTTACGGCATACTGACAGTGTATCATTCTTTAACTTGAGACGGAAGGACCCGAGTAAATCAACAGCAAAGATAAAGGTAAAAACTCTAACGACAAAACTAAACCAGAACCGAAATATTTACAAAAGAATTCTTCTCCTTTTTAAAGAGAGTCGTTCAACACAACAAACTTTATGGTCCATTCCTCAACTTCACACTTCATTTCTACGTTTAAGGGGGGTAAGAGACGGTACTCTCTCATATACAGTGTGACTCTTGGTGTCACTTCAAATGGAGACTTTGAGTGGAATAGACGGAGGAACCTGTTCACGACATTTAATTCACCTAACAACGGTCAAGAAGGACATTAAGGCAAAGGGGTGGAGTCGTAGACAGTATACCAGTAACTCTATAATACTTTTGCATACCAAAGAAGACCTCGTCCCTATAAAAGAATAATAGTCTACAAAAAATCGAGCCACGTTTCGGTACACATGTCAGTTGGAGACAATTTAAATGTCACGAAAGAATGTGCATGACTCATCGACAAGACTCTGCCCTCCAATGAACGAACAATTACATAAACAACCCTTCTATGTTTACACAAGTCTCAGACGAGTCGTTATGGACCCACAATACTTTGATTCAAGTCTTTCCCCTCTACACCCCTACTTTATTTAATCTATTCTTTTTAACATCACCATCTTGTCACACTCCACTCTGTCTATGTCCATTTACGGCCGACGTCTGAACCGAGATTCAAAGGATTGTAGACTGAGTTTACACTTATATACTCTTTACCGAAGGTTTAATACCACGTAATGTCTTTACAGTAATCATAATTAACATAGGATCTTGAAATTGTCTCAATTTTGAGATCCTCAAAAGTGTCAGGACTCGAATTTAGACACGAGAGCTTTACAAGACATTTATAAACGTATATGATAATATATTTATAGTCTAAAACCAAAACGTGAGGTCTTGTGAAAAAAATTTCAACTGACGACCAAATCATCCTAAATTCAATAACAATGACTACATTTAATACCAAAAGGGGAGTGATTGAACACCCCACTTAGATCGAACTCTTCATTTCGAAACATTCATAAAGTTTACCTTTCCAAAGAGTTGGTGTTTGATGTAACATCGGATGAAGGGATTTTATGTAGAACCATCTTCTCTTTGTTCTGAAGACAAGATCTTATCATTCATTTTCTATCCTTTCGGATAAACAGTACTTTAATTTACATATTAAAAGAAGTAATTTTTAGTTCTAAAAGGAACAGTACTTCGTGTTAGTAAACAAAGTCTCAGTTTAATGTTACGACATTTATAACAGTATCTTCAATTTACACCAGTAGAGTGGATTATTCAATATAAATTAATGATTTTTATGGAAGTATAAATTGTCGTTCCGTCCTTTTTTATCATGTTAGAAGTATATATGATTTTCTTGTGTACAAAGATAATTATTAAAGTCTCTAGGACTTTCAAAAGTGGTACCTTTGAAACTTTATATATATAAACTCGTAATTGAATTTTGATTCGACAGTTATGTGTGCATTTATACGACGAGAGTTTTACTTTTAAATTTCGAGGATTCTCCTCCGTACTTTTACGTAATCGATACAAAAAGGAAGAGGTTTATAATTTTGATGATTATTGGGGGAGAGTGTTTTTAGGGACTTATATATTACATAAAAATACCGAACGTCTTAAAAAAGAAGGAAAATTAATACTATCGTTACGACTTAAATCCTGTATATCTATAAATGTGTCAGATATTTGTCACGAACCTTTTTACGTCAAGGTTCCAATAGAGATGATGTGTCGTATTCACAAGACAAAAGGTCAATAAATGACTAGTTGAGCGCGTATTGTAAGAACCAACACTGTTGTCTCAGACATTTAACAGTCAGAGCAAGCGCTCGAATTTAAATAGAGGGGCTTCCGAAAGACGGCCCAGTGGTGTGGTCCGACACCGAACAGACCCCAACACGCAGCCAAGTGACTCACTACGCCCAAGTTCCCTATTCGGAGTGCCCCGAACGTGACCCTCGAGTGCCGGGGAAGGCGTGGCTCTCGCCCGTCAAGCAGGTTCCGTCTACGCCTCTGTCGCGCGTCAGAAAATCACGAGACCCTCGTCCAGAGACCTTTGTCCCGCTCTGTAACAGTCCACACACGGTCTCAAATCTTTAGACGACCTGCCTAGTAGTACCAGCACCGGAACTCACTCATCGGGCTCGGGAAGGTCATCATGGTGAATTATGGCAACTTGAATAAACACAAGACGGAGACACCCATCATGTAAGGTAAGTCCAACCTTCCTGGTGTCCGTAGTTTGGTGGTCGGACACTTTCCCTTCGTGTCTTCCTTAATCCTCGGTCCGTCGGGACTGACAGAGTGGCAACTCACCCTTTACGGTCGACAAGCCTCTCAGTGTAGGGTCCGGACACTGCGCACGCGGGCCCCGGCGAGGACTCACACCCCTCTCGGCGGACCGCCCCCCCTCGCACCGAGAGGTGGAGACGCGACCAACCTGGTACCGAGGGATTCCGTGTGCAAGAATCCTTGAACGAATGAGGAGACACGACACCCCTTCCCGGTCAGTGGGCGGTTGTACCGACCCTCTCGGTCCCGTGTCGACTTTCACCCCTCCCAGTCTCGGACGTCTTGCCCACCGACCCAGAGTACCCCGGTCCGAGTGGCAGGTAGGACAGAGTCGGTGTGCCACCTGGCCTGGTTAAGTCCGACGGGAGGGCGATTGTTTCTTTCGGAAACACAACTTTCGCATCGGGATCTAAAATTCATGAGTCACCTCGATCTATTTTTCGTTTAGAAGTTCAGGGTCTTTGTTTTTCCTTTAAATTCCGACATCATCACACACGGGATTTCATTTCACCCCCAGAGCCCCCCGCAGGTGTGGATGTGCACTTCCTGATCAGACCCCATTGCGGTAAGGGGTTCCGGAACCCAAACACTCCTCTCCTCACTGGAGTTAGATGTACGGAATTAGGTCTATTTAGAAGTATAACACAACCCTCCTGTATGTGTCAACTACGGTAAACATATTTTAAAATTTTGTCTTTTTTTATTGTTGATAAGAACTATAGAGGTTTGGATCATTTTCTTTATTACACTGGTAATGGAACCCCGTTCATAACTATCCCGGACAAAATAAAGAAATTTTCATAAGACCCCGCATATAAGATAAGACTATGAGTGTACGACGAGACACCAGTGGTTAATAAGGTAGGTCTACGGATTTGAGAAAGGACCCCCATTGTCGAGGTAATGAACTAAGTCTAATTACAACTGAATTATTCTGCAGACGCACACTCCGAGTATTAGGAAGTATTACAAGTCCTTATAATGTGTGAACACTCAGACAGTTAAGGTGTCGGACGACGGACTGAGTCGACAACTTAAATGATATGTACGTTTTTAGATCGACCGAAGAGGCACCAGGTCTGGTGTCGAACCTTAGACTGGAGATGTGAGAGAGAGAGCCCGACGTAAAGAAGAGAGGGCAGACGAAAGGTGAAAGTGAGAGTCGGGATTTAGAATTAGACTCATTTATTTAGACAACAAAGGAACCAATAATTACGTGACTACGAGAGGACTCATCGAGGACTGCAAGCCCACCAGACTTTTGGCGACAGCGGGCTACCTGTCGACCCGAGTCACACCCTTACCGTTTGTCCTTCCTAAGGTTCCCGAGTGAGGGGGTGGAGGAAGGGGACCAACCGAAATTTTCCCTAATAATACCAGCTACCCCCTCTGTCCGTCGAAAATGTGTTAGGCGTATTATCGTAAGAGACCAACTTTATTAATGACTTCCCCCGGACCGATTATTCCTTCCGAAATGCAATGGTGGTACATGAATATGTATTTTATGCAAGAGATTCCTTGGCATTCTGACTCAAAGAATTACCTCGGAGGCAGAGAGGCATAGTAACTTTCTGAACTTTTAATGGAATAAAGTTTAATAAAAGAATTTATTTAGGAAAGCGGACATTTGTCAAGAATTGACGTCACGATTGTATACCATTCAAATCTAGGAAAAGAACAACTGCGTCAGGGAGTATAAACATTCTAAATAACTGGGGTCGAGAAAGGAGACCAAAAGGACCCACTCATTACTTACTTAAAAGCCACTATGTCGAGCACCGGAGATGTCTAAGTTGTGACGGTCAGAGGACAAACGGAGATGTAAATCAGACGTGACAACCGTCCTAAAAGCAACGACTAAAGTTAGAAAGTCACAAAAATTCTTGATTGAAACTGTCGTAAACGGTCCGAAAACAGACCAGAGTCAGTGTTAATTGACCGAGACCAATAAGGTGAAATTTTCAAAATCCTTAGTCTTCTTATCCAAAGGATTGTCAACCAGGGATAGTGATTTGAGACTGTACGAAGACTCTTGAGTAGATCGGTAAATTCACTGACAATATAGCCTAAACAAAAACTTACACCAAAGAAAAAGTAAAACTCTCTAGATTGTACCTTCCATAGTTATCTTCCGTTCTTGTCGGACTTTTATTTCCGGAATTAAATTTGACCTGATAGTAAGTAAAATTAAACTACGTGTCTTTTCCTCAAACAAATCAATAAAAGAAACGTAATATTCACACACGATATATAATTACTGTAGAAAAATTGTTTGACTTTTTAAGAACAAACTTGATATTCAATAAGTAACCTTTGTAAGGATATGATTACTTAGGTGCAGTGACGAAACAACGGTAAAGCTTAAGAATTGGAAAGATTATGTCGTTCCACCTTAATTTGGCAGAAAGATTGTAGACTATAAGTCGTGTTCGAGTCCTCTCAAACGAGTCCCAGTGTACCGGGGAGAGGGACGGTCCCGGTCCAGGACTCCTCTGTGTCAACCGGATCGCTGTTAAGATCGAGGTATAGTGTAAGCACGCATTTTGAGTTGTCAGGCTTTTTCACTTTTTGTTTGGAGGGACGTAACTCGTTCAGACAGATCAGTACCTTAAACCTGCGACAGTGGCTAGTGTCCAGCGTCAGACTTATCGGTTGGAAAGTGAGAGACCTTGGGAAGGAACGGTTGTGTTTACCCTTCTCTCTTTTCGGGAGGGTGGAGGACACTCGTAGACACTCGTGAACGTCTACGTAAACAGCAACAGACGTAGGAAGCACGACTTCAGTAAAGGACCGACCGAATACGACGAATAAAACGGCCGACAGGGACACTCCGGAAACTCCACTTAGGACACTCGTACGTTTCTTTTTGTCTTTTTTTTTTTTCTTCCGTTTTGTATTAACCGAACCCACCAACTAAATAGTATCACCTTTCAAAAAATGTTACTTCTTAAAGTAAGATGTCTTCGCGCACGACACGACCAACCGCGTGATTACGTATGGGCCCTGTTTTACAAAAACACGACCATATTTGTCCTTGGTTGAGTAGCAGTTCGGGAATCCGTTTCTCCCTACAACAGTACTTTGGAAGTGGCGCATAGTGAACGTGTTCGTAGTCGTCCCTGAAGCCCCGGGATATTAAATAAAAGGACGACGAAAGTCTATTTGTTTTCTCCCCTTTTATGCAACACTTCCCTAGGAGAAAGGTATAGTACCTTTATCATTAGTTTCCGGGCTCTACTGGTCACCCCCATCCCTCCCGTCGTCTGGTCCTTCCTCGTAACGTGAACCACATCTTCAGATCACTTGGTACATCTTTTGTTGCGGACATCGACGAACCGGAGTAAACACTTGTCATAACATTATTTGGACGGTCTGACTCTTTGTTATTCGCATGATAAGTAATTTGAGATCTACTACCGGGTCCGAAAGACAAGTCAGCGGTTTAACACAGGTTGAGACGTTGGGGTACCTGACGTCGTGCGGTCCGAAGGGACAAGGAGTGGCAGAGGTCTCAAACGGGTTCAAGTACAGGTAGCTCAGCCACTACAGTAGGTTGGTAGAGTAGGAGACAGTAGGGGAGGAGGACGGAAGTCAGAAAGGGTGGTAGTCTCAGAAAGAGTCACTCAGTCGAATAGTGTAGTCCACCGGCTTCATAACCTCGGAGTCAAAGTCGTAGTCAGGAAGGTCACTTATAAGTCCCAACTAAAAGAAATCCTACCTAACCAACCTAGAGAAACGTCGGGTTCCCTCACAGTTCAGAAAAAGTCGTGGTGTCAAGTTTTCGTAGTTAAGAAAACGCGAGACCGAAAATCCTCTAACGTTTTTAGACCGAGGGGGTCGTCGTACGGACGGGTCCTCCTCCCCTCGTCCCGGTCCCCACCCAAACGGGGTGAGGTCCCCTCGGGCCCGGTCCCTCCGTCCCAGGTCCTCCGCGCTCTCGGACGCGGTTCGGACACAACGGCACGCCCGGAACCCCGGTCCCAGCGACTCAGAGGGCAGGACCCCTGCGAGGACAAGAGATTCGGGGCGTCTGCGGGGAGCAGAACGCTTGTGGTCCAGTGCACACGACCGTTGATAGAACCTTCCTCACGTCAAAGAACTTTAAGTAAAACCTTGTCTTCCACCTCGGTGTCCCTTTCCAACCGGACCCTGGACAGAGAGTCGCGGGTGTGGTGCGTGAGGGTGCGCACTCATAGTCACGGGTCTTATCGGGGTGCCACCCACACGCCGTGTGCGTCAGAGTGTCCATCCTGCCGACTCCAAGTCTCTGTCCTTGAACGGGTCTCACTGTGCGGTATACACCGTCTCTCCTCTGACCAGTGTCGACGGGGAGACACTCCCGAGGTGTGACCCCGTGGGTCTCACACCAATACTTCCTTCAGCAACTCCCGTGGACCCTGGAGTGGGTCATCCAAGGTATTTTGTAATGGGGACTCATTGAGGCTAAAAAATTAACTAACATTATAACATTGAGACCTTTGGAGTAGTGTTTCGTCCCTGACTTAAAGAACTAAAGTCCGGGGAGAACACAAGGTCAGTACTGGGGCCCGAGATCGTGTTGGAGACATACGCCACATTACACAAGTGCAGTCAAGACGAGGAGAGACCCGAAAACTTCGTGAAAGGAAAAAAAAAAATTTGAAGACATAAACCCCATATCGGCTAATTGCTACAACACCATCCGAGTCCCCCTGTCGTTTCCGCGAGCCGGTAGGTACATGTACATAGGTGCGAGGGGAGGGCGGGTCCGACGGCATATTGTCTTCCTGAATTCAAGGACAGGGCCGGGCAGAGTAATTAGCGTCCGTCCTGATTCTGCTTACCGAGGGAAATCTCGGAAGACAACCCACCTGGTGACCTATTTCGACCGAAAAAAGTTTTGAAAAAGTTCTTATCGGTGTAAGAGCTTTAACGACATTTAACCATGGGTAGTGAAAATATGGCGTCACCTTACCACTCTCTCCATTACGGCTATAAATCATTAATTTAGAACCACAAACATACCTTGACGGTCTTACAACCACACACACACGAGTGAGTGAAGTCAGTACAGGTTGAAAAACACTGGGATCCCTGACATCGGATGGTCCTAGGAGACCTAAGGGGTCCGTTCTTATGACCTCGCCCAACGGTAAAGGAAGAGGCCCCCTAAAAGGGCTGGGTCCCTAGCTTGGGTGCAGGGGGTGTAGAGGACGTAACCGTCCGTCAAGAAATGGTGTTTTCACTGGCTAAGAATCCCAAATTATATGTTTATCAATAATCAAAATCATTTTTCTTAGTATAAGATAACTATGTGAATATGTAAGAATATTGTACATAAAAAAGTCAAAAGATTGTAAACCCCTTTCAAGGAAATCGTTTTTTGTTGACGATGTACGTCAACTACAAGACTTCATAGATATCAATAAAGTTCAAAATCAGTGTAGGGTCAAAAGAATGGTGTAACTGTACAAAATAGTCCTATTATTAAAAAAGTTACATCATAGACGGGATATTACAGTTCATTTAATTTGACTCGAAATTTGTTTATACCCGAAAAAATATAGTACATAGATTTTTAACTAACGCAAAGATTTCCTTTATAGACAATTCTTGGTAGTGTCAAATTTTATAAAAATATTACAGTCGTATGTTCCCATTACTGGGTAAAACATTTTAGAAGAACACATTTATCAGATTAGGAATTAAAAACACAAGAAAGACAGAAAAATTAAAGAGACAACATCTCAAGATTGACAACGGTCAACCTTTTTATAAATCGAACCTCCATTTTGTCACTGGTCGGTGAGTACAGATTTTGAAGTAACTCAAAAACCAGAGAAATCTCAGGGGACCCTGACGTGACGTCGGGTCTGTGGATAGAAAAGTGAGCAGACTCGGGGTCAGGTGGGACCCGTCGGGCCGAGACACACACTACTCTCGGTCACCGACTGAAGAATCTTCAGCACAGTTTCGAACAGTCTTTAGTGCAGGAGTCTTTACGAAGACTTAAAACCGGGTGACAAGTCGTCCTGTGACCCGCAACACGTGTAGAGTCCACCGACAGTCGTCCGGCCGAACGTCGGGCAAAAAAGAGCTCGATAGGTAACGCCGGAGGGGCTCTTCGGTCGAGTTCCTGAAATTTTTAGTGTCCCAGGGGGGGGGGCGGTGGGGGTTTGATGATTCCGGAACCTTAAAAGTAACTCGTCTCCGAGACATGACCCGTAGCCACCTTAAGTCGGTCCTGACGTCCGGTCGACCGTAGACAGAGGACACGACGACACCTGGAAGAGAAAACGGACTGTCGTCTCATCCACAGAGTGCACACGGGACGCCGGTGGCCTCGGCGCGGAGGGGGAGGCAAGAAGGGGTCGGCCACGGAAATCTGGGGCAGTCCTACATGACCGTGGACTGGGGAACACAACATAGAAGGGTCTGGTCAAGGACCCAGTGGACGTCCGTGGGTCAGGGGGACTCGGGGTGGTCGTTGTCCGCAGGACTCGGGGGCGCACTGTCGCTCTGCGGGGCTGGGGACGTGACGGGACCGGAGCGTGTCGTCCCACGTCCCGGGGAAACGAGACGGAGGTGAGGGTCCGGTGAGATCGCGGTCTCTCGGTCAAGGGTGAGTCTTGACACGCACGAAAAGAACCTTGTAAACTCTAATCGAGGCGGTTCGTCCACCCTCCTGCGTTTATGACTCCGGTTCGACGTTTGGTCGGACAGAAGGACGTCGGGTCCCCTCTCCTGGGTCGACGGGTTGGTGGATCGATCAGTACGGAGAGAACTCGCACCTCGCCTTGCGTCGTTGAGTCACACCAACTTGAAGTGTTTCTATCTAAATTGAAAATTTTGGAAGATCTCCCTTTGTCGTATGAGTACGTAGACGATCCGAAGGGACACCGAGTCTGCCATTTCTGAGACGGACGGTTTACGTCCTCTGGGCTCAAGTCAAGGACCTAACCCTTCTAGAGGACCTCTTCCTTTACCGATGAGTAAGACCATAGGACCGGACCTCTTAAGGTACCTATCTCCTCGGACCACCCGATGTCAGGCACCCCAGGGTTTCTCAACCTGTGTTGACTCGTTGAGTGTGTGTGTATGTAGACGACACAATAACCGTACTATAGAATATTATTCCTGTGTTGTACGTAAATAAGACGTTTATTAATGGACGGTCCGTCCCAAGTAGACACGAGACTCCCATGTCTCGTCTGCGTTGTTCGTGCTAAGACAGAGTATTTCGACGGGAACATAGCAATCTGACGATTTTGATCTCTGTGAACCGACTCCCGTCGTTTCTTGACTCTCTGTTCGACGAAAAGGGGTAATTCCATCGGACACTCAGTAAGTCTAAGACCAATTATGTCACCCGAAGACTGAAGGTCGTTCAGAAAATTGAGCGAAGTCACCGTACATTAAAGGAGTGGACATCAACTCGAGAAGTGAGCTCTCTACCTTCACCAGTATGTCGCTCATGCGGAGCAAGGGAAGGGTCAGAGAATCCACATAAAAGTCGTGCATCGCAAAGACTGGTCAGTGAACACTTTGTTTGAGTAAAGGGTCGGTCACAAGTGGGCTTCCCAAGGGCTTAGGGACTTTAAGTTCAACTTTTCCAGCGAATGAAGTGAATAAAAAGAAAAGAGGGAAGTGTATAAACTTTAGTCATCAGGTAGTTGAATTGTATCTTGTTCGTAGTTTGTAAGTCGTCTTTAAGGAAGGACCCGACACTTTGAAACCCTGGAAGGGATATGCCAAAAATTTTTTAGTAAAAATTCTTCGATTCGACAATGGTCTTCCTCTAACCATAACCTTATTAATCTTGTTGAACCTCTTGGGGGTCATCTTTGTAACAGTATCCCTGGAGGGACGACCAGGTCACGAACTCCGAAGTGAAAGGTTACGTTCCCCAGACCCAAGTCAGGGACCAATCCCTCAAGTCTAGGACGTACGGACCACCGGTTTTCGGTTTTGTATTTTGTCTTAGTCATAACATTGTTTAAGTTATTTCTGAATTTTTTTACCAGGTGTAGTTTTTTTTAGAATTTTTTCTTCGTAGTGATATTTGTGGAATCAAACATCTCCACACTTTACGACACTTCATCAGATGGGGATCTTTACGACTCGGGTGATCGAAAGCGTACGGAAACAAAACTACAAAGTAAATGCAATGTAGCTGACCTGGTAAGAAATTGCACCACTGGCTTCGTGGTCAATCTTTCTAGAAAAACCAAAGTTTTGTTTTTTTTACCAGTTTTTAGTAACCAATCAAAATCTAAACACCACCATCAGGACGTGTGAGAGTTTCAATCAAAAGTGTTCCTTTTAATAAAAGTCTACCAAATTTCTTATAGGTATGGTGAAATATAAGAAAGGTTCAGGAGACTTTTAGTTGTGACGGTAGAAGTGCAGCGACTTACTGACAGGTGGGTGGAGGTCGGCAAAGGTACAGTGTCATTCGGACGTTGCCCTTGCGTGTCAATGACGGACCCTTTGCAGGCCTGAATGTATTGTCTTTGCTCTACTTGTCTCTATGAATCTTATGCCGGTCTCGACTACCCCAAGAGACCCCATTTAGAGACACCAGAAGGTTCTCCGTTTCCTAAAATTCCTTTAACTTTTGGTACTTAAATTTTACTACTACTTTTCATTTGTCATTGTATTGTGCTGCACACCTACTTTTATCCTGGAACAGTAGTAGACAAGATCCGATCTCGGGGTGGGACTGTCGACTGGGTCTCTAGAGACAAGGAATCTCCAAAAGACCTTACCCTGTGCAACCGACTAACCGAGGTTTAGAGAGTAGAGGTCGGACGTCTCTAGATAACGAAACACAGGTGTAGGGACTTTTGGAAATACCACCGACGGTCAGGGTTAGTGGAGAGGTCTCTCAACACATTTTCCCTCTGAGAACCTAACGTCTCGAAGACTCTGACGACACTACGGCACCTCGACAATCCGAAGGAGACTCACACCCTAGTTTCAGTCCAAGGTACCAAGTGGGGAGTCTTCCTCCCTGACCTCCGAAACACACACTTGGCTCGCCCCGGACCGCCAAGGCGGATGTCTGGGGCTGGAGTACGAAGAGAGATGGAACGAGTGCCGGGGACAACAAAGTGAAGGGATGAGAAAACTAAAGACGAAAATTTACCCGAACCACTGAAATTTGAAACGAGTCCTGTACCCTAAGGAAGAACTAGATTCTCGTAGGTACGAATTAAAGTGGAGTCGACCTTAAAATAATACTTTAATTTTTGGGGACTTTTATTCTAATGTGTTTATCAAAATTTATTACTCTAATGTCATCTTGCTTCTGCAAAGGGTTTTTCAATTCTAATTAAAGGGATGTCGGAGGTTCCATCATTTATACTTTCAATTCCAAGTTTTGGTTACTCTTCATAAGAAAGAAACAACAGGAGGTGCCAGAAACCCCTATTAAAACCTCCACCAAAACCGTCTCATTCAAATTTACACTTGGCATGACGAAGAACTCGACTTTAGGATCCCTGACCCCCGATTGTCATGTGGGTCTGACGTGGGTCCGGACAGGGAAGTGACTCACGTGAACAGACGGTCGGACAAGACTCGGTCGGCTCCCGTCGCCGACCTCGGGTCACGGTCTAGCGGACAGGGGGAGAGAGATGGTGGAAAGGTCCGAGAGGGGTCGTGGCAGTGAGTCGGGTCCAGCGGAAGGACCACTAGGAATACAAACCTTTGTACACAAGGTACTTTCTTTTAAAATAAATAGTCCTTACTTTACTAAAGGGGTGAATTTAATTAGTCGGTATACTTTAGCTAGACGAATTCTATTGGGGAATAGCGAGACTTGACTACAATAATAATTAGTAATAGTAACGAGACGTAGTGAGGTAAGGTTCGTGGTCCGAGCCAAGGAACATACATAATAGATACTAGAGTGCCGTTGAAACGACACTATGAGAATCAAGATGTAAAAGCTTTCCTCTCTTATAAACCATTTCAGTCCAATTCGACTAGTCTCAGTAAGTCGATCATTCACAACCGTATATCCTAAACTTATTTCGGACAAATTAAGGACTAAGACACTACACAAAAGATGAGGGAGCACGAAGGGTCTGCCCGAAGGGAGCACCGAGTCTGTCATTTCTCAGACGAACGCCACGTCCTCTGGGCCGAAACTAGGGGCCCAGTCCTTCTAGACCTCTTCCTTTACCGATTCCACTGTTTCTCACCCTGGAAAGTCTCAGTGCTGACTCACTGAGTGTGTGTACGAAGGTTTGTGTCTCTTCGAACCGAGAAATCAATTATCCGGTCTTCAGGGAGGTGGGTCGAGGTGTGACTTCAGTCAAGTGCTTAATAGGACGGAGAGTGAACGGAGACCAGGTACTCTACCAGTCATGGTGGCTGAAGGCAGTCGTACAGAAAATCTTCTAGGAAGATCATTTAATCGACTTATTCGAGGTAACCAGACTCGTCAGTGCACGTGTGTGCACCTGAGACGATGGGATTTTCCACACGGTCCCCACTTCCCGGACGTACGACAACAGTCACTCGGACAGGAGTAAGGAACTGTGAGTGAAAAAGTCACAGTTTTAGTGGGACTACTCAATGACTATAAATTCAGTCTCTTACTAAGGTAGAACAATGTCTTTAGTGAGTTCTGTTTCCAGACCCCAGACTCGGTGTGATAGGAGATTGGGGTAATCCCTGTTACTATCCTAGTACTCTTGTAAAATTTTATAAACAGGTCGAACTTCCCTTCTTTTTTTTTTTTTTGTCGTGAATATTTTTGACTTCGTAATACCGATCAACCGAGTATAACGAAGGTCTCCTTCTAGCACGAGGTTACCTCGAGAGGTACATCGGTCCTCCATGACTACTTTTACTACCTCGTCTAACGTAGCCCCAGTCTTTTCGCCTTCAGGGGTCTATTACGGGGTCTGCGCTCCCGCCAGTCACGAAGACTAATCGTGTGGTGTCGTGCGGGGTACCCGGACCATAGAACGAGAGTTCAAACTACAGAAACTCGTTTATTGTGAGCTAATTTTACAGTGCGAAGTCGAGAACTCCGGTACCACTTGCTCACTAATTTGTCGTTTGCCTTTTTGCAATCCTCAGTCCATAGGACACTTTAAATCCCTTCCTTTGGTGACACAGAGAATTTTCGTTTTTGTTGTTACGAAGACTATTTACGGTGGTACGTCACAGATAGAACATGTTTTTAGATTACTTAAGATCAACTTTATAAATTCGGAGAAACCCTTTCTAGACGGGTCTCTCGACAACTCGTAGGAAAAGAACTTAATCTTCTAAGTCTCACTCAAACTCACGGGGCGGGACGTCTCTTCAACAGGTACCGGGAAACAATAACGATAAATCAGCGTTTCCCTACAGGTTGAGAAAACGCTGGGGTGTCTGAGATCGGGAGGTCCGAAGAGACAGGAACCCTGAAGGGTCCGTTCTTATGACCTCACCCACCGGTAAAGGAAGAGGTCCCCTAGAAGGACTGGGTCCCTAGCTTGGGCTCAGAGGACGTAACGTCCGTCTAAGAAATGGTGACTCGGTGGTCCTTTCCGGGAGCACCGAGAACTCCCGTCGGTCTTGTCAGTGCGAAGAGCATGTAGCTGACCTACCGTCCGTGGCTCGGGACAGGAGGCACCAGTGGCGGTCGCAGTGGGGCTATGACGAGACACTCTGTCCCCTCGGGCGTCGTGTAGTGTCTACTCCCTCGTCTCCGACGTCTGTCCCGTCACTGAACGGCTCTCCGTGTGCGGCCGTCTCAGTCTCAAATTCGGGTTCAAATAGTCTGAAAGAGTCCGACACTTAGTACCTCGGACTTCAGACCTCCCCTTAGGTCTCCATTGAATTAGACCTGGTATATTGAATCTCTACTTTTTTACCCCCAAAGTTTCGAACAACAAGGGACGACAAGTCACTCAACAAAAATGGCGTACACACATCTTCCCACACATTTACGATTGCGAAGGTCGGTAGTGGACTCTGAGGTCGTCGGGTCTCGGTATATAGTGGGAGAAGGTCGTGCCTCCGACAACCCGACCATGTCGGTGACCCCGTCCCTGTGTGTCACTCCGTCCTTCGCACTGTGGCGGCATCCCGCCGACCAGGGAGACCCAGACAACCCCAGTAAGGTGAAGTAAGAGGTAGGGGAAGGAGGAAGACAGTGAGGACAGGACGGCAGGGGGACGAAGGTCTGGTTCCCGTCTGGTTGTAGACCACTGTCTGTTATCGGATATTCTTCAACCGGACTTTCGGTCTCTCGTTTCCCCTGACTTCCCGAATCATGTCTCAGACGAGTAATGAAAAAGTGACCGTTGTCTGACAAACTCAAACCCCAAAAAAAAAGAGGAGGGGGATTACGTGACGAAGATCCCACGATCCTGTAATTGACCGAAAATTCCAACTGAATCTTGTGGTACTTACTTAATCTAAAGAAACCTTTCATAATAAGTCCTATTTAACTGACAAATAGAAAAGTCAAGCATTAGTTCGCATACAATGACAAAGTTTAAGGTACAGAAACATATATTGGAACTACAAACATAAGAAATATTTCACAAAAAGAGATAGTGGTACAATTTATGACTCCTATTAGGACTCAAGTTTTCCGATTATGAAAGTCCTTGGAGATTGTAAAAGTAAAACTACGTCGCAACTCACGGCAAAGGCATTCACAAAGGCAAGTAAGTTAAACATCGACGAAAATGTCAATCAACATTTGTATAAATATCCGTAAATTGTTTATGTCAGCAGAGTGTCAATATATCACGAAGTATGACTAAGAGCACATTCCGATAAAATGGAATATCTTCGGTGTAACTTTATAAGGGACCCCTTAACTGAGGGGGAAGGGTGGGGGTGGGTGGGGGTGAATTTCGAATTGTAGAGGGCGTCGTTTAAGTCCTCGGTGTGAGGACTTTTTAGGTCGTATTGGTTCTTGTGGTTCAACTTGACATGTGGCGGAAGAGGAATACCATTCAAGACCAAGAACCAAGTGAATACGTGTACGAACCCTTCTTTTCGGGTAGTCTCCCCCATTCTTGTCGGATGTGGTCGCAGGGATTCGGGGAGACGTCGTTCAGGCGTCGGAAGTCCCGACACTACCACGAACGTGTCTACCATGTTTTCCTGATCGTCCACTTTGACGGTCGTGGGACCTTACTTGATTGTTGCCTGTGGCAGTGACACAAGGAGTCAGTGTGTGCACGTTGACGTCCTCTTTTCGGTCACAGTGAAGTCCTACAGGGACTACTTCGTCATTTTTACTGCTTAAAATAATTTGCAGATGACGACGCACAGAAAAAAGATAAGGCAAACTACTTTACCTTCACCCGTAATTAGTAAAGACGTGTAGTCTCACGGACACCGACAGAGTTTCTCTCTTTGACACTGAAAATCAACGTTTGACTTACTCGAAAAAAAAAAAAACTTACTTTATGGTTGGTAACAATGTACTTTATTCCTGACTGCGTATTTGATACCAATAACTTTGAGAGTCTAAAACCTTTTGTAAAAGAAATGTTGAGTGTTTCTCTCAGACTGTGAAGTTCTGTTTGTTGACTGTCCTACGCACCGGTTCGGTTTACGTTCCCCCCGTGTTCGTCTAGTAGAATGTGCCCTCCATCTGCGTGTCTTGCCCTACCGACAAAGACGTAGCAAGTGCTCGTGGCAGTCACGACCCCTGGGTCGCCGCCCCGAGGTTCAGCGAGCACCAGTCACAGAGAACGAAACGAGACGTACGGCGACCGTACCACACTCTTGACACATACGTCGACGAGACGAAGACTTTGGTGGACGAAGTTCGGTCCCCCGACTTTCGCCCTCCGTCGCGGAATGGAACTAGAGGAGGCACCTCAATCCCTTACAGTCACACATCTGCGGCGACCACCAGTCAGGACTGAACTTACGGAGGGGCGTCAGAGACTTCTACTAAACGAGTAGGAACCGTTCGCTCATACTCCGACAAAAAGTTTTTTATCCTTTCGAAAATTCTCCTCAAACACTTTTCTATTTTCGACTAATAAAACTCTACGTGAATAAACACTAACATAGTGTAAACTTAACAATCGCACTCTACGATCAAAGAATTCGGAAAGACTATTTCAAGGAGAAAGTCGGACAAACCATAATTAAGAGTTTCCAGTGATGGTTATTAGGTGTGAAGCAAAAGGAAGGGTAGTCGACATACATTACGTTCATGAAACGTCAGGGGGAAACGTTTGACAATGAACACTTTTTCAGAAAGTAGAACTCATCTGAGTCTATTTCGCTAACGCTTTCTTATTTCTCGCACGGATTTTTCCCACGACCGAGACGTCACCGACCTGGGTGGCGGTGAGTGGTCAATCCGAGACCCCCCCTAACAAAAGAAGAACACGTAGACTCCGGTTGACAAATCTATCATTATAAAGAAATCTGGTAACCCACTTCTGAGGAGTCATAAGAAACCTAAAAATCGTTGGTAGAGTGTCATCGAACAGAATTTCATATTACTTTCACAATTAGTGAGTTAGCACAGACTGAGACGCTAGGGTACCTGACATCAGACGGTACACAATTTCTCCTTGGATTTTAAATAAATAGACACAGAAACTTTAAGAAGGAACTTTCACATTTTGTGGATCCTGATACTTTAAGAAAGTTTAAAAAACAAAGTCAGAGTTGTCTGAAGGGTTAGGAAAAAAAAAAAGAAAAACGGTGTAATTTTTTTTTTTTTTACAAACACACGTAGACAAGAACGTCCATACACAAATAGAAGGAAGATCTCTGACTGGTCGTGGGGTCCGAGACCTGGTCCACCCCGACCGTCCGACGAGTCCGGCCCCGAGGCAGGTGGGCGGCCGGCTCCGTTCGCCCGTTTGGTTCGAGCAGGACGACGGACAGAGGAACGACGAACAAAGACGGTCCTAGACTCGACACACCAAAAGGAGATGAAACCGAGTAGTTTCGACCGTGGAGTGTGACAGAACCAGGATGGTCCGTAGTCCACTGACAGAAAAGGAAAAGATGTGCACACTTTTTTACGTTTAAAAAGTTTTAATGTTTCCTCACACTGAGAGAAACCTTCCGTACGTGACGTCTGGGTGGTGCATCGTGTCCAGTACGAACAAGCAGACGAAGGACCAAATTCATCTTTGGAACAAATTTGCAGAGACAATGACTTCACCCGTATTGACATATTGAGTTCCCTTTGTACTCTTGTTTGAAGAATAGCTTTACTTCTTTATAGAGATGTACTCAGTGTACATTTCACGTAGACACAGCTTGCTTTTGCAAACCTTCCCGAGACACGTTGTCCGGTATCATTCTCGATCTGGGCCACAAACTCTTTTTCGTTAGAATTTTATGGCGTGTCCGACCCATAGTAGAGAGATCAATTACTACCTTCTACATAGGGACGAAGGGAGATTATACCTTCAACTTCCTATTTTGTCCTTATTCCTTCCTCTCTACGGCAATGCCCACACACTCTCGTCCTGGAACCACAAAGAACCTATGGTCAGAATGCGTTCGTAACAGAGTAAATTGGAAGTGTTGTTGGGATACCCGGATCACAACAAGAAGAGAGGATTTTTTATTTTTTTATAAGTGAGACGAAATCATTACCTCTTCCTTTACCGTTGGGTGAGGTTATAAAAAACGGACCTCTTAGAGGTACCTGTCTCCACAGACCGCCGAACGTCAGGTACTCCAGAGTTCCTCAACGTGTACTGACTCGTTGATTCGTGCACCAAATCATTGAGCCGGTCGGGATATGTGGACACAATCGTCACCTTGATTGACTTTCTTCCGAGAGGCTCGGGTCCTTGTTTTCCAACAAACTCCACCAAACGGAGTATTATAAATTAATCACATTTATATATAAGGAGAAGGGGAGAGAGAGGAAGAAAAATTAACCAAGGTATAACTCCGGGATATTTCATAAGTATACTTTATACATTCTCTTTATCACCGAAAGAACCTTTTACTTTCCAAAAAACACAAAAAAGCTACTTAAAAACTTCAAAGTGGCTGATTACTGTTTTGTCTTCTTTTTGAATATACATTTGAACTGAATGCCAAACTACAACTGTAGTCTCAGTCATTTAATAATTGACAGAGGTAGTCTAGTACAACGACGAAAACCTCTTGACTTAATAAGTGGCACCGGCAGTGGTCAACGAAGAGGTCAAGGAGTTACTACCTTAAAACGGACCTATGATTGTGGACCTCGACCAGAAAGAGAAGAAACTAACTGGCTTCAACTTGATACACGAACAGAAGGTACAGATCCTGAAAGAAAAGGTCCTTCGAACAGTTCCCTTTATTAACAATCAATCACTTCCCAAAAGACCAGTGGTAGTTTCGGTACTCGAACCATTTGTAGATTAGTCAAAGTATTAGGAATATGTCAGCAAATATAAATACCTTAAAGACGAAGACGTCCCGGGAGACCATTCTACAGTGTCCTCAATATTTCATTAGTCTACAACGGTCTCGACACTCCTCCGAGAGTTCGTACGACTCTAGTCTGTCTCTTGTGTCTATACTGTATCCGTACTTCTCTTTCACGGGACCACTTTTACATTCCGAGTACTGATCTTCAAAGGTGTACGTGACGGACACTCTGGTACCTAAAAGAGTTCTCCTTGCACCCGTAACTCTTCCACGGGAGCCATAACCCTTGAGGACCCCCACTCTCGAGGCCCGACTCTTACAGTGGAGACGTGTACTGGGGGGGACCACAATGAGAATAGACACCCTTTCAGGTGAATGTCAGTACTTAGAGATGGATTTTACTTCCGAAATCTAATCTACTACTAGAGACTCTGGGGAAGATCAAGTTTATTAGACACTCAGATAATAAGGAAAAACCCCCTGTCATTGTAAAAGACTTGGAAATTGTAAGGAATCATTACCTTTGTAATGATTCGATTGATTCCCGGATTGATGGGTAAGGTCCAGAATGGATATTCGTAATTATTAGTCATAATTATGATTAATAATAATTTAAGTCAACGTCGAGAATTTAAATAGTGACAGGTTAACAGTTAAAAAAAGAAAAAGGGATTAGAGACGGTCATATTAGGTCTCTAGTCAGTGTAGGACCGGATTTCTAACTCAGAGTCTTAATGTATGTTCGTCCACGACTTCTCATTTCGGGTCGGAGTCCGGTAGGGTCTGGTCTGATCGACACTCGTCCTGGTACATAGAGACACACATTTCGAATTTTCTCAGAGTCTCTAATCTAGAGTCTCGGCACAGGACGTTTTACGTGTAGACCGGGGAAATGACCGAAGACGTCAGTTAAATCACTCAACATAATACGGAAAAAAAAAAAATTATTTTCCTTTAATTTATTCCCCCTATTCTGTACTCCTATTTAAGTATCGTTCTTAAAACGTGTCTCGTCGTTTACGGCACCGGTCACACCCGCCTACCACCCGCCCCCTCCCCGCCACGACACCCCTGCGGACACAGTGACTGTGAGACGAGCAATCGTAGAGTGAGCCTAGGGACTGTGTCCTACTCGACGAGCTAGTAGTGGTATCTTCAACCTGCAACCATGACACATTGAAATTCAATTGCATTAAGTACCAGACAACTCTTTACACCCCTTTATAGTTCCGACTTAGTACAAAGAAAATGCACAAAAATAACGGACAGAAGTCTTCCCCTGTAGTATTTACTGTCACGAAAAGTCATTGTTGACTTAGTATATAGCCATTAACATTAAATTAACTTGACCACATTCATCGGGGATTTAGTAAATAAAAATCTTCCTTTCTTTACTATTCTATTTTTTTCATATCATTAAAAGTTGAAGTAGAGTACCAATAAAAGTCCTTCTACAACTACGACAACTCATGAAACTGAAGTGACCTTTTCTTAATTCATGAAGTACAAGGTGCTTCTTTCGCTAGTGTGAAACACTCTTGATAACTTCTATTAAATTTTATACCAGACAGTTTACACGTTGTGTAAGTGCTCAAAAACATTACTACTTTAGACGTCGACTTTGGAATCCGATCGGGTACAGAATCCGATCGGAGTTTACAATTCCTTGGACTTCTGTCGTACGGTCTGAGTGACTTGAGATATTTTAGTAGTTGTGCTGGAATAATAAATAAATTTCAACAACTCTTTTCTTTGTGTAATAACGGTAAAGTAAAGTATAACACAGTTTTCTCTTGTACTAGAGACGTCGACGACTTTTCCAATAAGAAGACGTCCACATCTAAGCAATACATACCAAAAACATTCAGGCGACTATTTTCGATGCAGAAAGTCATAGGAGTGATACCGTCCAGCAGTCTTTGTCAAGACACCGAGACCAGACTCAGTCCACACACGCGAGCCAACGAAACAGTACAGACTGAGATTGAGAATCGTTGGGGTACCTGTCATGGACGGTCCGAGGAGACAGGTACCTCAAAAGGTCTGTTCTTATGACCTCACCCAACGGTAAAGAAAGAGGTCCCCTAGAAGAGTTGAGTCCTTAACTTGGACTCAGAGAACGCAGAGGACGTAACGTCCGCCTAAGAAATGGGGACACGGTGGTCCAAACTCGATCTATAAACGTTAAGTCCACACCTCGAGACGACAACGTTCACTACATCCTAAAATCAAACAATCTCTACAAACAAGTCGTCTCACCAAAATACCTCTTTTACAACACTACAAACTTTTATTGAGTATTTATCCCCGAAGGGACCACTTAGACTACCATTTTTATTGAGTGTGCTTTTCACCTAACTTTAATAACCTTTTCGTGTGATGACCAGTTTACAGTCAATTGGTCCCCTTGGACACCCCAATTCCCCCCATCTCTCCTTACACTTCCTAGTAAATTCGTTCTTAATAGTCCTTTGTGTCGGCGAAGGACACACCAACCTCAGTGATAACATGTGTAACATTTCGAAATTGTATGCTTTCTTAAAATAGTTTAATAGTGTAATACTTACTAATTTTTTGCATCACTTTCAACAACTAACGTAAAGTGTCGTTAAGTCCGATTTTTATAACGTATAACACTATTCACTTTTATAATTCGTCACATAGACGTAACTCTTAATCTACGTATGAATAGATCTGTTTTCCGTTACGGTAAACTTTTGATAAATATTTCATCAACAGACCCATTGTATTGACTGTGTACATTCACTAGCAAAATCGCGGTATCGTATGATTGTGTCCTTAATTCCGCCCTTGGTGCAGGGCGTGGTCTCACAGGGTGAGTCCCCTTGTGATTTATTCCGACATGATGAAAAGTATTCTCTCTTTACACTTTGTAATTTTATAAATCTTATTTTTAGATGAACCATGTCTACTTGTCTATCACCATGTATATATGTTACTTTATGATAAGTCGCTGTTTTTTCTTGCCTTAAACTCAGTCAAAATCACTCCACTCACTGGGGTTCGGACAATCTCACTTCATTCAGTCTTTCTCTTTTCATAGTACATAATTGCGAGTAAGTACCTTATGTCTCCTTTCTACCACACCTACTTCGATAAACGTCACTTCCTCACCTCTGAGGCTACCTCTTCCCCGCACACCCGTGTCACCCCTCTCCCCTCTCACCCCGCCTGCCTCTCTCGACGTGACTGCACACGCACGTGACAGCGTGCACCCGAGCCACCGACCGCTCTTCGACGACACGCGGTATTGTGTCCTCGGGTCGGCGACGGGACCCCGCTGCTCTCCCGACCCGACCGCCCTCCCGTCCCTCCACTAGGTACATATTGACACCGACTAACACCGCAACATACCGTCTTTGGTCATGTTGTGACATTTTGTTAAAAGTGGGTTAATCTTCAAATGGTTTTTTTTTAGATGAACGAAAAGTTTTGAAAGTCACCTAAATCAGACAATGGGTGCCCTGTCTTAACAAAGTCAAATCAAGAGTTACTTTCCTTTCTTACTAGTACTCTGTCATTCACCCGGTAGTAAAAACCGACACTTACTTCTTAATGCACCAACACATTGTCACACAACGATGCACAGCATCTACGTACAGGACTAATCTTTGTTCCTCTATGTGTGTGGGCCTTACACTTGTCTTAATGGGAGGATGCAGGGGTGGACAGTGGGTATTAGAACCAAAAACATAGTCAAAAAAAAACTCTCGAAAATTGTAAAATAAATCTATAATTGTATTGACATAAATTATAATTGAAAACAAAAATGAAATCGTATACGAAATTTTTATCTGTAACGTAGTACTTTACACGAAACCAAATGTTATTCCACATCAAAAGTAACTTTATTGATTCAAGAGTCTCCGTTTCTTGAACAATTAAAGTTTTACGGAGTCATCATCAAAAGACACCTAACTACATTTTAGGACTCCGTTCTAAACCTCCTAAGTACATTCTCCTAGAAATTCTCCGGGTCTTACAATTTTTTTTTTTTTTTTTAGTTCCTGATAAAATCTTCCACTATGGTAAAACCACAAAAAGAGGTTTGGGAGAGGGATGCAAGGGCAGTTGAGGACTAGGAACGTGACATGTCATCCTTTAAGCCGTAAAACTTTCGACACGAATAAATATCAATTATTAGTGAACTTTATCCGAAAGTATAGATCTTTCACATACTAAGACCTAATATGCAGAGAAATATAAAAATAATGGACAAGAATAGAACGTCAAACGAATAAAGTGACCAGACTAGGTTTTAGACAAAAAGGTTAAACAAACATCTTTCCCTCACAAGATCTTCGACTTCAAGTTCAGAACAACAGACTAAATTATGGATTTACATTGTTTTATTTTAAGGATGAATCATAAAAAATTTTAATCTATGTTTCAGTAGATTTAATATCCTTTTTTATTTTATAATGAATAAATAGGTTCATAGAATAAAACTATATAAAAAGTAAAAGTCTTTTCCAAACAACACCACCTTACGAATTCACACGATTTGTAAAAAAAAAGCGGTACAATAAAACCTTCCCTAAATTATCAAGACCTCTCACCACAGTTTATTATATTACAAGTAAAAGAAGAAGACGGGACAAAACAGTAAAGTGTGTCACCTCATTAGTCCTCGTATTTTACCAGTATAAATTATATAGTCTTTACCAACTACTTACTTTTCTCCGTAGAGGAAGAGAGCTCTGTCGACAACGGGGGTAGGGACGTAGTCACGTCACAACTCTCGGCGGACGAAGGTAAGACATTCTCGTGTCGAGCGAAAATCGGACCGTAAAGGAATAAACATCAGTAAACAAATCAGAGGGAGGGAAAGGAAAAGGTACAGAGAAAAAGGATAAAATTTTCAGTACAGTCGGGAAGTCCTTTGCTCTCGTAGTCGTACCTCGTCCTCGACCCAGAGCGAGACGCCCGGAAAGACTGTGTGTGGTGCACGTCATAGCGACAAGGTAACACACGGCTGTTGAAATTCTTACTTAAGAAAGCGGAAACCGACGTAAAATCGTCCTTCTCACGCCACTGAGTACAGGAGACACAGTACCAATGAGTCCTACACTGCAGTACACAATTCACAGTCCGTCTTAACAACCGGCCTTACTCCCAGG
This sequence comes from Capra ibex, assembly GCA_006410555.1. NCBI lineage: Eukaryota > Metazoa > Chordata > Mammalia > Artiodactyla > Bovidae > Capra > Capra ibex. The sequence continues at coordinate 34,651,665 of SJYO01030260.1, read as the reverse complement.
AACTTTCTTCGTAACAAACGAACCCCAGACACAGTAAGTACTTGCGGAACCGTACCGGGGTAGTGTGCCCAAATCCCTGTCGGACCAGAAGTTTCGACCTACGGAGGGACGGTACTGCTGAGAAGACACGTACTCATTTCTGGGGTCGGTCGGGGTTCCACACTGACCTATGATTGTGGAGCTTATATCTATCCCGGATGTAGAAGACACCCGGGGTTGTTACACGTGACCAATAACTCTCTTCCTTAACCTTTGAGCAGAAACTAAAACGAGGATTCCCTCGAGTCACTCAAGTCGTCCCCTCCCCGTTGGCGACCCAGGACTGACTAGGTCCTGGTTACGGTACAAAAGGGTAGTGAAAAGGCTTCCGGAGGTCGACGTCCACTGAGATGCAATGGGTCCAGAGCACCAAAAGATAACACAGATTCTAGAGTCCGGAGTGTCAGACCAAATTATCAGAGAGTGCGACTGTCCGAGCTTCTTAGAAGATTAGTTAGTCTTGGAAGGTATAAACTTATTGGTCGAAGTGTGTCAGTGACGGGTGGTCTATGGACTCATTCAACTACGTATTAAACCAGGGAGCTACAGAAACTAATCCGAGTCGGAGAATAACACAAATCAGTCTATCATCTCCGGCAAAAGAAAGGTCGGTAGAAGGATAAAAGGACAAAAGGTGGATCAAAACATTATCTAGAAAAATTTTTTAGTACACTGAGTTGTTTTAGAGTAATTTACGATCACTCAGATTGAATGTCTCCTGTCGGTTCCAAAGGTAATAACGAAACATAGACTACGAAAAAAGAATGAGAGTGGACTTTGTATTCGTCGTAACATAAGCCCAGAAGAACCGACACGCACCGAAAGAGACCAACTCTGCTCCCCGAGGAGCAGCGGGACACACCTGAAGAAGGACGACACCGAAAAGAACAAAGCCCACCGCGTGTCCTACGCCCGTACGCCAGAGGCCACCGACGTCGCACACCCGTACGCCTCGGAATGGAAGGGGCTGGTCCCTAACTTGAGCCGGGGGCGCAACCGTCCGTCTAAGAATGGGTGACGCGGTGGGCCCTCCGGGGTCCTGACAAAAGACCTCCCGAACTACCAAGTAGTTAACATAAGAGTCTTCCACCCGCACACTGAGTTTATAATGATTAGACAAACTTATCAATTGGTACCCATATAAATATGTAAATGAAGATCTACAAACACAGAATTGAACAATCTAAAATTAAATGGAAATTCTTAAAACTCATGGAGCACTAGGTAACATATTTTACAGACATAAATGATAAGACTATAACACTTCTATAAACTATTCGTTTCTTGCAGAATAAGACATGAGTCGATTCTTAGAAAAGAAGAGGACGGGGAGGGAACGACAGAGAGACGAACAGGTCGCCAAGAGCCCCGTCACTACCCGCTTGTGGTCGCGGGAAGAGTTGTACCCGACGGAGCTAACCTTCCGAGTACTAAAGAGAAGAGGGAATAGTGGAGGACCGACTACGACCCGTACAGAACCAAGAAATCGAATTCCTCGTGTACTTAGTATTCTAACGTGTCCTTATTATACAGTACCCTTGGCAAAAGTCAATTTAGATGAAAAAAAAAAAAAAAAAAATCGTAATGAATATTGAGTACCATCCTTCCATGAGGAGTATTCGGATATTTCTTCAGTCCTAATCTTGGGTCGTCCGGCAGAATGGTCACCACTTAGAATTTGAACCTCGAAGAGGTATCTAGGGGGCTGTCGTGACAAACGGGTGGCCCTCAGAAAGATAACCCAGTGGACACCGCCCGGTAGGTCGCACCGAGGTCTGCTTGAAGTAAGATAACGAAACGACGATAAGAAGATTATAAAAGTATCAAGTATAAGACGAAAGGACGGTAATTAACTACCGAGTATCTTGGAATTTCGAGTGCCCCTTGACCGGTCGAGAGGTCAAGTCTCAGTGGTGGAGCCTCCGGACGCCTTTCGACCACGGAGCGAGGCAAAGTAAGTAACCCAATCAGCACCTTGAGTCCAGAAACCCGACTTTCGATTCGGGAGAGACTCGGAGTCGACGACGAAGAATGAGAAGGGAAACGAAGGAAGAGATATTTGAGTGTGGTGTTTAACATATTTGAGTGTGGTGTTTAACATATTTGAGTGTGGTGTCTAACAAAACCGTCAAGATACTCTGAATCCAAAGTGGCATTGAGCTCTCTACCCCAATTCTTGTTTTAAAGGTCGTGAGACGGAGACGAGAAGTACGGAGTTCATGTCTTTTTGCAATTCCCGAGTCTTGACTTTTCAAGCAGATCTCAGGTCTTTCGTGGTCATTCTGTTACCTCGAGAATAGAACATCGTTCACACTTATTACACTTTGACCAGACTTACAGGAGTCGTCTTATTTGCATTAAATTACAGTCATAATTTTTATATATAAAGGACCAAAATTAAAGACAGATCTGTGTTTAAGAATTGACGAATAGTTCAGTAGGAAAGAAGACGGAAAACCTCGAAAGGGACGAAGAGGGAGCACCGTAATCCCTTGCCAAAACAGATCCAAAACAGTCAGACCCGGTGAGACCCGGCGGACGAGGGGACGAATGAACCCGAAGTTGCAGGCAGTCGAAGGCCCAGACGAGACGTCAGGCTGACTCGTCCAACCAGGGATAGAGCTAGTAGTGCCGCCAGACCAAGACGTGACGCAAGACAACGTAGAGGTGGTAGAGAAAGAAGTACAACAGGACCTACATTAAGAGTTCGATCTCTTCTCGTTCGCAGTCTTTCTGTCAGTGACGAGTCTGCGCGTCTGTAACACAAGGGTTAAGTAAAGGGACGGAAAATCTGGTAGAGAACCTTCTGCACGCGGAACGAGACTATGCCCCTTTAGAACGAAAAAAAAAAAAATAGTGGTCGTTATTTTTTGTCGTACTAAAATATCAGTGAGTTTTAGGTCGTCGAGTCATTGTCGTACACACCCTCTGTCTGACAAATCCGTCGGGCTCTTCAGGTGGGCCACCACTTTGGTGTCGGGTCGCCGCCCGTCCACTGGACGGTAGCCCGTCCATCCGGGTGTCCCAAAGTCACACAACGCAAGGACACTGCGTCTTTTACTTTTAAACCACATTCCCTCGTAGTGAAAGATCGTACAAGACCTGACACCAAAGAACTTTATGTCCGAAATCTTCTGTGAATTCGATCTCGTGCTCCTTCCTGTGTGGAAACCCAAAAGACCCATTGAGTCCCGGTGTGAGGTATTTCTGGTGACAGGGGTGGTTGAAGGGAGAATGACGCAAGCAGTGTGTAATCTGGACAATTCAAAGAGACACCAAAAGGGACACCAAAAGGTGCCAAAGCAGTAAAAGGGCTAGTCCGTCTAAATTAGTATACGAGCAGACAAGTAGAGTGCCCTGACAGTCCTACCAAGAGGACGGAACTCAACGACACCTGGTACCCACCCGGTCGAGTAAAATTGTAAGCGAACACACGTTCTCACAACCCTTCGATCTACGGTACCAGATCTACGGATACAGACACCGTCAATTTTACGTGTCAATTTATGTTTACGTCTAGTCGGTCCATGTACACTCCTCAGACACGTGTTGACAAGGAGGTAAAAGACACTTGAGATCCATCCGACGAGCCGAAAGTCTCTTAGTGTCTCAGGAGTATATATATTATCCCAAAGCCAAACCAGTTCTCCTTGCAAAGTTCCTAATTAATTCGATATAAAAATTTCCGTAACACGGCTTTCCAGATATCAGAAAGAATTAAATAAGAACGGAAAAATTTAGAGGGAGCGGAAAATTTTTAACATTGAAAATGTTAAATTTATTACTAGATTTTATTGAGTACCTATCTTCAAACATTAAAGAGGAGGGGGTGGGGAAAGACGGACGGAGAGTAAGGGGGGGAAGGAGGTGATGGGACCCTTATGACCTTAAAAACTCCAATTTCAATTTCGATACATTTAGTAGGTCTTCTCAACAGAATCAATGAGAATTGTGGGTTGTTTCTATTATAAGTCTTTCTGTACGAGACCCTTTAAACCTTGATAATTTCTATGTGAGTTCGACCTCAAACCAAATTCAGGTACACGACTTCATCATTAAATGTTTGATCATCTTTCTTCAGAATTAGAAGAGTAACCAAAGACATCAATTCTCGATTTATCTTCGTCAAGATAGAGGGCAGTAAGATTTAGTGTATTGATCTTCCCCTTTTACCTAGGAACTAGCAGGGGGTGGGACTGATCTTGATTGTTCAGTTTGCACCGATGTCAGTTGTTCTCTGTGCTCTCCGAACAAATGTTGAGCTATAAACTTTCAGTTCAACGTTAAATTTTAATCTAAGTTCTTGAAGTTTTCTGTATTTTCTGGATTTAATTTTTTTTTTTAAAGAATTGAAATACCGGTATAGAAAGACATTCGAACTTTTGTTATCCTATATTTACGAAAAATTCAGTGATAAAAAGTCGAAAAGATGCTACTGTTTCAGATACTCCACACGTGTAGAGCACATTTTCGTATGTATAGTCACATACAATCTCCCTTTTAATGTCTAGATATATGCACAAATATGTACAGATATATCACACATGGATGTAGTAAGTAAAAATACATATATTATATACGTTGACATATTTCATTTTCAGATACACTATGACTGGGTTGACGATTGGTGGACTTTAGAAACCCTCTTCTCCTTTCGTCCTTATGAGTCAGAATCTAAGAAAAAACTAAGAGTTGTTCAAAACACGAAAGTGCGAACTGTGTCACTTTAATTCCAATATTCTCTTTTCCCGTTGTACTGACGACACGTATATATATTACCTTATAAAGGGTCGGCGACGTCTCTTTCTTACAGTCAGTCAAGATCACTCCACTTACTTGGGTCTCGGATAACATGCATCATTTCATTCAGTCTCTTTATTTATGCCATATAATTACGTACATGTATACCTTAGATCCCTTTACAATGACCACTTGGACAAACGTCCCTTCCGTATCTCTACGTCTACATCTTTTACCCGAACACCCGTGTCCCCCTCTCTCTCACCCCGCTTACCCCTCCCAACGCAGCCGTATGTACGTGACAGTGCACACTTTACATCGACGACTCTTCAACGGCGTGTCCTGTCCCTCGGGTCAGACCGAGACACTACTGACGTCCCGAGCTTGCCGCCCCACCTCCCTCCTCTACGTCCATATTAGCACTGACTAAACGTGACAACATACCTCCTTTGGTTGTGTTGCAACATTTTTTTTTAAAAAAAAAAATTAAATTTAAAATTTTCGTATATCAATGAGGGGTCTTGTTTTCATTGTCATTGTCGGTATCATTGAGATTATTGATTTCAGATCGACTGCGCATAGCCAACGAGGGTGCAGAGTCGACGAGACGAGTGGAGAAAGGTGCCTGGGTCCATGGGTAAGAATGAGTGTACCCGTGAAGACCTGAGACCCCGTCTGACCATCAAGTTGGGTCTCCGGTGTGGGGTGAAAGACGGAAAATTGTCGGTTTCACCATACAAGGTTTTGATTACACTCGGACGAAAAGTTACAGGTTCTAAGAGTCCCGGAATCTTTTCTCTCCCTCTGGTGGATGGCACGTCAATTCCTTCGGCTTCCCCAGTCAAAATGAGTGTCTTTTCGGATCTACACTTCTAATGGTGACTACTAAAGATAGAGGACCCTCGTAGTACCGTTTTCTTAGAAAAAGTGAGGCTTCTGATCGTCATTAAAAATCACTCTTTCTGAGACTTACAAGTAATATGTCACACTTTTAAAGGGTAAATTACTTCGGAAAGGGATTTAGTCGTATTCTGGTCTAGATCCTTACTTCGTCAAACCAATTAGGTGCGGCTGTCGACACAAAATTTTTAAGGGTAGAGAACTCCAACTACCTAATCAATAAAAGATCAAATAACGGGGTTATGTAGAAAGACAAATCATAGGGGAGACAAATTAACGGAAGTTGAAATCGGGTCTTTATTGACTTTAGCCGGGTCACTTTAACGTGAGAATTGTATTCCTTCAGAAGCATGCTCTTCCTTGTACCCCGTTCACTCTAGAGAGGAGGGTAACCGTCGGGCGTCTCAAAGGGCGAGAGCGGCACACGCGAGTCGACGAGAATGGTTTTGTCAAAGTTCTGTGAGCTCGGAGGGCTCCCTCCCTGTCCCAAGAAAGAGCGAAGTGCACCCACCGAAGTACGTGAGTATAAAACGTCCCTACAAACTGCAACGGGAGTACAGACTTGTAATAATCCGTCGTCAAGACTAAACACCCAGGTTCGCGGAGCCTTTCCAAGGGTAATGTTTGATCTTTCCTGACGCACCTGTAAGTAGTACAGGAGCAAAATTAGCCACCAGGTTTGTGCGAAGGTTCATACCCAGGAACTCGACAAAGAGAAAGGAAACCTAAGTATACCTAATGGGTGTGAGCTTAATTGTAACATTCCGATAACGACACTAATATTCGACACATCTAAAAAACGAACTATAATAAAAAATAAACATTCTCAACGTGAGGTTTGTTGTAGAAAATTTTCAACCGTTGTGTAGCTTTAAGTTCGTCGGTCTCCTTTTATAAAATCGTTTTGTATCTGTATATACATAACAAAATTACACTTTATACAGGTCTCCAAAAAGTAACGAGGGGGTTGTAAACCTTTCTAGGTCAAACTGTCCTTTTTATTCGGGTAAAAGCTTCGTTGAGACCGTCTAACTAATGTGTGGTTTTACAAAAGGACCGACAGAAGGAAGAGTGGTTCTAATAGTAAAAAAAACGTGGTTTTCCTTTCATTAGAACTTTAACCGACCCCTTTTCTTACGTACCTATCACATGTTTCGGGTAGGGATTGAAACTCTAAAACTACAACGAGTAGTGATGACAAAAAAATTAAATAGATGAAAACCGACGTGACCCAGAGGAAACGAAACACGTCCGAAAGAGATCAACGCAGTTCGCCCTTGCTGAGAGCTCACCACCACGCTCCCGAAGAGTAGTGCCCCCGAAGAGACAACACCTCGCGTCCTAGATCCCCGTGTCCGAAGTCACCGACACCGTGCGTCCTAGGCACCGACACCACACACCCTAGTCGTTGACCGCGCACCCTAGTCACCGACACCGCGCACCCTAGTCACCGACACCGCGTCCCGGAATCAACGAGGTACCGTGCACCCTAGTCATTGACCGCGCACCCTAGTCACCGACACCGCGTCCCGGAATCAACGAGACACCGTGCACCCTAGTCATTGACCGCGTACCCTAGGCACCGACACCGCGCACCCTAGGCACCGACACCGCGTCCCGGAATCAACGAGGCACCGTGCACCCTAGTCATTGACCGTGTACCCTAGGCACCGACACCGCGTCCCGGAATCAACGAGGTACCACGCACCCTAGTCATCGACCGCATACCCTAGGCACCGACACCGCGTCCCGGAATCAACGAGGCACCACGCACCCTAGTCATTGACCGCGCACCCTAGACACCGACACCGCGCACCCTAGGCACCGACACCGCGTACCCTAGGTACCGACACCGCGCCCCGGAATCAACGAGGCACCACGCACCCTAGTCATTGACCGTGCACCCTAGGCACCGACACCGCGCACCCTAGGCACCGACACCACGCCCCGGAATCAACGAGGTACCACGCACCCTAGTCATCGACCTCATACCCTAGACACCGACACCGCGTCCCGGAATCAACGAGGCACCACGCACCCTAGTCATTGACCGCGTACCCTAGGCACCGACACCGCACACCCTAGGCACCGACACCACGCCCCGGAATCAACGAGGCACCACGCACCCTGGTCATCGACCGCATACCCTAGACACCGACACCGCGTACCCTAGGCACCGACACCACGCCCCGGAATCAACGAGACACCACGCACCCTAGTCATTGACCGCACACCCTAGGCACCGACACCGCGCACCCTAGGCACCGACACCACGCCCCGGAATCAACGAGGCACCGCGCACCCTAGTCATCGACCGCGCACCCTAGTCATTGACCGCGCACCCTAGGCACCGACACCGAGCACCCTAGACACCGACACCGCGTCCCGGAATCAACGAGGCACCGTGCACCCTAGTCATTGACCACGCACCCTAGGCACCGACACCGCGCACCCTAGGCACCGACACTACGCCCCGGAATCAACGAGGCACCACGCACCCTAGTCATTGACCGCGCACCCTAGGCACCGACACCGCACACCCTAGGCACCGGCACCGCGCACCCTAGGCACCGACACCGCGCCCCGGAATCAACGAGGCACCGAGTACGCTAGAAGGACCTGGACCCTAACTTGGGTGCAGTGGACGTAACCGTCCATCCAAGAAAGGGTGACTCGGTGTTCCCTGCAGACTAGTGAAGATAAATTTGTCTCGAGGTACAGGACTACTACGGGAAATCAAGGAATCCAAAACGGGTAGACCTGCTGGATTAGAGGGATCCGTTAATTGTTTGTTGAACTCCAAAAGAACCTTTGTAAAATAAGACATCGTGAAGTTGAATCTTTGTTCTATGAAATCGACAAGAGAGAAAGGGTAGGTTTTCCTACGAGAAGGAGGGAACCATTAGGGAGACTGAACTAGGGAAGAAGGGTGGGCTCCACACGGGAAGAGACAGAAGATCTAACGGTACGTCGGGGACTAAGACCGGGGTGCTGGACTCTCAGTCGCGAATGACGTCCGAGGAAGGGGGGCGTCGAGGACGCGAGGCGCCGTGGACCCGGAGACTCGACTACACGTCGTGTGTGGGAAGGACTGGACACGAGGCATTAGAGGTGCGGAGTGAGGGACGTGTGTGGACGGAGCATCTCCGTGGTCTGTGCCTCCGACGAAATAGGGAGGGTGGAGGAAGTAGGAAGACTGGACACAGTAGAAACGTCTTCCGGAAAGGGAAGGACGTCAGTCGGGGATGTGGTGACGTGCGAGAGAAGTTTCTCGGAGTGTACGAACGTACAACACTAAACTACAACTTTTGTAAAGTAAAGACAGAGCAACGACAAATTTAGAGGAGTGTGATGTCCAGACGTAAGAACAAACGAACCCTATGTCTTTAGGACATTAGTGAGAGGTCGGTATACGGGATCACTGTTGCTCGTCTTGTAAATGAGGATATTAAGCAAACTTTTGAACTTACGTTCTCACAATTTAGGTCCCCATAAGACAAACCTTCCGAAGACTGGATTACAAGAACCAAGGGACAGTACTCCTTTGGTTTTGTACAAAGTTCCAGAAGTCTGTCTCTTCACCGTTTCGACCCGAAAGGAGAGGGGGGAATATTCCGAACAAAATAAAACGAAACATTCTAGACCTCTAGAATGACCGGTTCGTCAACACAGGAGTCGTCTCCAATTTCCCCTCTCCGACCCCCTATACCCAGAATCCGTTTGGAAACAGCGGAGTTTGGAACGTCCCTTGACCCCCACTTCCTTGTCGGGGTGGGAAACCTCTGTTACAAGTTTACGGGGCACTCGATCCCTCAGAAAAGCTCAGGAGAAGCATAGTTACGGTGTGAACTTAAGTACAGAGGGTCTTCTCGGGTGTAGTTTCGGTGAACGGAAGGCAGTCGAGGTCTTCAGAGGGAGAGACGGGAGGAGGTCAAGGTCGTCAGACCTATAGTCCCGCCGCCCCGGGACGTCGTGTCCGGAAGACCCGTCAACTATTTGTTTGGACGGACGTCGGTGGTTTTATTGGTGCACCTGGGTGCGGTGCCTCCTAGTAAGCTCGTGAAGGATGGATATTGAGAAAACAAGACCGGAAAAGGTGAAAAAAGACAAACAGTAAATACTCACTGTAAGACGACTAGGACACAAAAATCTATTGGGACAAGGATAAAAATGATCATATTTCTGTGATTTTCACACGAACCACGACGGACATTTGACGTTCTGTGCCATTCCTCGTCTCGGTGCCCGTGGTCAACGACGACTTGACTCCGAGTGTCGAACACGGGGAGGACCCTGTCTATTTCAACATCGGTAGACTCACGGGGTCACATAGACCCAGGGATACCGAAGCGAAATAACACCCGCAGTGAACACAAGGCAAAGTAACAAACCGAATCTATACGACAGAGAAACGGAGACGACACAATGGGAATGGTAGTCAGGTTTAAGATTTCTCTTTTACATAAAAAGGGAAGGCTTATAAGGTCAGTAAAGGATGGTTATCTTTCCGTCAAAAAGTAGTCATCGTAGGGCAAAAATTTATATACGTTCGTATTGCTCCAACCATATTGTTGTATTTAAGTAACCCTGTAAAGTATACCCTTTTCCCCAGTGCAAAATGTGTTCTACGTCGAAATTCTCCTGAAACTTCCATGTATGTATAAATGGGTTTATAGACGGTCTCGGGACCGAGTGTCGTGGAACGTCTATGAACAGCCAGTACCTCGTTTATTATACATCGTCTAGGACATTCCAGTATATATGTGAGTATTTGTCGTTCTTGTCAGTGTCGTCATTGTCGATGTCTCACGAAAGAGTGTGTGTGTGTATGCGGATACGTGTACGAAGAAAGTACTCGAAACTAAGAGTTCGATGGAACCGAACTCAAAGGGGTTTCGTCTCGGGCTCTGTTCGTGTTGCCGTCCATCCAGAGAATCCTTCTCCGGAGCCCCTGGGCAGACCCCCACGTCCGGTCCCTTCGGTCTGTCTCACTCGACCGAGTGTGTGCCCCTGAGGGGGCTTGTGGTGTCGCCGGGGACCACTCTTCGGGGGTCCGAGAAGACTCCCGGGGGTCCTTTACGTAAGGTCTGGAAAGGCGGACCTAATTCGTGAGGGTAGGGCGACGTCCAACGTGACGTCCCCGGGGCTCCTACGCGACCTCCAGGTCGTCCTTCGACCCAGACACCCTGATTACGGGTGACTGACGAGGGACCCCCTGACGGACCTGTTCCCCCCCGGTCTCTTGGTCGGCTCCGGAGGTCTCACCAGGGACCATCACCCCCGTGGAGGTCCGGAGTGAGTGTCTCGTCTTTGGGGCCCTCCTCGTGAGTGCACGGAGGGGCTCCGGACACCTGGGACACTACGTCCACTCCCCGAGCTCCGGGTCCAGCACACCCTAACACCCCAACGTCGGGACTGAAGACACCGAACCACCACGACGCCTCCTTTGTCGACAGCACCTTCGTCGGGAAGCTTTTCCCATCACAACGATTGTCCAATCTCTTTCCGACCCCGGTCTCTGGTTTGACTCCGGTGCTAGTGGTACACGCCTTCTAGCTCGTCCTCGAGCTGTCCGGGCTCGTCAGTCCCTTGAAGCGAGACTGGAGTCGTTCACGAGCTGGTGTGTGTTCTGCCGGACGACTGAGGACAGTCGAAACCAGACCAAAGACCAAGGACCCGAGAAAACAAGAGTCGGACCCTCTACGTTCACTACGAAGGATGTCTCTACGTTTCTCTTGTATGTTGACAAGAGAGGAAACATTTTCCTTAACAACTAATAATGTCACCCTTTAAGTAACTTTAAGTCGAGACCCTTTCTCTAAACTTCTGTGGTGAGATTTCCGTCTTTGACTTCTCCTTGAACTACTCCTACTCTCTCCTCTCAGAGCAACCGAATTTTAAGTTGTAAGTGTTTTGGTTCTAGTATCACAGACCAGGGTAGTGAAGTACCGTTTATCTTCCCCTCTTGCACCTTTGTCACTGTCCACAATAAAGGAACCCGAGGTCTTAGTGACCCCCGTCACCGTCGGTACTTCAACTGAGAATGAGGAACTTTCTTCTCGATACTTTTTGTGGACCTGTCACATAATTTTTCGTCTCGGTAATGAAACGACTGTCTCCAGGCAGATCACTTTCGATACCAAAAAGGTCATCAGTGCTTGTCTGCACTCTCAACCTGGTATTTCTTTCGACTCACGACTTCTTAACTACAAAACTTTGACACCACAACCTCTTCTGAGAACTCTTAGGGAACCTGACGTTCCTCTAGTTTAGTCAATTAGGATTTCTTTTAGTTGGGACTTGTGAGTAACCTTCCTGACTACGACTTCGAGGTTATTGAAACCAGTGGTCACCCTTCTCGACTGAGTAACCTTTTCTGGGACTACGATCCTCTACGATCCTTTCTAACTCTCGTCCCCTTCTTCCCCTACTGTCTCCTACTCTGCTAACCTACTGGAGTAATTGAGTTACCTGCACTCAAACGCGTTTGAGGCCCTCTATAACTTTCTACCCCTTAGGACCTCACGAGGTCATGTACCCCAGGGTTTCTCAATGCGTGCTGACTGACTGGCTCGTGTGTGTATGATCCCTAAACAAAAAGTTACTAAGATTTTGTGAGAACGGAAACTTTTAATACTACGTGGTTCTTTTTTCACTTCACTCAGTCATAAAGTCACAGAAAGACACCGTCCGTCTTGGAAACTTTGTAATATATATATATATATATATATATATAAGTACTTGTACATATAAATAATTATATTTGTGTAGGAGTGTACACCTCTACTTACATCTACGTCTATATAGGTGGGTAACAGTGGACAGACACCCACTGTCTGGAAATCTGCGGCATACCCCTCCTTCTGAAACCTTTAGTCCCTGTAACAACTTGAACGGTCTTATACTCACTCCTAAGATCTTGGACGTAGGGTCACGATCGACCATAACCTCACTTTTTAGGGACCTCTGGGTCACGGGTAAGACTCTGAGGATAGTGACGTGACCACATGACAGCTGGGGACTTTTGAAACCATGATTCGGCAATCGTCATAAAGAAAAGTGAAGACCCTCCTTCACAAGTCTAACGCTTACAATGAACACAGAATAGACAAATGAAAGACGAGAAAGACATAGTACACGCAAACGTTTTGAGGACCCATCGGAAGATCTCTCTAGTAGAAACGTCGTCCGAAAACAAAAAATTGTACTTTATTTACACGTGGCGGTATTAATGATCGATCTGCCGATACTTTCCCCTTTCAGATTTCCTTAAATTTACTAAAAACAGATCTTCTATGGAAGTTCTGTTTGATCGAGAAATATTCCTTCCGTCCTTCGAACACAACAAAGAAATTTTCTTCCTCCACCCCCCTTACGTCTACCCTTACGAACTCTTAGAATCTTGGGCCCGGCCGGGCCGGGCGTGCGGGGCGACTCTCGGCGCGTGGTCTTGTCTGGGGTGTCTGGGGCCGGTTCGGAAAGACGACGAAATAGAGGAGACGATCGTTTGGTTTTCCACCTCCCTTAAGGTTGTCTCTCTCAAGGTCCTGTCAAAACCTTCCACGGGTTTTATGTGACCTAATTAAACGTACTTTCAAATCGCTAGTTCATAAGGGAGGGAACATATACTCTACCTGATGACTGGGTGGTAGTCGTCCTTGTACAAGAATTGACACAAAAGAACCATGTGCACTATCGAGAGAAGACTTGGCAAGCATAAGAGAACGGGTTTGTGGTAAGATAGATGAAATGTTACCCAAACTTATTTATCTAAGTTGTATGTAAATAAACGTATGGTAGAGGTGACTAACTGGGGAGAGACTCGCCTCACACACACTGCCACGGAACAGACACCGCCCGTCCTCGACTACCGACAGAAAGTCGTAGTACGAGACGAGTGTCAACGACGTCATTGCTTCGACCCTTTATAAATTTGTTGATACAAGGGAAGTAAAACGACAATTACAAGTATTTCAATATCGACGTCGAAGGACTTAAAATACTAAAATATCGTCGGTTTCGAGAACGAAAAGACCTGGTAATTCCTCCTTTTCAAATGGAAAAGATTATCTAATCTAATAGAGATAAAACTGGAGACCAATTCAGGAGAGTTCCCAATTTTCGATATTTTCGAAAGTATAAAAATATAAATAAATGTATTAAGTCACCGGATACACGTGTATGAAATCCTTTAGTGTATGAATGAACGGACACGAAACGTCTTCGCTTCGTTGGATGTCCATTCGTTAAGAAAAAAATTTGAGTGTGATCTTTATGTTTAATAAACAAATTAATCCGAAACAAAAAGTCTAATTAGAGATTTCGTCATTACTTAAAAATTTCGTAAAATTGTTGAATAAAATTCGGACTAGTTGTAATTTTTTTTAAAATAAAAGAATTAGTTTTCGTCACGTTGTTTTCGTCTTTTTATAAGTCACGGGTCCGATCCCCCGTTTATCTTATCATACAACAACAAAAAATAAATGATTAATATTAAGTAAAGAACGAGACTTTAAACTATTCTTTACACAGTTCATAAACGGTTTCATACATGACAATTGGTGACTTTACAGACGATTGCGACGACCGTGACGCCAAGTGAAGCTCTCCGGTGTCCCTCTGAACTGTGTGCAGGGGGAAGACTGACGCCGAGGGTCTGGGAGTCCTGACACCTGTCGACGTCAGAAGGGGTTCCTTTCTTTGAGGTGGTTCTTGACGTCTATCACTAATACTGGAACCTGTTTAGTCACTCGAAGATTAATACAGAAGGTGCCGGAGGTCTGGGTTTTATTCTCACACAGAACGATGTTTTATGTACAACATAGTTTGTAGAGAGATTTTTTATGGCCAAGATCCTTACGATAACAAAGACTGAGTAAAAATCTCCCCTCAAATAAAGTTAGGAAACAAAATCCTCGTACGGTAAGAAAGTGATGAAAGGGAGGTTACGAATTCATTATTATCTCTACGTTTTAAACCGGTATTTTACTTTTACAATAGCGAAGTTTACTTCAAAATTTACATGTTATAAAGATGTACTAATTCATGAATATAAGATTTCTTTAACACCTTACTTTAAAGTGAAATTCTTCCTTAGGTAAATTTATTTCTGTGGGAATCCCACAGTATTTGACTGACCGATATATTAAAGAGTTTAGTACTCTTAAACTTTACAAAACACTGGTTCATATTCTATGGTTTAACTTTGACGATTTACTGTAAGGAACTACTCGTGAAAAACGACGAAGGACAGGCGTTGTCTTAATAATAAAACTGAATATTTATACCAAGGAACCCTGAACAAACTACATAATCAGGTGATGTTGAGTCAAAAAAAAAAAAAAAATTTATTGAATGGTCTAACGACCATTTTAATTTACGACAGTGTTCGTCAGACACTTCGTTTTCTTTGGGTGTGTCTTCTCATGAATGATATACTAGACTAAATATAGTTCAAAATTTTGTCTGGTTTGACGACTACCACTGCTTTGAGTTTTATTACTGAAGACCACCCGTTCACAAATCCTCTCTCATCCTCCGCAATAGTTACTCTTTCCTCGTACTCCCTGGGAAGACCCACGCCCCTTACAAAATATAGAACTAGGGACACGATCAATGTGTTCATTTAAGTATAAAATTCCTTAGCACTTCGACACTTAAATTCGAATCATGTAAAATATGTGAAGGACACAAAATCTGGGCTTACTTTTGTAAAAATTTCCTTTCTATAATTTTTGTTTTACAAACTACTTAAAATGGTACTGTAATACCGGGAGCTATGATACTCACTAAAATAAATGGAGACGGACGTCGAAAGTAGGCCAATCTGGCGAATTGCTTTACTTGAACCCTTTTCACCAAAATTTCACTGACAGACGTCTCTCGACATCTATCTCCCAATTTTCGTAAGTCAATCCATTTAATCATTAAATTGTAAGACTTTGAACTAAGAAAGACCTAGTTCGTATTTTCCGTAAACGAGAACCTTCTGGTTCTTTCTTAAGTACGTCAAGGGTAATCAGATTTTTATATATTATTTATTTATTTACAGACTCAGTACCCAACGTAAAACTACCTCAAGTCACGTAGTTCACATCGTTCTTTTACTAAATAGGAAACTGATCGACACGATAGGTAACTGCTCTTATGTTTTAACGAAACTCTTTTCATTTTATTTACTTGACTAGATAACTTAAATTAGTATCAAACTCCATAAGGTTAAGGTCACCGAGACCGAAAACTCGTCGTAATATTTTGGACCTTATTTCATAAAATCAATAACAACCTAAGTCCAACCTTTGTTCAATATACACACTAACAACTTCGGTAAACACCCAGTAGGAACATCTAGTCCAAACCCCTGAGTCTGTATGGACCCACACTTAGGATCGAGTCGACGGGTGATCGGTAGTCCAGTTAAACAAATTGGAGTCTAAATAGTGACCATTATTCACGGAAAACACGATACAATCAGACTTTTAATTTACCCTGTTTACTTAGTCCCAAGGGTTTGACACATGGTTCGGTGGGACCCATGGACGTTGTTTGAGGATTTTGACCTCTATCAAATGTATAAGTTCCCGTTAGGGTGTTATAAATTGTAGACAGCCAATGACCTTCTTTATCATCGAGTTTCCTCGAGCCAAAGTTGTGATAATCTAACATGGTAAGTCATTTCGACCTTAAAACCACCAACGATAACAATTTTTCGTTCATGACATGTCTTTAGTCGTACCTTGAACTTTACCCCCACTACCACAGGTCAGACTAAGGTGTCAAACTCTTCTACCCGTCACGATTGGTCTGTATAAGGTATTTATTAACCCCAGTGAACTCAAAATCTTGTAGAATATATCCTGGAACGTAAACCATCCCCCATTCAAGTCAGGTGGGAGAAGGAAGGGAAGGGGGTTAGGTCTATGATGGAAATTAGCGATGGAGATACTAAACTAATACAAATGACCTTTTGGTCATTTTCTTGGTCATATAGTACATTCTAGAAGTACTTCTTCATATCAACTTATAGAAGGGTTGAAATTTTTGGTAATCCTTTTTGTCGGTACGAAGAACGTTTCAGAACAACCCGTGCCACAGGGAAGTCCGTTTGCTGAAAATGCTCGCCTCTCGCGAACTCCCCTTTGCAAGGATCGTGTCGTGCTCACACAAGACACCGCGTCGAGTCGACGGAGCCCGGCCAGACAAAAACGACCACGTCACCTTCATGTCTGAGACACGGTCAAAGTGTTTTCATGACACCAAGTAAAGACGTACATTAAATATCAAACGTACGAACGGTAGGAGTGAACAAGTCTCAACTTGCTCAAAATATCGTATGTCTCTGCGGTTTAAATGAACTTGTGGTTTCGTTAAACCCTTTATTTAAAAGTCACACTAAGAAGTTTACGAACACCATTTTCATGTTCCCTGAACTTAGTAAAAGGGTATTAATCAAAGTCAAGACATCCAGACGGGGGAGAGGGATTGGGATACTGAAACGTACACACAGATAAGGTTACCTTCGATCACCTTTTAAGGATAGGGGAAAGAGAGGTGACGGTGCTCAATATTTTTCGTACAGTAAGTCTTAGCTGAAAAAGAAGACGTACGAACCTAAAAATGAGTGTTGAACTTTCTTTTTTTATTATTACAGTTCTCTATAAAGAGATAGTTACTCTATTTCTAGGTGTCGTAGTGAAACCCGGTGGTATCTTACCGACTGAGTGAGACGAAGCACCAGCCTATAAACATACTCGGTCACGAAACCCTCCTTATCATATCCTGTTGCACGGAACAGAAAAGGTCTCGGAGTACTGTACGTAAGTGTGTTCAGGCAATTCTAGGTGAAGAGCAACTGATTAGTCACCCTTGTTCTTCGTTCACCCCTGTCCCCCATTTCTCCGTTTGTTCACACTTACTCCCCACTCCCGAATGTGTTCACCACCCCCACTCTGTCCTCCTGAGTCCGTCCTTCACCCTTACTCCCGACTCCCGAGTCTGTCCTTCACCCCTACTCCCGACTCCCGAGTCTGTCCTTCACCCCTACTCCCGACTCCCGAGTTTGTCCTTCATCCCTGCTCCTCATTCCCCGTTCACCCTTACTCTCCCACTCTTAAGTGTGTCCTTTACTCCGAGTACCCACTCCCGAGTGTGTCCTTCACCTTACTCCCCACTCCCCGTTTACCCTTCACTCTTATTCCCCGCCTCCCCTTGATCCTTCATCCTTACTCCACCTCTCACATTCTTCACCCCTACTCCCTGTTCCCGAGTGTGTCTTTCACCCCTACTCGCGTCTCCCAAGTGGGTCCTTCTTCCCTTGTCGTCGTCTTTAAAAGGATAACAATCTCAAGTAAACAAACAAAGTTAGTTTAATACTCAGTAGAATAGGGGTAAAAAATTGGTTTTTAGGAACACCAGTGACGACACTAAACCAGAACTGAGGGTGGTCGACCAAATTAAAATAGTCACCACCACTTAAGAACTTCCGAAGGGAGTCAACATCTTTAGACCAAAGTTTAGTTGTACCAGGTGTACGGTCGAATTTGAAACACCGAATCGTAGAAACAACTCAGGGGAGTCGTTTTCCTGGATGTAACCTCAAAACCGACAAGAAACCCTTAGTTTAATACTCAACGAAGACGACCTTAGAACCGGAAGAGGACCTCTCTGACATCCTCGCGAAACCGAATACCCGTGGTTTCAATCTTGAATTCACTTCTGAAAAAAATTTAACGGATGGGACGTAGGGTCGTGAGTCCACCATACACGTCTGGAGAAAATTAACAAGGACTTGGAGATTTGGTGACCAGAAGACCTCACACTAACCGAAACACCCCTTTCAGGTACGATCGGAACCTCTGTAGGACCTTTACTGTCACCAGTTGAGTCGTGCTCCCGCACTTGGGAGTAGAGTTAGGAAGAGGGGTGCCGGTGAACGAGAAGAGACCGGTTGAGTCCCTTCGTCGAGACCCGTAAACTACCGGGGTAACGACACCAGAGGTACCAGGGGTATTGAGGAGTTTTTCGTTTTAGTCGGGTGGGTATGGGTCTCTCCTCGACTATCCGTGGTCCCACGTCTTTCATATTGATTACCTAAAAGTGTTACTACTGACATAGTATATACGCTTCTCGACTGAGTAACCTTTTCTGAGACTACGACCCTCCCTAACCCCCGTCCTCCTCTTCCCCTACTGGCTCCTACTCTACCGACTTACCGTAGTGACTGAACTACCTGCACTCAGACTCACTTGAGGCCCTCAACCACTACCTGTCCCTCCGGACCGCACGACGCTAAGTACCCCAGCGTTTCTCAGCCTGTACTGACTCGCTGACTTGACTTGACTTGGTAGATCTTTCCCGAAGGGTCCACCACAATCACCATTTCTTGGGGGGACGGTCACGTCCATCTGCATTCTCTACACCCAAGTCAGAGACCTAGTCCTTCTAGGGGACCTCCTCTCGTGCCGTTGGGTGGCATCATGAGAACGGACGTCTTAGGGTACCTGTCTCCTTGGACTACCCGACGTTGAGTATCCCAGCGTGTCTCAGTCTGCGTTGACTCCGCTGAATCGTGCGTACATGGTGGATCTCTCTAAACCTTTCCTTTTTAGGACCACGAGGGTCTTCGTGGTTGGACCTTTCACAAAACAAATCTTGACAGGGAGAGACCACGACTTTTTCCACAACAGTCCCCTCTCCACTTTCATGTCCGTCTTCTCCACCACTCAGTGCGGTCCGTCTGGACACAAAATATGGGTCCAAAAGAGAAGGTAACTTACAAACGTCTCGAGGAAGAAAGGATCAACAGACAACATCAATAAAGTAATAGAGGTACAATCGGAGGGTAACTTTGGAGTCACATTATATATAATACAAACTGGTCGGGAGTTTCATAAGGAGTCTTCAGGAAGGACCCGTGGAGTCCTTGTGGTGGTTCTGGTGAGACGTTACATAAAAGAATCTCGTCCAAGATAATCTGTCATCTAATCAGGACTTTTAGTAAGTTCCTTCGAAACTCAGTCAGGTTGACACATCTAAGGTTTCTATGTTCTTTCCGTTATGTCATGTGTTAAGCACCCAAACAGGTCAATCCACAACGGTAGGTACTCCTTCTGTCCACGGGTGGATGTCATCACGTCGTCCGTGTATTGAACGCAGTACGAGTATGTCACCTTGTGACGGGTCACTACCTTCTCCCGTTTAAAATTATGTGAGTTTTTGCACTTGCTTAGTGTCTTTAATTTTTTTTCTGGTTGTTTCTTATAATGACATAAGGTTGATACACTCCATGTTTTGAAACGTTTTCATTTTAATTGGATGTCACCGTTTTCCGTCTTACCTCTGGTCGGACCTCTACCCCCGACCCCCCTGCGGTTCACCCTCCCCGTCCTCCCGTGGTGGACCGTCAGTAATGTGTCGAAAAGAACAACAAGTCCGTGATTCAACACGGGTTGAGAAACGTCGGGGCACTGACGTCGGTCCGAAGGAACAGGAAGTGGTAGAGGACGTCAAACGAGTTTGAGTACAGGTAACTCAACTACTACGGTAGGTTGGGGAGTAGGAAAGGGCGAGGGCAGAGGAAAATAACAATAACGAAGCAACGAGTCAGCACAGGCTGAGAAACGCTGGGGTACCTGACGTCGTAAGTAATGGTCCGAAGGAACAGGAAGTGACAGAGAACTTCAAACGAGTTTGGGTACAGGTAACTCACCTACCACGGTAGGTCGGTAGAGTGGGAGACAGCAGGGGAAAAGAAGGACGGGAGTCAGAAAGGATGGTGGTCCCAGAAAAGGTCGCTCAGTCAAGAAGTGTAGTCCACCGGTTTCATAACCTCGAAGTCGAAGTTGGAGTCAGGAAGGTTACTTATAAGTCCTAACTAAAGAAAAGAAGTCACGAGTCGAAAGAAATGCCAGGTTGAGAGTGTAGGTGTGTACTGGTGACCTTTTTGATGACGGATGACACAAGAGTGTGTCGATACATATATACAATGATAGTTCAATGTGGGAGCGAAGTCTGAACAAGTAGGATAAGATTCAATGTGGATTTTTTTTGTCACGACCTGAGGTATTTTGGTTCTGTCGAGTCTCAGTCTCCGCACAGATTCGCTCGTAGACTTATTTACTTTTCGTTTCCGAAGGGACTAGAGCAGAACGTAAACCCCCTCGTCACCCGCACTCACCTGACTCAAGGACGAGAAATGTCGAAGAATGAGACGGGCGGGGAATGAGGATGTCCCGACAGAACCCCTCCCGGTGTAAAGTCAGAATGGTGGAAGTGAACGAATAAGTACTCAGGGAGGGACACAGACGTTCGTCTCGGTTCACACACGACGACAGACGTCTACTTCATCGACGGTAGAACGACAATCTGCGCACACACAGAACACTGTGGTTGCCTACCGTCGACGACAAATATGCGAGTACGTCGCAGTGGCCGTATACCTTCGAATTTAGTAGGTCCGAACTGACAAGACAACGAGACGGATCCAAGGTCAGGAGTCTCACTCTTTCCCTCCGACACTCCTCCGTCCTGGTCTTTGTCCCCTCTGGAACCACACTTAGGGACGAGCCGTAGGAGTAGAGAGACGTGTGAGTGTGAAGAGTCGGAAGGGGCCCCAGTCGCAGAAGAGTGGCCTGGGGTGTGAACAAGAATGACGACCACGACTTGCACGAACCCCGTACTGGGGACAGACACCGTAGTCTCATCGTCCACAGTCTCCTGGTGGTACTTCAGTCGATCGAGAGGACCAAGTGAGTTTTTCTACACAATAATATTCTTCGAACCTTTATTTCTTTGACAGGATCGTCACGGTAGACCATGGCGAGACTCGATCTCAAAGAACTTTTTTCCCTTCTTGTCTTGTAGAGGGACGTAATCCGATAGGGCTCTCATTTGCGCGTCTACAGTACTCGGCAAACGTGGACCACTTGCGGTCCCCGACAGAACGGCCCGTCCTCGTCGGACGGAGACAGGGCAATGAATGTTGGCGTGTCGTTGCTTCGCCCCTCTCGGACAGAGACCCAGACGGAGAGCACTGACGACAGTTTACTTGTTATAGGAAAGACGTTCTTGAGACATCTGAAAATTTCGTTTGGTCGGTTCATACGACCGGAGCTTTACTCCAACCTTCGGGGGAACAACCCCTTCTCCACTCCTTCACCACCCAGACACACGAGGGAAATCCTAAAACTTACTGAAATTTGACTTTACCTATCTCTTTCCCAGGTACAATTCATCTCTCAACAAATAAGTGGTCTATAAAAATAGGAAAAAGGGAGGAGCAGGTTCCTGGTAAAGAAAATTACCATCACCATAAAGTCCACTTCTTCCCTTTGGATCCACCGTATCCCGTCGGATCAGTCCGTCGTCACTTATTTATTATGTACAATTTATTTGTAACAGGGTAATCTCCCTTTCCTGTGTCTCCAAATAGTACGAACAGTATTCGGTTCTACCTCGGCACGAACTTTTATACCTCTTAATTAATGTAGTGTTTTATTTGTGAACAAAAAACTCCCCTACAACAAGACTAATTGAAACTAAGAAATTAAACAATGTATTAATAGGGTTGGTAGTGATGAAAATTCTCGTAAAGTGACAACGTCAATTCAATGTCGGTCAAGTCCAATCCTTAAGGACAACGATTATGAAATAACTTAATTCTGACCCATTCAAATAAAATCCTTTAAATTCTTGGATAAGGAATTATCGATTTTTATTATTCCTTAAAGTATGTGTTTTTTGGTTTACAATTTGTATCTATTAACCGAACACCAACCTTAAACTAATAAAATACAATGAGTCGTTTTATAGAAGAGAGGTCGTCGTAAAAACATGGTCGTAAAGGGTAATTCTTCTAGTGAATCGAATCTCTTTAAAATTCGATGTAAACATATATTATTAAAAAGTTCTAAGGTTTCTGATCTATCATCAATTATTTGGAGCTTCCTTAAGAACTTAATAGAAGTCCGATTATAAATATTAATAGATCACTTATTAGTTCTCAATTATTCATGAACAACTAAGGTGTTTAGATTACCGTCTCTTTTACGAACGGCCTCGGGCTTCCTTTGTTATGTAGAAACCTTAAAACTCAGAAAAGATGGTTCTACACACCCAACTGATCAATTGGGTCTTGCGGACGAAGAATTGTGAGTAAATCAAGGACGACGGGAGAAGATATTTTTATTTTGTACGTCTTCTCATTGTGACAAGAATCGAATGGCTTTCGACTTCACTATTTTTCAATTCAGACTGTTACTCTGGACGGAAACTTACCCGAGCACCGAGTGGACACTCGTGCTGCCCTGTCCTCCTCCACAAGATCCTCTTCTACGGGACGTGCCAGAACCTCGGGTCGCGAAGACGTCTCTCCGACAGCAGGGGGGCCGTCTCAGTCCTGGAAAATGTTCGTGTGAGTCTTGACGGCGACAGGTACAACTTTCTTTCAAGTAACAGAATGTCTCATCTCTACACGGAACTCCATATTTCAGTCTAGCAAATTGAACTACTCTGACGCACCTGACATTAGAAATTATACTCTCCATCATGTCTAGAACTATTCACAGAAAGACTATAGTAATAATTTTAATTAATATTACTATCAGGGCCTCCAGGACACTGTAGACGTGAAAGGTCATATGAAAACGCAAGTAGTAGCATAAACTTTGTGTATCATTAGGGGACTCCACGGACGACATCCGTTCCTTGCGAATACAAAGACTTCCATGTGACACCCACAAGTCGATCAATTCAATCAACTTATCAGTTCTCCCAGTGACTTGTTCACATGTCAATTAGTACGATTTTTTTTGTCGAGTGATTTACTTTCTCCCGTCAAACTTTTCCGATGTATGACACACTAAGGTTGATACAGTGTAAGACCTTTTCTGTTTTCATACCTCAGCCATTTTTCTGAGTACCGACGGTCCCCGACCTCCCTCACCTCCACTCATCCGTCTCGTACCTCCTAAAAATCACGTCTCCTTCATGAGACATTATCACCCATGTCACAGTAATAAGTATACCGGTTTGGGCGTCTTACGTGTCGTGGTTCTCACTCGGGACCCACGACTCCTCCACACAGGCGCCAAGTGACTGACCTTGTTTACACGAGAACTCACCGCCGGTGACTCTCACCCCTCTGACGCACACCCGCCACCGTCATCCCTCGAATACCCCTTAGAAACATGGAAGACGAGTCAAAACGACGTTTGGTTTTTGACGAGATTTTTTTTAATCCGGAAAAAAAAAAAAGAATTCTAGTGAATGATGCTTCTTCCTTGTTTACTTTACCTTTTTGAACATGAGACATCGAAGTCCAATGTGGGCAATTGGATTGGTCGACAGGACCCAATATATAACCCAACCGGTCGGGTTATCAATAGACGTACAAATTACGTCTGTGATTTTACGTCCTTTTATTGTTCGCGTGGGTTTCCGTCCGAACAATTGTCACTATCGTACCTGGAGTACACATTTGTGCCAAATAAAATCTAAACAAAAAGAAACTTAGACTGGTCTACAAAGATCCTTTAGAGAAGAGAACCACACCTCGCGGAAATAGGGTCTAAGACCTCTTACCCTCGTGCGGTAAGGGAAACGAGACGTGCGTGCGAGTGAACGAAGTCAGTACAGCTGAGAAACGCTGGGGTACCAGACGTCGGGCGGTCCGGGGAGACAGGTACCCTAAGAGGTCCGTTCTTATGACGTCACCCGACGGTACGGGAGGAGGTCCCCTAGAAGGGCTGGGTCCTGAGTTTGGTCACAGAGGCAGTAACGACGACTCGGTGGTCTCTTCAGGGGAGGGAAACGGGATCAAACCGAGTCAAGGACCCCGACAGAACCCGGATTTGTTTTGGGGACTTTACCAGAGTTCAAGAAAAGTGGAGATGGAAAAAGGTAGTCCCACCACCAGAACTCCCGGAGTCTCCGAGGAGACCCCGCCCGACAGTCTGACAGAAATAGTTCAGTGTCGTTGAGTCGTCCAAGATGACTACCACATCGGAGGACGGGCATTCAAGGATTACAATCTGTTGAGACGAAAACTTGCTTGGTGGCTTCTCACGAAAACCGGCGGTTTCACCTTCGGAGGGCACCCTTCGTACGAGTCGGGTATTGATTTACAATTGAGTACTGTGCGTCTCCGACCGGGCGTTACTTTCACGCTTACACATACAGGACCTTACCACTTCTGAGTATATCCACCGTCCGAACAGTGGTCTAATTAGTCGTCTAATTC
The DNA here is from genome assembly GCA_006410555.1 of Capra ibex. Classification (NCBI taxonomy): domain Eukaryota; kingdom Metazoa; phylum Chordata; class Mammalia; order Artiodactyla; family Bovidae; genus Capra; species Capra ibex. The sequence goes on along the minus strand of SJYO01030260.1, from coordinate 34,626,749 downwards.
AATGGGGTCACCTTAGCAGGAAGAGAGACGTTCTTCTGAATTATACACTAACAAATATACCAGATCTGTCTTACATTGTTTTGGTTCTTTACCTCTCCAACTTGTGACCGAAGGAAAATTCTGAACGAATTATAAGAGATGGATTTTCTGGTGATTGGTAACACTTATGCGACGTGTGTGTTTGTCACCCCTTGAGACCCTTTGACACAGTCGTCCAATTTCACAATATAAAGGGTTCTGGAGACGTAGACTTATGGAGAAGGGAATTTTTAGTGAGACAGGTACTTTTCTATGTTTAAGTGTGTGCACCAAGTTTTACTGTCGAATATAAGAATTACATATGTGAGTCAAAAGAACTAACAATCAAATAATACATAATTTGTAACCTTCACTTTCGAACCATCACAATTCAACAGTCCAATTATCTTTCTAAAACTTTCCTTAAGAGCTCCCAATTTTCTACTGAGTTTCCTTTCTTACTCCGACTACAACCTCCTTTCGTTAATGGTCGGGCCCGTGGGGTCCGTCCAAGGATACCTCCAAAATTAATCCAAGATCAACTCGACGTTTCTATTACCAAAATCGACCGACTTCCCCCACTACTACCATTTCCCTAATCCGGGTGAAGAGTCTCTAAAGGTCACCTAAAGTATTGAAATCAGTCGTTGCGAACGGTTCAAATCCTATGCTTTCTTTCCACCAAAGTACCCGTCTATAGATTAACTTTATGACTAAATTTCTGTCTGTCGATCGTGTGGACTGACAGTCAAGTCCACCGACTCCTTGTAAGTAGGGAAATAAGAGTTTGGTATGTTCTTTTAGTAAAATTAGGGCTAATCACAGCTTTGAGAATTGCAATGGGTATTTGAAAAAAAATGACGAAAACTAAAGTAGTCTAGTGACTCGAACTGTAATTAAAAAGTAAAATTTACACTTATCATACTGTAGTTCAATAAACCCCAGTATAAACAGACATCTTACGGTCTACCCTTTATGTGGGGTCAGTAAAGCATTTCAGTCACCTCCTGTCCCGTCCAGTGTACAATGAGAAGACCCCGACTTAAAATAAACGGACCTGAAAGCTCACCATGACACTTTAAGTTCGACAGTGCGAGTGAGTCGTAGGTCTTCTCCCAATAAAATACGTACGAGACATTCTTACAGGTATGAAAGAGAACCAATAGTATATTAAACAAAAGTGAGAAGACTTGAGCTCCCACCTTAAAGTACACTCAGGACATCTGTGTGTTGTAAGGGTTAACGAAAAAAAGAAGAAGAATCGTCGAAACGATGGTAGGGGTGTGTCCTGTTTGGCGTTTGCGACGGACCATTGGTCCAACGGGTGTGGACATCGGAAGTACAACGTTCTGACGACCTCATAGGACCATAACCCCACGGTCCCACACGGGGCCTTGCGGACACGAACAGGATTCTGTCCTGAGTCTCCACCACCCTGAACGGAGAGAATGACTGGACCCTACAGTTCGTTGAATGAATCGGAGAGTCTGAGTGAAGGAAAAAATAAAAATTACTTTTTCTTAATGTTCAATAGACTATCCATATCCATATATTATGACATCACACATGTCGTACAAAAATTCAGTAGTAGTGGTATACCCGTACATATACGAGTCATCCTTCCCGCGAACAAAACTCACGATGTATCGTACACAGATCGCGTACGACACACACACACACTAAAGGGTGTCGGTGGACAATGAAACCATTAGTCCTTTTCGCTGGTAAGTCTTCGTCAAAGTTAACCAAAAGCAAAATATTTTCTCCGAGGTCACCCCACTGGTGGGACAGACGTGACAAGGGGACGGGGGAGGGTGGGGGGTCGTATGGAGCTGAGGGGAGGGAGGGGAGTACGTGGATCTGACAGAGGGAAGTGAGCCTCCGCACCGTGAATGGTGGAAGACTGGCGTTCAAGGTCGTTCTCGTACCCCCACAGCCCGGGGTACAGGGGTCGTCCCGTCTGGGGTCAGGAACAGAAGTGGGGTGACCAAGTGGGGGTTCGTGGAGTTCGTGACGGACCCGTGTGTACCCGGAAGTCACGAATAAACGAGTAGCTTATTTACCTGAAACCACTGCGGACGGGATTTGTGGTCTTGGACTTTGTGGGGCTTTCCTCCGAGTAGACACAATTACTCGACTCTTTACCGGAACGTGAGTATGAGTGGGTGTGAGCGGGAGGGCCACTAAAAGACGAGAAACGTCGGGGTGCCTTTTCAGACGAAAAACAGTCTCCTCCCTACACGCACGAAAAGGCACAAACAAAAAGGAGAGGCCCACTGGGTCCTCTCTGAAGACGTGACGTCGGGTGTGACTATAAGGGACTGGCACAAATACTCACCAATTTTTATCCACCCCAACACAGATGATGTCAACACAAGTCCTCCATAGAGACCCTGTGTCACTCCATTCCACACGTTTGACGAAACTTAAATAAGTCACGGTGGAGACAATGATATAATGTTGGTGACGAAGTCACTATTTTCACCATTTTCACCCTTCAACTCACGGAGAGAAAGATGACCTTCTCAAGATCTTATTAACTCTTCTTTTTAGAATAGTCTAAGGAAGTTCAGTTCCTTCCTACATTACTTCTATCTCCCCTTCGTTATACATGTCTGTGTGTGAAGGTCGCCCGGGAACTTGTCGCACTTGGACTTGAGGGACAATACACGTTCGAATCAGTGAGTCGACACAGGTCGAGAAACACTCGGGCACTTGACATCGGACGGTCCGAGGAAACAGGTACCTTAAAAGGTCGTTCCTAGGACCTCACCCAACGGTAAAGGAGGAGGACCTCTAGCAGGGATGGGTCCTTACCTTGGGTAGAGAGAACGCAGAGGACGTAACTGTCCGTCTAAGAGATGGCGATCATAGTTGGTCCCTCGACCAGGTGAATATGGGTTCTAAAATAAGAGGTCATTTATGTATCACGTCATGATGTGTTAAGTGTCACAAATCATGTATATACACCGAACAAAATAAAAAATTAATTTTTACATTTAATAAAATATCCAAATCTATACACACAAGATATTGTATATGAAAAATATGTGTCAATATACCTACCGAGTCTGTCATTTCTGAGACGGACGTTACATCCTCTCGGCCCAAACTAGGGACCCAGTCCTTCTAGGAGACCTCTTCCCTTACCGTTGGGTGTCGTCACAAGAACGGACGTCTTAGGGTACCTGTCTCCTTGGACCGTTCGACGTCAGGTACCCCACCGTTTCTCAGACTGTACTGACTCGCTGATTATGTGTGTGTGTGTAAATGTGGTTCACGTATACAAACGTATCGACATTAATATATAAATATCCTCTGTTTCCGATCAAACCACTCAGCAGTAATGGTCATTCATTATCTCTACGAGACGTTTAATACTCGTAGACTAGACCTTCGCCAGACACACACAAGTACTGAGTAGCGTAGCGGGAGAAGTAGAGTCGGGTCTTGGAGGTCTCGACGGGCCCGGACCCCAGGAAACCCCAGGTCCTACACCTTGGCACGCTCGGCGGCGGAGACAGCGTCGTCGGCAGGGTGACTACCGGGGAGCGTCACGACTGCCCGAGGCAGTGGGACAAGAGGAGGGGAGGAGGGAGAGGTCGGGGGTCGAGAGGAAGGAGGGCATACCTAACGTGTGTGGGGAAATCAGGTCTAAGAGGAAATGGAAGCAGAAGGTCTAAAGGGGGATTTATTTTAGAAAGTCGGAGAAAAAGACAGTGACACTCGGGGGGTTTTTCTTCTTTTCTAAGACTAGTGACATATTATGGTGGTAAGTACAAAATTCTTCTTCCTTTACATAAGCAAAACTGTAATTTAACAGCGTTATTTCCCGATCGAAGGGAACACCGAATCTGACCCCCCTTCCAAGTCAGGGACCCAACTCCTCTGGGGGACCTTCTCCTGTATCTTTGGGTGAGGTCACAGGAACGGTCCTCTTCAGGTACCTGTCTCCTCGGACCGTCCGACGTTAGGTACCCCAGCGTTTCTCAGCCTGTACCGACTCGTCCGTACATTTGCTGTTTTTATGTAGCGAGTCACAAGTAGAATACCTTCCCGGGACATGAAGTTCTCCTTCGTCTTAAACGTAGGATGAAAGATGACAAATTGAAACATTAAAATGTACCGGGTATATAATGAGAGTGCAAAAACAAAATAAGAATTCTCCATGCATACCGTTCTCGCAACTAACCGTGACAACAAGAAGTTAATGTGTGTATGTTTCAAAGTCAATGAATCACCTTATTTCGTTCAGGACACCTGGTCGAACTCGTAGGCTAGTGGCAAACATTCCACTGGTTGTAGGAGAAGGTCAACGTATGTCACGTCATTGACCGAATGTCCCATCTGAGGACCCAATGTTGGACAAGCATTTGACATTTCCTGGTGTAACCAATTTTAGTTGGTTAAACGTTTTGTGTCATACCTCTGATCGACCGACAGACGCAGACTGTCTCCTCAGTCGATACTACCTTCCATACACGTGTCCAGGCGAAGGACGAACCTCTGCGACACCCGTTCAGACGTAGAAGTGGGGCCTCCTGTGGCCGTAGCAATTAGGTCTTACAGTCTGTCGGGGGGAGTTATGCACCTCCGGTGGACGGGTACCTTTCACCTACAATACAGATATGACATACATTATGTTTGATAGGCGTGTCATTCGCGCATAAAAAAACTTTATATACACCCATCCGTGCGTAACGTGAGACGCAGTATGTCATTTGTGATATGATTCGAACGGAAAAGGACGGAATTTAGACGACACGAAGAGGACGGCGTCGCTTTGAAAGTAGCAGAGAGGAAGGAATAATACTACTATGATTACAGACTGATTTATCATTACCATCAGTAGACGAGTGTCAGAACGGATCTGCCAAATCAGTCGAACTACTTCCGTGCCGTCAACGAAGGTCGTCACTTGTCAGTGCACAGCACCGAGTCCGTGTTCCCGTCACGCCCGCCACCCTTGCCGCCCAGACAGGGACGTCGTGGTCTCGGAACCGGCTCCGACGTACCTCAAACGAACGAAAGGAAATTACTTGGTTCGAGAGTAAACAAACGAACAAACAAACAAATCCATATGTCGACTCCTCACAAAACATCCGTGTGTTCTAGTGAGTGTGAGTGCGTGAGTGTGTGTGTATGTGTGTCAGTCAGGGACCGTCCAAAACATCGGTGTGTTCTTGTGTGTATGAATTCGGAGAGTGGTAGTCAAAAAGGGAAATTGGTATCAAAAACAAGAATCATCGTGTTGATGACGAGGGACATAAAGTCGACTGCTTATCAAGAGTATGAGACAACTTTCGTATATCGTAGGAACCAACATTTCTTTCTTTTCTTAGAGGTAAGTCCAAATGTCAAGGGTCGGACACGAAGATAGTAAATTTTTTTATTATTCTAATGTTCCTTTACAGACGTAGTTGAATTCTCCGTAATCGAAATAAAAAGTTTTGTAACAAACGTTCGTGTTATCCGAAACGTCAACAAATATCGAAAATTTCATAAGTAGTCATACTTTATTGACAAATAAAGGAAAGGGACAAAGAAGACTAACTCTTGGTTTTTTTTTTTAAAACTATGTTCTATGTTACGTGAGACGATTCAACAAACAGTCTAAAATATTTCACGCAAATGACAGGGACCCCGTCTCCCAATCTTATCGACGTCCTAATCGTTCCCCTACACTGGGGTACACCACGAGAGATCTAGAGACCCACACGACCCAGGGACTGGTAGTGCTAACTAGAACAGGAACGAAGGGTCGACCGGTCGTTCCCGCGGAAGGGACGTGACAAGTAAGTACGAGGGGACACGAGTAAGTCTTCAGGTGGCGAAGGAGACGGACCGGCCGAACTCCCCGTCTCACCGTTGAGAGTTACTCCACGTTTTGACGAAAGAATCAGGCTCGAGGGTTCCCCGATGATCGGTGTCTCTTCCTTTTTACCACAAGTAGATGGGACTCTAAGTGGTCCGTGAACCAGAATAAAACGAAGAGTCGTTCAAAAGAATTTTGGAATTTTCCAACAAAGGGGGGTGGAAGGAGAGAGGAAGAATCACAATTAGTCCCTTTCTTTCCTTCGTACCTTAGTATTTTTCTTTTTTTTTTTTTGACGGGACTTCATTTCCTTTAGACGTCTTGTGTCGTACCACGGAAAGAAAGACAGTATTAGATAGTTATCCCCAAGTCAACAACTAGTAACACCGAATAGACAGAAGGGTAATGTACAATAAAAGAGGGAATACTCTTTGCGTCACAAATAATAGTGTCCACCGTTTTGTGGCTTCATTTTTTGTTCGTCTCCAATGTAAGTTAGTGACATTCGCCCAGAACACAACCGCAAGGACGATAGTAAGACTTTGGTCCTCGGTCATTTCGTCCGCTCGCGTGTGGGACTGAAAGAGTGTACGTGTATTGGGTCTCTCCGACTCTCTCGTCCACACTCGGGACTTTTCTAGTTGTGCTTCAGTGAGCGGCCGATTTCTCTCTTAAATCTTTGTGGTAACACGATGACAAGTTTATAAACGAGTAACTTGGACCTTTCTTTTTTGCAACCAGGGGAGTACAGTCTAAGGACCAGGAGGAGGAGATTTGTCGCAGAGTCTCTGCCTCCTCGTCCCCCAACAAATAGATTCTCTCTTTATGCTCGAGACATACACCTCAAGGTCCATATGGATTGCACCTGAAGCAATTCGTTTGTATTAAGTCGGCAGGACTTAAACCGTTCTGTGAGAAAATACAAAGAACTGACACATAGGATTCTCTGCTGAGCGGCCAGCCCATCTGACAAGTGACACTTGTCGCGCAGAGCGTAGGGCAAGGTGCAGGTCGTCGGGACCGCAATTCGCTCGCCGCCCGACGTCCCGCTGGACCCTTCTTTATCCTTCGGGCGCTCGTCTACAACTCCTACCTTCAAACGGAAGGTTTGTACGCTTGGACATACCGACGTATGAAAGATTCAACTTGTAGTGATAAACGTGTAGACACTTAAAATCCTCCACAAAAAAAAAAAAAAAAAATCTTCGTGGTGTCCCTTGAAGAATCCTTTCTCTTAAACGGGTCTTCCCTAGTACGAGTGTCTGTCCTGATTACTCAGAGTATAATGTCCCGTTCAGAGAGACTATGTAAAGACAACAAAAGACAAGAAACTAAACTTCGCTGGGGAGAACAATGTGACTCACGTCACGGCTCTCCCGAAAGTAAGTAGAGCCGAGTCCTGGTTTCGTTATTGCACCAGTAAAGGAGAGACTTCCATCCTCTCGATTACTCTTTGTGTCTAATCCTCGGTTCTAGATAAGACTCTAATTCTATTGCACAGGATTGTCTTCCAAATGTCGTTTTACTTTCTCAGCCCGTCTCTCAACTTACCCCCTTTCGCCCAACAACAATTTTCAAGGGTAGACCGAACTTTGGTAACAGGAGACGACACGTTCGTGGCACCACGCTATAGTGACACTATCACTCCCTAGAGACACACGTCAGACAGACTCGGGAGAAATCTTATTTGTGTTGGGTGTTATTCTTGTTGAAGTCCCACCAAACCCCAAACATATCTGTCGAAGTGCATACCTTTACTATCGAACACTTTCGTTTTGACTCGAAAGTCATAGGACTCAGGTTAAGAGACACTTTTCGGACTTCGTCACCCGAGCACCCTCGGGGTTCTTGTGCTGGTGGAACAGTGTCGCAGTGGCGCCGGTCCACGGGACGTGCGGGCGGGGCGCACCCCAGTGGAAGTCTCGGAGACCTCCTTGACTTCCCCGACGCGGTGATTGAGACGACCGTGCGACCGTTTTGAGTGGGGGTGGCTGTCTACTGTTCGCGAGCCGTATTTTGGGGGCTCCAAGACTCTTTACCTACCAGACGAAATGAATTAAAGGAGGGCAAATGGGTCTCGGGGCTAGATAAAATCATTTATTTAAGTCCTTTAACCATTTCGTGAAATGAGGTAGGCAATACATAGGCATTAATTCCGCTAACAGTGCAAAAAGGACCGAGGCCGTGATACAACGAGTGTCGAAGGGAGGGCGCGGACGCTGGCCAAATATTCCGGGGATATTTCCCCACGGTACCTCGAATTTGGTGACCGTGTTTGTTGTGTCGGGTATGCAACACGTCTCTTCCCGTGAAGGAGACAAGTATTTCTAAGGACTGGAATCTCTGCAGAGAGGTGACTAGGGTCGTGACAGAGGGTCATTTCACACAGGGACAAGTCGGGCCGAGGAAACGTCCCGTCGTGTCCTCTGTCGTTCACCGGCAAGTGAGTCTCCACAGTCGGTGGTGGGGGGACGAGACCGGTGGGGGAGGACAGGTGGGCGGCCCGACCGTCACTTTGGACTCGGCCGCTGCGGCACGGGCCCTCGCCGCGGAGGAGTGGAAGTACTCGGTGACGCACAACAAGAGGTACTACAAGAGGTCGTGGACGTCGGAGACGTGGCTCAGCAGCATCAGTTCCCCGCGCAGGGAGACGTGCCGCAACCCGTGCATCCGCGACCTCCCGCTCGCCGTCACCAGGCAGAGACCGTCCTCCTTGCACATCGATGTCCGAGGCACGACTTGGACTATGACAAAGAAGGGTCGCCGCTACAGGTACGGGAAGGCTCTCGGCGACACCCGACACCGATGCCGGTCTAGTGTCGAGTCTCAGTTCTTTTGTTCGACGGTGTAAGAAAGACAGACAGCCATTATTTGGTGGGCGAGTCGTTTGAAGGTCTGCGTACTCTCAGGGCCGCGATTCGACGGGAGAGTCTGCGTCCCGAGCCCCCGTCTCCGAGTTCCAGGTAGTTCCCTTCGGAGGACAAGGGAGGAAAGGGTCGGAACCAGAGACGACGACAGAGGAGAGACCGGAGCGTCGTCTGACAGTCTAGTGTCACCCCTCTTCTCGGGACGAGGGGCACTCCCGACGTAAGCGGAAGGTCTGGGTGCAGTCGCGACGAAACAGAGAGAAGGGGTTTAAGAGGTCACAGTCCCAGGCTTAGTTAGTGAAAGGAAAGGAATATACTATTCAACTATTCTCGTCCGTCTGTACACGCCGGCCGCCGAGGCGGGAGGGCCGAACGGGCCATAGAAGGACATCCCCCAGTGGTCGGTCCGGTGTCCTTGTTAGGCCCGAACCACACGTGACAGGTCGGCCCTGATATACGACGTCTTCGGGAGACCCTTTTCGGCTAGTCAATGTCCCGGGGACCCATAAAGTCTCCGTGGTGGGATTAACTGACAAAGGATCTCTCTCGGACATCCAGAGGACACAGACTTTGACTAAAGTGTCGCGCTTCGACCATTTATAGACCCCGTTATCGAAATTTCATGTTACTTTCAAGGACAAAAAAGGAAATCCTTATTTTTATGACGTTTATACAGTCCTGAAGCCAAATAAAAACAATAATGTTTGTTTCTCCTTCTTCAGAGCCAGAACATTTGAGACACGGAAAAGTATCCCTTTTATCAAAGCAACCATAATGAACTAAAAACTTGGTAAATCGGTTCATACGTTTTGAAAGTAGAATTTTGTCGACCTATCCTTGTAGTGCGAAATAAGTTAAACACATTCCTTTCAGTCAAAGACTCGTGACTGCAAATTAAAAAATTCGTTTTATGGGTGAGGTCATGAATTGCATTTGAATTATATATTGATCGGACTAATTAACAGGTGATTTAATCTTAGGTATCTTTTTAGTCTTAAATTCTCCCTCAACTCTCACCGTATATACTTGAAGAGGAAATAATCCAGTCTTAAACGAGTTTAGGTTAGTAAAACATTGTATAATAGGTCCTAGTCAACTTAGTCAGGGTGAGTCACGACCTGAGGTCGTTTAGTGAAGAAAAAGTAATTGGGGTTTCAGGAACAGACGGTCTAAGTTCCCGACGCAATTGAGGGTTCCAAAAAGACAAAGTTAAGACACCTAGGTATTTAGGAGGTCCCATGAAGGACGTTATCGACTTTGAACTGCAAAACCCCGACTGTCATACGACCGAGTGGTCGGTCTCACGTACCACCCCCAGCCCCTGCCCCCCTCCGTGGCGATGCACCTCGGAGACTCTCCCAGACAGGTACGGGTTCCCGTGCTCTAAGGAGGGTCCGTCGTCACCGGTCAAGTCGTGACTGGGTCACCTGGAGCAGGGGGACATTTCGGTCACAGGTACATTAGTACGTTCACTTAACAAAGTTCTCTGGACTAATCTGGAAGTTTCTGTAGAGAGGACACGTTACTGTCTATAAAAATAATACTATAGAGTTCGACAATGAACGGGAGTCGTGCCGTAACAGTGAATTAGGTGGGTGTCCCAGGACAATAACTTACAAACATATTTTATCCAGTACGGTAAAAAGATTCTTCCCCAAACATCTACGGGGGTCTAAGAGTTTCCCGAACTACCGAGTCCTTCGATCTTGAATTAAAACCACGTTCCAGAGGTGATTCCCTTGTTCAATTTCTATGTGGATAAGTCCGATGATTGACGTCTCCCTGTGCACATCCTAAACTTCTGCCCTAAGCACAATCTTGGGACTAAGAGTCTCTAGACGTCGTTTACGAATTGAGGAGATTCGGAGTCAAAGGGATGGACGTTTTATCCTCCCAAGAAAGAGTCGTCGTGAAAATCTCAATTTTACTATGTTTCATTACGTACATTGAGTTCTTTATAATGAAAGGAAGAGGTCGTGAAGGGTAATTTAAAAGGTGACAGTCTATAACAACGACACAATGAGAGACCGACTGGTACTTCGTCTTTGTGTCCTCCGCGAAAAAAGTAGGTTTAACGAAGGGGTAAACGTTCGTATATAATATTCCATCATTACAGCGTGTACACCAAAGGTTCTAGTAGACAGACGAAGAGTCCGTTTGTCCCACCAAATTTTTCTTCGGTGTCCTTCTCACCCGTGGTGTCCATCAGGAACAGACGACCCACGACCCCTCGTACTACCGCACAGCCTGTATCTCTTCGTCTCTCTCACTCCGCCCCTCTGGGGCCGGGACCCTCTTTTGTGGGTCCTCCTCGCGCACAACGGAGGTCCCGTGGCCAAGATGGCGACCACCCTCCCCCACGAGGAAACAGGTCCGGGAGGCCGGGCCCGCACGTCACTCGTCGGACATCCATGCACCTTTAAGAAGGGACTCCGAACCTCCCCTCACCCCCAACCGTCCGCACGGGACATTTCACAGGTCCTCATTCATAAAGTCCAAGGACCCGGTGTGCCCGAGACAGTGTCGACAAGCTGAGACGGCAACATCACATCTTCGGTAGTTCTCTTTTGGGAGCTCCTACCCTCCACCGACACACGGTTGCTTCGCAATAAGCAACTGTGACTTTAAACTTGAATAGTATTAAAGGTGCAGTACTTTATAAGAGACCTAAAAAAAGTCAGAAAATTTTTACATCCTTGGTAAGAATCGAGTGACCGGCAAGGCGCCCCTGGCGTCCGGGACCGGACGCCCGACCTCCCCCAACGCCCCCCCGACACTGTGCCAGAGGTCCGGAGAGGCCCGCGTCCGTCACATTCTCCCTTGGAGGTCCTCGGAAGGTACGGAGTCTCGTCGCGGGTAAGAGGGTTCCTGCTCTTGACACTCTGTCCGGCCCCCTTTCCCGAGTAACTTCCCTGCCCTTGTAACCTGGTTTTTCCTTTCACGGCGAACCTTCGACCTAGATTTGAGGTTCTCCCTTCTCCGGGACCCTCTTGACGCAGTCACACTTTCGTCTCGTCGCGGAAGTCCCGACCTACCGCCCGACTTACAACGTGGTGCTCCTTCGCCCCCTTCTGCCCGCGCAGGTGGTGTCGGTCGACCTCTGGGGTCTCCCTGGTCGTCCCGGCTCGCCCCCGAGGGACCCCGGCAGTCTGCCCTTCTGAGACGGGACCCACGTCTGAGTGGGGGTCGTGCGTGAACAAAGGACTCGCGGCCCGTCGTCCGTCGTCAGCGATAAACGTGGGGTCGGACCCCTACCTCCGACCTATGTCGGAACTGGCGCAGAGTCTCGACAAGGCAAAGTTTCTCTTAGAACTCAAAGGCAGTTACTGAACGACTGTCCGAGTGATTTCCGTCTACCCCGATATTTTGCTCTTTATAATAATGTCGGAAGGGTTTTCGACGGAAGGACGGGTCGGTTAAAAAAAAGAAAAAGAAAAAAAACAGGATTGTCAAGACGGCTTGTCGACACACACCACGACAAATAAAAGAATTATTACAAACAAAAGAGGGGACACGACATACAGTAGTCGACTTTAAGGCCTCCGAGGGTAAATAAGCGACATCGCGACATAGTTCAAGGGGAAAAGGTGAAACGGTAGTCCCTCACTTGGGAGCAAACTACCGTGGTCGTCCTGGTGCACCGGCAGAAGGGACCATCTCTCCTCGCGACACCTCGAGACTGCTCCCGTGGAGGCGAGGTCCGGCGGGACGTCTCGTCTGCACGTCCTGGTCACCCTTTTCGGACCAGTACCGAGGTCTTTGCATCCAGGTCTCAGCTACACCCTGAACGAAGAGAGCCTAGACCCTAGACTAACTGGGGTTGGAAGGGTCCTGGTGGGTACTCCACGGCCTAACGACCAAGACCTCCGGTCTTCGGTTCTTTGTCACGGTCGAACTTGAGTCACGTCACGCCCCGTCGGGGGTTCCGTACTTAGTGGTCTGTCCCAAAGTCCCTTTGGACGCACTGAAGACGAGAAAGGTCCCTCGGACGAATTATGAGTATAGATTGCCCAATCAATATGACAACCTGATTCCTCCCTGTCTTCACCCAGTCGACAACGCCCCCCCAACCCCCCACCAGTAACGACAGACTCGCCGTTCGCATACACCGTTCACAGGTGAGGCTTTCGGGCACCGATTACCCCTCATTATTCTTTGGTGCGTCTGCATGAACCCCCGCGTAACTACAGGGTGCAGTGGACCGCAAAACACGGTCAGAGAAAGGTAGTGTAGACCCGTCTAGGGGTCTCAGCCAGAACGTGGGTGACCAGAGGTGGTACGTCGCTTCACCGGCAGTGGCACCGTGACTACAGACGTCCGGAGCCACCGACCCGGCCGTACCCGAATCAAAAAGTTTTCACGACACGACCACACTCTCCTGGAGGCCCACGACTTTATGGGGACGATCCACTGCGACTCCTGTGAGAACCGAGAGTCGGCAAGTGTCTGTCGCCCAAGGAGTCCTGGGGTCCCGTACCCCGGAAAGTGGGTGGAGGGAGAGGGTGGAGGAAGACAGGACTGGAAAAATTTCAGTCAATTTAGCCGGTTGTACAAATGTCAAATCACACGTCACATGTCCCCTTCGGTAATTCTTCGAGTGACCTGTAGTCTAACAATGTTCTCTTTTTCAATGAGAATGATGAAAAAAAAGGGGGTTTAACATACGTTGTTACTTACTCTCGACTTCTTCGGTGTTCCTTTTTCCTTTCTTTCCCGTTCTTCTCCCCCTTCCCTTGTCTTTCACTCATAAAGCCGAAGACCTTCGTCCGGGGGAGCACCACTCAGTGTCTTCTCGACAGAGGCAAGACGCAGAGCAGGCACCTTGCCTGGACTTCCCCGAGCGCACCCCAGGCCTCGGCAGAACGTCTTCGGCACCCGTCGGGGAGGGACCTCCTCGACCGGTTCAACTCGGTCACAATCTACGGCTCTGCCGTCCGACGCCCCCAGTCAGGGGTCGACGTCCCAGACTCCTGCCATCGTTCCTCTTTCGGAGAGTTTCAATCTCTCTGTCTCCTTTCTCTTCCGGACATCTACGGTCATGTGCGCGCACCGCGACACCCTCCGGCTGGAACGGGACACTGCCTGGACCTTTGGCTCCGAGCCGCCCCGCTCCGGTGTCCGGAGGCGGTCGGGGGGCGTAGAGTCCCGGAAAGAAAGTGTGAGCACCTAAACTCACCTTCAATTTCGTCACGAAAACAGAGAACGAAGAAATCATAGACAAGGCAAAACCGACGATACCGTACACCTCAGAATCGTATCGTTCGTCCTGGAAACGAGGGAGGGCCCCTTTCGTGGGTGCGGGGGGCTCAACCTTCACGTCTCAGAATTGGTGACCCGGCGGTCCTTCAGGATTCGGTACTGGAGAAAAATTAGGGCTAAAATTGTACCTTTCGAGTCGGTGGGAACCTCTTGACACCCCTTAGAGGTAGTACATTGTACCGACAGTGGAGACGCGACGTGTCTGTCGTGTGGGGTCTCTGCATTGGGCAAGGTGACTACCCAGGTGGAAGACACCGGAAACCAGTGGGTTCACCCCCGTCGGACAGTACCTGCCCCGGTGGTACACGGGTGGACCTACGCCCCAGACAGACGGGTATCCGCGTATCTCGCCACGTCTGAGTCGGACCAGCAAGAGTGGCTCCTCCCTGAGACACCTCCAGGTCGGAGACCAGACGGATGTAGTCAATGCGACAGATACAGGCAGGAACGGTAGAAAGGTCAAAAGACCACAGTTGTAAAAAAAAAAGAGGAAAGAAACGGAAAAATTAAAGTACGGGAAAGCGACCGACTTTCTCCCACTACAAGGAAACTCTTATGCATGTCAAAGACTTTGCTTCATACGACGGGTCAAATCGTGTTAAAAGACAGGATCGACGTTAATTTGTATGTATCGTAAACGGTATTTTCTCGATCGGGCAAGGTATATCCCCTCTCGATTCACCGTAAATGAATCTTAGTCCATGACCGAGGTAATTTAAGTGGAAACGTCTTCTACTCCTTTACATATTAAACAATTTTATTCACAGACGGACGGCCTCCTCCTCTCTTGCGGAAACGGTCTACACAAAAGTCCGTTAAAGGAAAGGACCCTTTATCGGTAGAAGGGGCGTACGGGGAGTACAAAAGTAAGAGTCTCGTCTATCTGAATTCACGGCCCGCAATTTCCCGTCTCCGGAGCTATCGTAGCGGAATAGACTCTGCTACTAGAAGGACGAACGTCGACACACTGAAGACAAACTGTCCCTCGACATCCGTAGACACACAGTCTTCCAATCGTGACTACCTTCCCAGTCTCAATTGTGACTCTTTTTATAAAAAGTAAGAATAAATCCAATAACCAACAGTAAGAATGAACTCAGTCAAGTCAGTTTCTCCATGACTTAGGAGTGAGTGAGATTGAATAGACTCACAAATGACACGGTAATACAGACTTTCTGAAAATCTCTTCAAAAAAAAACAAAACCACAAAAAAAAAATTCCTTTGAATCTTCTAAGGACTTAGAAACCGTCAAAACATGACGGTACTTGGCCGTCTCGTGGTCGAGTTCTGTCAAACGAAACATTTCGGTGTAACACATATTATACCTTGGACTTCTTGACTTTTCTTTTTCGAAAAATAAATGCTCTTTGAACCCTTTATAGGTTCATTGATAAAAAGATTCTAAAGTACTACTTAAGGGACTTAAAAATCCTTATACAATCAAATACATTAAGAAGACAATGTACGTCAATAGAGTTTACGACAAACTAAAAATTTATAAAAGTAGGAGGTTATAAAAACAAAATAGAAAGGTAGTTTTTTTCACGGATTTTCCAGTTCTATGTTCAGTATTGAAATTTTTCCGTCACCTACTTTAAGATTTTGTTATCTACTCACATAATCGGACTATTATAAAGACGGTCATTAAGACACAGGACAAAAGACGGGCATACATCTTTTTTTTCCGATTTGTAAGAGAAAGTCACCTAACTACAGTTACTAATGACAAAACGAATACTGGTTACTTTTCAGTTATTTTAGAAAGGAAACTGATTGTGACAACAATCTCACAAAACTTCACCCGAAGTTTTGTCTTTTCTAAAACTTCACCCGAATACTCAACATTGAGATATGATTTACAAGGATTACAGTCGTTTCGATAACTCTTCGGTCTAGGGTGACGGACACTTTCACGCGGATCAGAGGGACGGTATCGGTGGGACGACTTCTTGACAGGTTTACGGAGAGTCTCACTCAAAGGAGAACTCTCACCGGATTACGGTAGCTCTATTTAGAGACAAATTAGATTTAAGTATTTAAAAAATAGAATTAATAACTCTTTGGAAAATTTTATTCTCTCTATTTTTACAGTACACACAATAAAGGTACTTCTATATAATAGAAAGAACCAATATCCAATCGTATTTATTTTAACGAATACAGTTTCTTCATTTTTTTTATTATTATTATTTTCGTGCACTGGGGGAAAACCATAAGGACAGACAGATTGACTGAACTCTAATTTTTTAGAAGGACACCCTTTAATCCGAACTAACACCGCAATGTACATGATTTTCAGTAAAAACTTCTTAATATATATCAAAAACTTCTTAATATTCATATTATTTATCAATACGTATTTTCCTTTACTACAAACGTAGGTTCACATATTTTTATGGGGTACGGTAAGGACAAGGAAGTCCTTAGATTCACGCCCCAGACGGTCCCTAAAGACAGGAAGGACTATTAGAGGACACATATACAGGATGAAAGGAGAATTAGGGTAGAGTTCGTTACAGAAAACATGAGGTAATTAGTACTTGACATGAAGGGTTTCACAAGGTAAAATTCCTTTCCCGGATTTAAGTTTCTTTCTGATTATGTTTTCTTTTTTAATTTCCTTCATTCAACATGTTTCGGACACTTCTCTCCTGTAAATATCGTCATAATTCTATGGATCAAGGACCGTAGACAAAGGGAGTTCTCTTTTTTTTTTTTTTAGAGTTGTTATCAAAAACTTTCGGAATTTTGCTAGGATCATCTTATAAATGTCCTTTTTCATATAATAACTGACTGGATAGAGGTTTTAGAACTACACACAAAGTCCCTGTAACAATCAAATATCCAGCTTTTCAGAACGAACAGATGTGATCTTTAATGTCGTTTTGTTCTTAAACGACACCTACTATGGATCTCCTTGTACGACGAACATTATGAGTGGACGAGGGAGACGACCGGACGATTGTCCCTCGTCCGCTTTGAGAGGCACAAGAGATTAATCTCAGTAATTCTCTTCACTGTGCGTTAAATCTTGAATTTCGTCATCGGTGATTATGTGACGGGTCTTGTGAAAGTAATATTAAAATCACGTTTTCCTATGGTGTCGTCTACAATCTGTGGAAGTCACATCTGTGTGTGTGTGTCACTTTTTACGAAAGTTCGTAAACCAAGCGTGCATCTCTCGGTCTTAGACAAAGAGAGCAGCAGCCTACTAGTCCAACGAAGGGCTCACTCACTTCGGTACACTCAGAGTGTCGTCCTTCCCCTCTCCAGAGACGACACGCCGAGGAATCTCCTGTTCGAATCTCTGGATTAGAACGATAATCGTTCAAACAATCTCAGAATACTCCATCTAGTGACGAAACATGTACCGTATTTAGAATTCGGATCCAAAAAGATCTACTTTCATTTATCGACTCATCGGAGGTAAGAAGAACTGGGAACTACCAGGTCATCACGGACAAGACACCTAAAGACGAGACCTACTCTGACTATCACTATCACTTATTTCTTTAGGGTCAGACCAGTCATTTGTCCATCAGGTCTCACAGTGACTCTACAATGTTCACTAACTTCATTTCTAGACGTTCTATACCAAATCATCCGTGCCACTTCCACTTTTCACTTTCACTTGCAGCGAGTCGGCACAGACCGAGACATACTGAGGCACCTGACATGTCAGGTACCCTAAGAGGTCCGGTCTTATGATCGCCCATCGGAAAGGGAAAAGGTCCCCTAGAAGGGTTGGACCCCTAGGCTGGGTCCAGAGGGTGCGACGTACACCCAAGAAATGGTCTACTCGGTGGTCCCTCCGGGTTCTTACGACCTCACCCGTCGGCTAGGGACGAGGTCGCCTAGAAGGACTGGGTCCGTAACTTATGGTCAGCCGTACCATTGAAAAATATTTAGACAGTAACGAAACTCCCAGAAACAATACTAACTTAACATAGGGGATTCGTAAGTAGGTAACTGCACGGTTGAGGGTCAGGCAGACCCAGACCGCGATAAATTTTTAGCTTAGTAGTCTTTACATTAATCTATTTTACCCAGTGTGGTCTCGTCCCACTCCTGACTAGATTTACTGGCCACTGGAATACTATTCCGCTTCACACCTTCGTCTGAGTAGGTGTCCTCTTGTGGGACACTTCTACTTCCGTCTCCAGACCCACTCCGAAGACGGTGGTTCCTGGGGGTTTCCAACGGTTGTTGGGGGTCTCCGACCTCTCTCCGAACGAGTGTAAGAGGGAGGGTCGGCAGTCTTCCTTGACCAGGACGTCTGTGAGACTCGAACCTGAAGGTCGGAGGTCTGGGCACTCTCTTATCTAAGACCAACAAATTCGGTGAGTCAAACACCAATAATCAATGTCGACGGGACCACGATAAATCAGTAATTCGGTACAGACCGAGAAAACGTTGGGGTACTTAAAATTGGGTGGTGCGAGGAGACAGGCACCTTAAAGGGTCCGTTCTTATGACCTCACCCAACGGTAAGGGAAGAGGTTTCCTAGAAGGGTCGGGTCTCTCGTTTGGGACCAGAGGACGTGACGTCTGTTTAAGAAATAGTAGACTCGGTGGTCCCTTCGGAGGGTTTATTAATTTATTATCGAAAATTTTACAACGACAGAACGTCGGGGGTGGTTTGTGACACTGACAAACCGCCAACACGAATGATAAATTCGGACCTCTTCAGGTCTATCGAGTCTATAAAAATCCACCATACACAATCAGTGAGTCAGTACAGACTGAGAAACCTTGGGACACCTGACATCGAGCGGTCCGAGGAGACAGGTACCCTAAAGGGTCAGTTCTTAAGACCTCACCCATCGGTAGGGGAAGAGGTCCCCTAGAAGACTGGGTCCCTAGCTTGGACCCAGAGGACGTAACGTCCGTCTAATAAATGACAGACTCGGTGGTCCCTTCGGGTGATTCCACCACTATTGGTACGTTTCGAAATGAAACGACGTCATTTTGAGAGAGAATCTTTAGGGTCCGGAGAAATTAACGGGACACATTCCGAGCAGGAAGGACCTCCGGGCTAAGGTCACGGTGAAGGAAGTCCGGAAGAGGGAGTACAAACGTCCCTCTTACGGCCTGCGGTGGGAGTGCCTCTGGGGGAGTAGACAGGGGTGGTCACCTCCACGTCACTCCGAGGAACTACTTCCCTGCTACCAAGTAATAAGGGTGATTGGCACTCCTTATTCCAGTAGTTCCGGGCTCCGGTGCGGAGGAATCCAGCGGAGATCACACAAAGGTCTACTGCAGACCCGTAGGTGGGGTCGGACGAGTTTCTGTCACCGCTACTTCTACGTCCGACCCACCGCAGTGCGCCCCGAGGGGAGGACGTCTAAGAGACAGAGTCAGTGTACGACACTGCTCGGAGGAAGGGGCTGCTCGGCTCCCAGAACGGTCGCCTAGGGTGGGACCTGGTCAACGCTCTAAGAGGGTAAGTAGACGGGAGGATGGAAGACTTCCACCGGGTCCCCGACCGTCCAGCAACATTCAGGAACCAGAAAAGAGTCATCAGCCTACGGAAAAGGAGTCTGACAGACGTCACAAGCACGGCAGCGACGGTATAAACGTTCGAAGACAAGAAGTCGAAAAGCCCCAAAACACCCCCTCCCCCAACCGAGACAGGCCGGAAGTAACGACGGATCCGAAAACGCCAATTTTAACGTTACTCGTCTAAAGAGCAACACGTCCGAAGAGAACACGTCGTGTCCGAGATCTCGAACCCGAGTCATCGACACCGAGTACCCGAATCAACGGGGTGTCGTCCACCTTAGAAGGGTCTGGTCCCTAGCTTGGTCACAGGGGACGTAACGTTCCGTCTAAGGATTAGGAACCTAGTCGTCCCTTCGGGTCCGAAGACAAGAAGTCGGACTTCCAGGACGACCCCAAAAAAGTAGCCCGGAGAGAGGATAGTGGAGTAAAAGAGACCTCGGACAACATAAACTTACTTCGATCCATCGAGTCTCGTTTTCTCGGCGGGGGGCCACGTCTTCTGGGACCTCTGCGTCCAAGCTAGGGACCTAGTCCTCCTAGGGGACCTCCTCTTTTACCGTTAGATGAGGTCATAAGAACGACCCTTTAGGTACCTCTCTCCTCGGACTGCCCGATGTCAGGCACCCAGCGTTTCTTAGCCTGTACTGACTCGTACGCGTGTCGTTTTAGACTTTACATCCATTCAGGGTTTACCTCAATTTAATAGTTTGCATACCGGTGACTATCAATTCGCTGTGGTCATTCGTGCGGACGTCTAAGACTTATGTGTCTCGTACTGACTCACAGAGTACTTGTACGAACTTGGAAGTAGATTTCCTTTCACAACAGGAAGTCCCACTAAAAACTTTGTCAGATACGAATGGACCGACGGGACCAAGTTTTGTACAGATCTCGAAGAAAAGGTGTCGACGATATCTTATCGACGAATCGCGGCACAATCAGTGAGTCAGCACAGGTTGAGAAACGACGGGGTACCTGACATCGGGTGGTCCGAGGAGACAGGTACCCCTAAGAGGTCCGTTCTTATGACCTCACCCAACGGCAAGGGAAGAGGTTCTTATCGACAAATCATCCACTGATTTTTGTATTATAATAGTTAGGATAGCCAAAAGTCACAAAAGACAAAATAAGTCAAGTTGTACACACTTTCTGATACATGAAACAACAACAAGTCAACGAGTCAGTACAGGAACGCTGGGGTACCTGAGTCGTGCGGTCCGGAGGGACAGGTAGTGGTTGAGGGCCTCAAATGGGTTTGAGTACAGGTAACTCAGTCACTACGGTAGGTTGGTAGAGCAGGAGACAGTAGGGGAAGAGGAGAACGGGAGTTAGAAAGGGTCGTAGTCCCAGAAAAGGTCACTCAGTCGAGAAGTGTAGTCCACCGGTTTCATAACCTCGAACATTTTTTTTTTTTTTTTTACGTTTAATTCCTTAAGAGTATATCAGATCTTTCTCGAACTCTACTCAGAGTAGGTAAAAGAAGTACCCCTCGATTCACTAGACCTGGATTACTTAGGTCTTAGACACTGAAGGTGGACGACGGTTTCATCGAGATTTTTTCAGTTTGGTCGAGTTTCAACCCACAGTACCTCTGGTTCCAGAGGAAACGTACTCTCGGGGAAAGTCCGTAGTCTTGTAGAGGACAAAGACTTGACCTGTACTCCCAAAAGGACGGTGCAAATCCTCTCGGAGTAACGGAAGACCCATGTAGTCTTCACCGAGGATACCCTGAAGGGACCACCGAGTCACCTATTCTTAGGCGGACGGCCACGGCCCCTGTGTCCAAGTTAGGGACCAGGTCCTTCTAGGGTGTACGACGTCGCGTCGATTCGGGCACGTGGGGCGGACGACTTGGGGTGTACGGGGTCTCGGGTACGAGACGTCGCTCTCTTCGGTGGTGTTACTCTTCGGACGGGGGACGTTGTCTCTGACCGGGGACGAGAACCGTTCGTCTCTTTCGGGAACGTGTCGTCGGTTCTGGGTCAGTCACGTTGGTTTTTTTTGTCTTCACCGGGGACGAGAGTCGTCGGTGGGACCAAAACGAAGAGTCCACGACGTGACAGGAGCAGTTGAGACCCCGGGACTAAAACCTCATCTTATTCGACCTCGGGGACACTTCAGAGGACCCTCTTCCTTTGCCCCCCTTTAAGAAAGGGGTTCACCACAAAGATCCTTTTATACGTCGGTCTTGGACGTCGACAAGCGAGAGGTCATAGTCGAGATTTGTCTTAAACTCAACCGTTTTTCTTTTCACTCTCTTGTTACGTCGGACTTCGGACTTTGAAACCCTTTGGGGAGAGGTATTACACGCACAAATCCCGAATGTTAAAAGGACAAAAGTCCTGTATTCTTGACAAAAGGTTGAAAGGACCCGGACAAAAAACCCAAAACCACAAGAAAAAAAAAAAATTCACAAAATTACTAACTGGTACTTTTTATGAAGAACTAGTAAAATATTATATTTAGAGTGATAAATTAACCTCGAAAAGGGAAAAAAAGGTCTTATCTGATAAAGTAATGACGGTTTTACGGTTATATCGACCCTCTCTTACTTTAATCCTAATTTACATTAAGTCAGTCGCCGGTTTCGAGACGTGCGTTCTACGTATGAAACCTGTAGACGTTGAACCCCTACGGTTGTTAAAGTTTTCGAGGTAGTAGGTGTTTTTCCTCTCAAATCCCATTTGTCTGGGTAGAACCACTGGTTGAACCCGAACAAAGTCCCGGACTCGTCTACACACCCAAGAACGTTTCGGCCCGTCCAATTGTCTTTTCCGTGTACTATGGAACATGCCAAGTTTGAGATTAGGACCAAGCACGCTCAATCCAATCGACAACTCTCACCCCAAACCGAAGAGACCGGGTATCTGAACCAATAGGGACCTCGGTGAAGTGTCCTCTAAAATTCGTCTTTAGACTCGTCTCCCGGTCGGGAGTGTCTCGACCGTACCCTCCACCTACTGTCCGACCCGACGTCCCAGAGTCCCCGGTCCCTCCGGAACTGAGACCCTGGACGGGATCCACCTCGACGGAGGTTCCGACCCTCCTGGAGAGAGGGAGGGAGGTTGGGGGAGGTAGAGTCGGAATGGGTGGACGTCGGGGGTGGGAGGTGGAGAGAACGTGCCCTCATTCGTCGTCCGCTAGACCTCTTAAGTCCCTCCACTCGTTTGTGACCCGACATCCAATCTCGGGAGGGACCCAGACCAGGGGTGGATCAATGACCTCTCTCGAGTGGTCTTACCTACGCTGACTGTAGGGCTGAGTAGGGACTCTGCCCGCCGTGAGTCGGACGGGTCCCCGTCTGCGCTCCGCAGCCTTTGTGGGACAGGAGTGTCCTCCCCTCGACTTGGCAGTCGGAAAGTGGTTCAGTGCGGGTAGTCAGTCATTTTACAAGGAGAACACTTTTGACGACACACATATTAATTGTCCGTCTAAGACCTATGAAAAAGTATGAAAGTAACAATAACACTCGTACTTTAAGTGGGGATTTGCCTTCCGAATTACGGTTCACCAAACACATAATAGAACTGACTCACATTACTCTACCAAAGTCGTTTTATTCTGTTTATTCGTTTCCCGTGGGTTGTAGAGAAATACAGGAGTTTCGTCTACAGTGGTCGTCAGTGCCTTTCCCAAGAACCAATGTCCACTCCCTTTGGTCACGGAAGACTAAATATATTTTTACCTCACAGAAACCCTTTCTATAACCCATCAAGACTTTCATATAGTCATTATTACTCCGACCATCCCCACCCGACTTCGGTCTCAGTCGAGGGAGGTTCTGGCCGGAGCCCTCCGCAGGGAAGGGACAACGGCGTCGTCCTCGGCACCCAGACGTCGGTCGTGGGTCCATGGCGGTCGGGAGGGGATGACTCCCGTAGTGGGGTAGGGACGAAGAGACCCAGTGACCGCAGTCAAGGTCAGGGACCCACACACCCAGAGGCCTACCCAATGAACTCGGGATCGTCGACTCACTCGACCCTCTCACTCTGAGACCGTAAAGATCTGAGGCACCACCCGTCCGTCGGGTCGCAGGGTGTTTCTGAGTGCTCCGTCCCAGACAGGGTCGTTTGTGCCCGCGAGTCTGCGGTTGGCTGGTGTCTCTCCCGGGGACAGGACTTTACTATGCTGCGGGCGGTTGTGACGTCAAGTAGTCCTCGTGAGATTACGTTTGCGATCGACCACAGGTCACGCACGAAAGAATGAAGTCGGCCACGGGAAATGGTACAATTTGGGTTTCCTAGAGGAGTAAGCCCTCTCTGAGTCTCTCTTGGGGGTAAATGTCTGCCTTTTGTCTACGGCCTTCCGTTCACCGAAGGGGTCTCCGGTGCTGCGACGGGTCGCAGCACACTTGCGCCAGAAGAGTAGGGACGAGAACATCTGTTGACACGCACACTGCGCGGACACGACACAGAGTCATTTATGTCCGTAAGTGAGTGTCAGTCGTCGACGTAGTGAAGGATTTACCTCCCCCGTCGGCGACGAACGTGGAGGAACGGCAGGACTTCAGAGTACGGGACACGACAAGCATCGACACCCGTCCTTCCCGTCGCCATGTCCCGTGCGCTCATCTCGGGTCTTCGCGCGTCGAGTCCCGCTCTGTGCCGGTGAGCTGGAAGGACGCCAAAAGCAAAACCAGTAGTCGAACGTTGTTTGCACTTTCGTTTCGTCACGGAGGACTGTCAAGAGTTCTCTGCAGCAAGGTTCTCTCCTCCAGACACTTCTTCGAGTGACGCACACCAAACTTACAAATCATGGACTAAAAGGTGTCAAGACCTCTTTAATGTTTAATGCAACCTTGGATTCGACCAGTCGTGACCGAGACTACAGTGAGGTGAACGGAGCCCCATCGGAGGTCGGGACCCGAGTCACCAACGGAGCCCCCCACAACTCCCTCCAGCACGTCTGTGGGGTCGTAGTGCAGGGCACAGTCGCCCGACCGTCTGTGTCCACCGTCACCACCGAAAGGACTCACACGCTTCGGGAACCTTGCTACACAGGATACCTTGTTTCACAACGGATCTACGACAAGGACACGAACAAGTGACCGGTGCCTGAAGGTGGCAGAGAGACAGTCAGGAGGTTGTTGAGGGGTTCCAGCCGTCGGGGCCCAATGTCGACTCCTTCGGCTTCGAATCACTTCACGTCACTGGAATGTCTCGAGTCAAGTTTAGGCTCAGACTGAGGTTTCATTTCTTGGTCAGACACACCGTAAGTGAGTGAATTGGAAACTTGTGACTCGACCCAAGCAGTGTCAGGAACTGAACCAACGAGTACTTCCCAGAGAAAGAAAAAAAAAAAAATTAAATAAAATATAACCTCATATTAACTAATTGTCACAACATAGTCAAAGTCCATGTTAGCGGAGACGACACACACAATCAGCGAGTCAACACAGGTTGGAAACCCTGCGGGTACCTGATACGGATGGACCGAGGAGACAGGTACCCTAAGGGGTCCGTTCTGATGACCTCACCCAACAGTGAAGGAGGAGGTCCCGTAGAAGGGCTGGGTCTCTAGTTTGGGTCCAGACGACGGAACATCCGACTAAGGAACAAGAGACTGGTCCATTGTGCAGTGGACCAAGAGAGACCTGGATCACGTCAGTGAAGACATGGACTGTCCCACTACCTGTCCCACTAGCCTCCTCCGTCGCGTCCGCACGCCTGAGGGAGGGAGGCGTCCCGTCACAGGTCCCCCTCTGTCGCGTCCGCACGCCTGAGGGAGGGAGGCGTCCCGGTCACAGGTCCCCCTCTGTCGCGTCCGCACGCCTGAGGGAGGGAGGCGTCCCGGTCACAGGTCCCCCTCTGTCGCGTCCGCACGCCTGAGGGAGGGAGGCGTCCCGGNAGACTGGTCCATTGTGCAGTGGACCAAGAGAGACCTGGATCACGTCAGTGAAGACATGGACTGTCCCACTACCTGTCCCACTAGCCTCCTCTGTCGCGTCCGCACGCCTGAGGGAGGGAGGCGTCCCGGTCACAGGTCCCCCTCCGTCGCGTCCGCACGCCTGAGGGAGGGAGGCGTCCCGGTCACAGGTCCCGGCGCCCCGGGTCCGAGTGGTTGTACCCCTTCTCAGTAAGGGCGAGGAAGTCGTCTCTTCGCAGAAGAGAGAACTTCTGACAAGAGGAAGGACAATCGAAAATGGCATTTGTGAAGGTCTCTTATGAAATAAGAGTTTTACAACACTTTAATTTTAATTTTTGTACAATTTCGTGGTTGAATTTACAGTAAAAACACTATTTAATAGTGTCTGAATATTTGTATAGTTGATTTAAACAAGGTTGATCTTATAGTCTACGACACACTCGATCTTAGGGCCTCTGAATAAATAAAATAAGTTTGACGAAAATTTTAAAACTTTCGTCGAAAAGTCTAAACATTAAATGGAAGGTCTTGTTTGTAAGATTCTAAAACAATCATGGAAACATAAATAAGGATATAAGATACACCCGCAGAAACAAAAACGTATCGATTGTCTCATTTTAAACGACTGTATAACTCACGTCGTGAAAGTGTCGTAGTAGAAAGTCCTAAACTTTGTCGAGTTGACCTTAAGGTAGTGGAGGTGATCGAAACAAGCATCACTACGAAAGATTCCGTGTGCTGAAGTGTAAGGTCCTACAGACCGAGATCCCCTCACTAGTGTCGTAGTACTAATAGACCCAGCACTTCGAGAAAAAACATGTCAAGAAGACACATAAGAACGGTGGAGGAGAATTATAGAAGACGAAGACAATCCAGGTGTGGTAAAGACAGGAAATAGCTCGGGTAGTAACGTACTTTACAAGGGAACCATAGAGATTAAAAGAACTTCTCTAGAGATCAGAAAGGGTAAGACAACAAAAGGAGATAAAGAAACGTAACTAGCGACTCCTCCCGAAAGAATAGAGAGGAGTGAAAAGAAACCTTGAGACGTAAGTTTCTCCTTATAGAAAGGAAAAGAGGAAACGAAAAGTGAAGAGAAGAAAAGTGTCGATAAACATTGTGGAGGAGTCTGTCGGTAAAACCAAAAAACGTAAAGAAAAGGTACCCCTTCCAGAACTAGGGACAGAGGACATGTTACAGTGTTTGAAGACAGGTATCAAGTAGTCCGTGAGATAGTCTAGATCAGGGAATTTAGATAAAGAGTGAAGGTGACATATTAATATTCCCTAAAGTAAATCCACTATGGACTTACCAGATGAAAGAAGTTAAATTTAGACTTAAACCGTTATTCCTCAAATACTAGACTCGGTGTCAGTCGAGGACCAGAACAAACACGATTGACATATCTCGAAGAGGTAGAAACCGACGTTTCCTATATTGGTCAGACTAAAACCACAACTGGTAGACCACTACAGGTACACATCTCAGAAGAGAACACAACAACCTTCTCCCACAAACGATACTGGTCACACGCGAGAACCGTTTTGACATAATCGGAAACGGGACGAAGTAAAGGCATGAGGTTCCGGTTTAAACGGACAGTGAGGTCCACAAAGAACTGAAGGATGAAACGTAAGGTCAGGGGATATTACTTTTCCTGAACAAAAACCCCACAATCAAGATTTTCCAGAACATCCAGAAGTATCTTGGTAAGTTGAAGTCGAAGGAGTCACAATGACCAACCCTGTATCCGAACCTAATGACACTATAACTTACCAAACGGAACCTTTGTTTGTCACTAGTAAGACAACAAAAACTCTAACGTAGGTTCATGACGTAAAGTCTGAGAACAACTGGTACTACCGATGAGGTAAAGAAGATTCCCTAAGGACGGGTGTCATCATCCATATTGCCAGTAGACTCAATTAAGTGGGTAAGGTCAGGTAAAATCAAGCGACTAAGGATCTTACAGCTGCAAGTGAGAACGGTAGAGAACAAACTGGTGAAGGTTAAACGGAACGAAGTACCTGGACTGTAAGGTCCAAGGATACGTTATAATGAGAAATGTCGTAACCTGGAACGAAGTCAGTGGTCAGTGCAGGTGTCGACCCATAATAAAAACGAAACCGAGGTAGGGAAGTAAGAAAGACCTCAATAAAGAGGTGACTAGAGGTCATCGTATAACTCGTGGATGGTTGGACCCCTCAAGGAGAAAGTGATAGGATAGTAAAACGGAAAAGTATGACAAGTACTTCTTCGTTCTCTCAAGGTCTTTTTGTAGATGAAGACGAAATAACTGATACGGTTTCGGAAACTGACACACCTAGTGTTGTTTGACACTTTTTAAGACTTTTTCTACCCTTATGGTCTGGTGGACTGGACGAAGAACTCTTTAGATATACGTCCAGTCCTTCGTTGTCAATCTTAATCTGTACCTTGTTGTTTGACCAAGGTTTATCCTTTTCCTCATGGAGTTCCGACAGATAACAGTGGGACGAATAAATTGAAGATACGTCTCATGTAGTACTCTTTGCGACCTGACCTTCTTCGTGTTCGACCTTAGTCCTAACGACCATCTTTATAGTTATTGGAGTCTATACGTCTACTGTGGTGGGAATACCGTCTTTCACTGCTCCTCGATTTTTCGGAGAACTACTTGTACTTTCTCCTCTCACTTTTCAAACGAATTTCGAGTTGTAAGTCTTTTACTTCTAGTACCGTAGACCGGGGTAGTGAAGTACCCTTGATGTACCCCTTTGTCACCTTTGTCACAGTCTGAAATAAAACTCCCCGAGGTTTTAGTGACGTCTACCACTAACGTCGGCACTTTAATTTTCTGCGCATGAGGAACCTTCCTTTCAATACTGGTTGGATCCGTCGTATAAGTCTTCGTCTCTGTAATGAAACGGTTGTTTCCAGAGAGATCAGTTCCGATACCAAAAAGGTCACCAGTACCTACCTACACTCTCAATCTGACACTTCTTTCGACTTACGACTTCTTAACTACGAAAACTTGACACCACAACCTCTTCTGAGAACTCTCAGGGAACCTGACGTTCCTCTAGGTTGGTCAGGTAAGATCTCCTCTAGTCAGGACCCACAAATAACCTTCCTTACTACGATTTCGATTTGAGGTCATGAAACCGGTGACCNGAAATAAAACTCCCCGAGGTTTTAGTGACGTCCACCACTAACGTCGGCACTTTAATTTTCTGCGCATGAGGAACCTTCCTTTCAATACTGGTTGGATCCGTCGTATAAGTCTTCGTCTCTGTAATGAAACGGTTGTTTCCAGAGAGATCAGTTCCGATACCAAAAAGGTCACCAGTACCTACCTACACTCTCAACCTGACACTTCTTTCGACTTACGACTTCTTAACTACGAAAACTTGACACCACAACCTCTTCTGAGAACTCTCAGGGAACCTGACGTTCCTCTAGGTTGGTCAGGTAAGATCTCCTCTAGTCAGGACCCACAAATAACCTTCCTTACTACGATTTCGATTTGAGGTCATGAAACCGGTGACCTTCTCGACTGAGTAACCTTTTCTGGGACTACGACCCTCCCTAACCCCCGTCCTCCTCTTCCCCTGCTGTCTCCTACTCTACCGACCTACCGTAGTGACTGAGTTACCTGCACTCAGACTCATTTGAGGCCCTCGACCACTACCTGTCCCTCCGGACCGCACGACGCTACGTACCCCAGTGTTTATCAGCCTGTGCTGACTCGTTGACTTGAATTGACTTATCAGTTCCCGAAAGGACCACCGAGTCACTATTTCTTAGGTGGAAGCTTACTTCCTCTGTGTCCAAATTAGGGACCTCTAGGCGACCTCTTCCTTTACTGCCGGATGACGTCATTAGAACGGACCCTTTAGGGTACCTGTCCCCTCGGACCACCCGATGCCATCAACTGCGTACCCGAATCAAAGGTGTGGGGGTGGGGGCCTTACATCTGAGAAAGGTGTGACCCCTAACTTGGGCACAGGGGACGTATCCGTCCGTCTAAGAATTGGTGACTTGTGGTCCCTTCAGGGACATACATGGAAGACAACGGGACCTAAAACGCAAAGATTGGCGACACTCCTACGTGAAATAAAGTCACCGAGAGAGAGACTTCCAAGCGGCATATTCGAATAAATCGGAACCTTTAAGAGTGGTCAGGGCCTCTACGTGACCAGAAGGACCTTCCGCACGTCAGACCTGTAACAGGAACTAGCGGAAGTTTGGAAGGATCTGAAGGACGGAGCCAGTGAAGAGGCTTCGAGAACGGTCAAGGGTCCGAACGAACATTAACTTTGGGAGTCTAGACATACAACTTAAACAGCCATTTTAATGTTTACCTTAAGTCTTAGTTATGAGGGAAATTTTTGTTATGATGTCCAGACTTTGGAGGCCCTCCTTCCCTGAGAGGTCAAGTAGACTCTACACTTAAGGAGCAGAAGGATTTACAAACATAAGGATAGTGTTAGGTCCCAAATCACTTGGTATTTTTCAATCTTCAATCACGTTTGTTTCAGCGGGTGTTTTTATAGAGTTGACTAAATTTTCCTCTGTATCGTCTACCTCTAACAACAATTTTCTTGAGAATGGGCTGATTACGAAAAAATAAAATTAGAGACGAATAGGGTCTGGAAACACGGACGTACATGACTATGTAGGTTTAGATGGTGTTTGAATGACGATCCTACGTCAAGGAAGGTCGGGTAATACTGACCCCCTCCTTTAAAAAAATTTCCAATAGAATGTTTCGTAAAGAGTCACAACCGATGCCGAAGTGAATTAGAGAAGGTTTCAAACTGTTGCGAGCTTCGTCAAATGTCACTGAAATGCCATGTCTACCGGGACAGGACGAACGCAAAAAGACTTGCGTCCGCATAAGACTACTCTACCGCGAAAGCCCCGTTGGAGAACGGTCGTTTGTGCCCGGAACGCGATTTGTTCAACCCAGTCTGACGCAGGGGATCAATGCGACAACAGGGTGAGACCTACTTGTTCATCGCTTTGCCTCTGTTAGAGTCGCAGATTTTCGGGTTTATTTTGTAGCTTTCGAAGGACAACTCAGATTAACCGTTTAAACTACTTATCCGGCGTACTTAGTCATCTATTGGGGAGGAGTGGGGTGGGGTAAAGGTCGTGAGAACCGTCGTGGTCTCTCAGTATAAAATATTTATATTCGACGGGAGGTCGTTAAGTCAAAAGTCCTCAACGCCCCCACTCTGATAAAAAAGATCAGAAAAGCCTGGTCATGTGTAGAGAACACAACACGTAAAAAGGACATCGTTTATTTACTGAAAACCCGTTGTGTTTCCTCCCAGAAGACGGACGGACCCTGAGGTACCCCTTCCTTCACACCCAAATTGGTGAGTCTGAGCCCACCCGTGTCGCACACACTGCCCCGACACGGGCGGGGGACGTCCCACCGGCCGCCACCGGGCACTCAGAGGACAAATTTACTCCGGCAAACCCACTCGGACGCCCACCAGCCTAGACCGACACCAGGGGTGGTGACCTCGACGCGGACGGTCCCTGGGGTCGGGGAGACTCCCCCACAGCGCCCGGAGACAACTGGGTGCGAAGGTGGAGGACAACGAAGGCCGTCCCGGAATGGGACGTCAGGCACCTGCGACAGGGAAGGGGAGGCGGAGTCCCAAGGGAAGAGTCGCAGTGTCTTGTTCTCTCGTGACGCAAAAAGAGAAGAAAATAACTTTACACAAACACTCGACTCCACAGTGGGAGTGGGGGCAGCGAGTCACACTCAAGGAGGCGTGCGAATGTCCAGGGAGAACACATATTCTTCTCCCTTTGATGTCCAGTGACGACAAAAGAGGAGGAATATTTTACTTCGGGTCACTGGCTTTTGGAACCAGAGGCAAAATAAGAAATACTGGTCAATACGGTCCCCCAACGTCCCGTTTACTTTTATACATATATTAGAAGTCAAAGACTCGCTTCAATGACTCGCAGACGGGATGAGGTCAGTAACCCCAACCTTTATTCGCACATTACATAAGACACAAGACCCTCCGTTGTGTCTTATTTCCTTTGTCTCCTCTGCAAGTCGCATCTGCGTCTGTGGCACTCGAGCGGTCCTGTCTGGACCCCCGTCTTCACGAAGACCTTTCCCTCCTCCTCCCGACCCACCGGCACCTCTCGGGCACTCGTCCACACCCTCCGAGTAGGTCGGCGCGACAGCCTACCCGACCCCCACCCCCCAACCCTTTGTCCGGAGGTCCGGGGTATCGACCGAGGCGGGGGGCACCGCGTGGAAGAGCCAGGCGGTCGGAGGGCATCGGGCCCGTAGGACCGGACTTCGGGGAGCACTGCTGGGGGTAGACGTCCTTTGTGGGGGTCTCACACCCGAGACCCTCCCCCGCGGTCCCTGGTCGCTACGGGGGCTGGGCGTGGGTCACGAAAGGCAGTCGGGCGTACGGGTACGTCCAAGGGGGACCAAACCCAACACCGCTGCGCACCCCCACACCACACTCGTCCGACCTCGTAGAGACCCCCAGACTCAATGTCTCGGGTCTTCTGACGTGTCACGGGGAAAGAAAATATTTCGGTAAACTTCGTCGTGTCCTGAGGGACCCAGGCGCCTACGGCCCGGGAGGATCGACTGGCGGAACCGGGACACCCCGAGATCGACAGACCCGAGGTCGCGACGATAACGGCCTAAGGAGACCAAATCTAAAACATCCGACAAACAAAGGCGAGTGCTACCGAGTAGACGGGTGAGATAGCTCGAAACTGAAGGGATGCTAGGGTAGGCCGCAAAGGTCCCCGAGCGGGCTACTGGGGACCGTCGGAGTGAGAGCACACTGTCCCGACGTGGGTCCTAGGTCTTTCAACAAACAAAGGGTAAACGACTAACCGTCCGAAAACTCGGTGAAGGTCAAAAACTAACAACCCTTAGACTAATGTCGAAAACCGCATGTAGACACATTCCAGCGTATAGAGAACCACTAAAAAGTCCCCCTATCGTCAGAAGCCACCAAATGACACCAGAATTTTTCGGGTGTCTCTATTCCGACTCGGGTCCCGAAGAGACATTCTTACGCAAAGATGAACTTATATTCTTACATTCCCTCGAAACCAGCACTCTTTCTTCGCTTACGAACACCTTTGGACAGCCTTCTGGGGTCTGTGTGAGTTCAGTCTCCCGGCGCTTGAGTGACAGGGGTCTTCGTGTGCCACCCCACACAGAGAACCAGTGGATTCGACTGGCACAGTAGATACGACTCGGACTCGTCCACTCGCAGGAGACTGACTACTCACAGGTCGGGTGAACCGTTTCCGGAGGGTCCCTGTCTCCGCGGGTCTCGGGTCCGAAGGACGGTAGACGCCGTAGAGACCTGGCGAGGCAGAGTGCGAGGAGTTTCAGACCGGCAAGACCCCTTTGTCCACTTCCTTCTTAAAGGTCAAACGGTCGCCTCCGACCCTTCCCTACCTCCCTATCCACACAGGCACCGTCACCGCCCACCCCCACGGCTGGACCGGGTCCCGACGGCGACTCGTCTGGGCCGGAGGTCGGTCCCTCCGTGTGCCCAGGGAGTGGAAGTGGAGGTGCCCCTCCGCCGGCACCGACGTCTCGTTCGTAGCACATGGACCCTCGGTCCTCCTCCACACCCGGCTCGTGCCTCGACAGTCACGCACTCCCCGTGGTCGCAAATGACCTCGTTCTTGACTTAAGTCAATCTGAAATTTTTTCTTTCTTTCTTTCCTTTTTGGTCAAAATTTTTTCCTTTCGAGACTTTTCTTTCAACGAAAGTACCCCGGTAGGGACCCTTCTGTCCGGAACACCAACCTTCCTCGTCAGACCAGTCGAGGGACTCTCGTCCCATGGGGGTCTTGTCCTCCTGTGGGGGTCCCGTCCCGTGCGGCCTTAATGTCCTCTCTCAGGCAGCAAACGGCCCCCCTGCGCAGCCAAACCCGGTCGTGACCAAACGAACCCTGTTAATTTTGCGGGACGCAGTCGACCGGAGAGTGACAGGGGGTCTACCTGTGTCTCGTCTCAGTTGACAACCAGGTGTACGAACTCTGTGAAGACCAGTGACCGAGACGGTCCTGTGACCACTCAGAACCGGTCCTGGACCCGAGTGTCGACGAGAAAGACGGGTAGAGGGGTCGACAAAAGCCAGGTCTCGGTTCGTGGCGGGTGGACGTGGTAGGACGAGCCACCCGACGTTAGGGTCATGAGAACCTTCTCTGAGATCCCCCTCTACCGTGGACCGAACATTAACCGAATATCCCGTAGTCTCTGTTACTAGTTTTCCGGCGTCCCCGTCTTCAATGTCGTCACCTTCTTACCTCCCCGCCGGCGACCTTTGCTTGAAGACGAAGAGTCCACCTAAGAAGACGTTGTCGGTCACACACTCGTGACCTCATAGTCTCAGTGGGTTGACGCATCCATCTGAAAGTTCTTTGAAGGGGTCCCAGAGAGGAGGACGGTCTCAGAGCCCTTCCGTCCAAACAAGATATCACTGGCTGTAATCTCGTCACAATCACTGTGTCTTTACCTAACTTACTACGAAAAAGTGAATAATTCCTAAAGAAAAAAAAAAAAAAAGGAATTTGGTGACTGTAGAGTGAAATACGCTGGGAAAAAACCACATTTAGCTCCGACCCTACCGCTCACCCCTTGTGAATAAAAACACGATACGAAGGAGAGAAAAGGAGTATAAGATAGTGATTCCTATAACTGAACTTTTGTCCTAGAATCATGGGTCACTCGAGTGGATGACGACCAAAGGGGGGTCTGTAAGGTCCGAAACACTGTAGTCACACAGGACGAGCCCCACAGTAAACTTCTCGTCCGTAGACCTTTACTACTTTAGGACTTGTTGTTTCAGAACAAAAGTCCTTCTCCGCAAGCACCCCCTCCCTTTCCTTTCCTTCGAAGGACGCTCATGGATGACACACGGCTCGTGGGGCGGACAGAGGACCACCACTACGAGACGATTCCACTTGCGCTTGTCTTGTCCACTTTTGGGCCAGTCGGCTTTGGCTGGGTCGAAAGGAGACTAAAAAGTTTACGACAAACACCACAAACACCATTGATTTATTTGACGCACAGTTCATAGTTCCTAAATAACTGAAGTCAGTCTTACGTCGCAAACTTACGTAAATACTGAATGAATAAACAGTTTTTTGGTCCTACACTACTATGTCGTCATATACCACCTGTTCAGAGGTACAGGCACGAATGACTTTACCTTTATTGTGTTCTCTTCGAAGGTAAGTACTTATGGAAAAGAAATTTGATGGACTTTCGGTGCGTATTTTTTCTGTGTGCACCAGGGGCACTTAATAGAACAAGGTGATAGAAAGGTTTACCATGGGAGTAAAATTTTGAAAAACGTAGTCTTTCAAGAAATCTTGTCGTTTTTCAGTCCGCCACTCCTTGTCGGTAAGTCATGGTCTTCTTACTGACATTTAAAACGTCTCAAGCTTGTCAAAAAAGACGTTCCCAAAAGCTATCACACCTCAGACAATGCGGTCGTTCACTTTCTGGATTCCAAGGTCGACGCAGTAGCAATATGTGTCTTCTCTCTCACTGCGCATTTCGTTCGTCCCGCCACCACCTCCGTCCCTCCCCGACTGCGAGGGCAGGACACAGTCGGACGCAAGGAGAGGCCGCCCCTCTCTCTCTTTGTGAGTCAGACGCAAAAGACCTCACAAAGTATCCGGTCACGTCGGCTCCTGTTTCGCCACTTGGGGCGTAGGTCCCACCCCTCGCCTACTCAACCGGAGGAACTCAGGTGAACCGGGATCCGGTGACCTCTGACCGAACCAAAGACCCAAGTCTAACTGTTCCCCGAATTAGACCTTGTGCCGAGACTTTGGTCAAAAGGAGCACACCGTACAGGTCACGGTTAGGCACACCTCTGTAACGGTGTTCGTTATTGAAGAGTGCCTCTGTACGGCCTCACTCGGTTCCTCCGACTCCTCCCAGACCACAGTCGGCACTGCAAGGTGCTCGTCCGGAGCCCGAGCATTTCCGTCCCTTTCACACAGAGTGGTGACAGAAGACACTTTCCGGCGTATTCGTCTATCGCCACCTCCCCCTTTCCAAACTTTTAATGTGTGAAATCTTTGTATTCGAAACTTCCCGTCAAAAAAGAAAACAAAACAAACCGTTGTGGTGAGTCGAAGGCCCTAGAATCAAGGGGCTGGTCTCTGACTTGAGTCCGGGACACGCCTCTTTCGTGGTTCTGGATGGGTGACCTGTTCGTCCCGAGGGGTTCCTCGTCACGCCGCAAAGGCCAAGTAAGGGTAGGCAAGGGGTTCTGTTCGGGACGTCGTCAAGACACTCCACCATAGCCAAACTCGACACGAAGCACTTCCTCCTTCGGCTCCGACGGTGCCCGGGAGACTGGGAGGGGCCCGTCACCTCTGCCGGAGTCTGGTCGGAAGGCTGGGGTGCCGGTGGCGGGAGCCCGGCACTACCAGACTTTCCCTGACAGACTGGTGGACGGACGGGACGGGGGGGTCGTAGGGGCCCTCGCCCAGGGGCGGTCCTTAGGGGAGGGGCGATCCGAAGACCTGCGGCCCGAGGTCTGACACCCACACTTCCGAACGACGCGAGAGTAAACGAAGAGTAAGTTTGGGTCTTCAAAGGGACGTTATCGAAGAAAGGTGAAAAATTTAGTTTCAACGAGATTGTTAAGTCCGACATGAATGAATAAAAATTTCCCTAGACCCGGGAACAAAAAGAAAACAGGACACACATACACACATACTCGAAATAAAAAGAGTTCGACGACGGAGCTCCGACGCCAAGTCTGTGAGAAAGTGACTCCTAAAGACAGAAACGAGTCTGTCTCTCCTCTCGAGCCCGTCGAAATACTTGGGTCCGAACCCCGTCCGAGAGCCACAAACAAATGTCTCGACACTCCACGACGTCCTAACGACCACTCCCTTAGGAGCCGTCTCTGTTAGAGGAAAGGGGACGTCTCCAAAAAGAGATTCTGACTTGAGGTCTAGAACGGACGAGGGGGCGTGTACGCCGAGGACCCGCCCTCGTGGGCCACGGGACGTCAGTCGGGCGTCCGTCTGTTCGAGACGTCTCCTCCTCCACTCCCGGGGCGGTCGGCGTCACGGGCGAGGGGGCCGGGTCCAAGGGACGTCCCCACGGCCACCCGGCGTGACGTGAGTCACCCGACGTTCCCCTCGGCCACTCCGACCCCCCGGGGGCCCGGTCCGGACGGGGTACCGGAGGGACGACGCGTGAGACCGTCCGGACCAACCCACAAGGACCCGTCCTAGGACCCCTCCCAAATAACGTTTCCTGTCGGACAGAATTCTTTTAAGCGACTTCGTTTAGTCGTCTCGCGGCTCTTGGTCCACTGTCGTGTCCTCTCGCAGATGGGTCTTGTTCTCGGACACTACCCTCGACATCCGAGTCTCGGGACGGTAAGAGTGGCGTCAGGTAGGACTCTGTCTCGGGGCGCCGGTCCCTGGGACGTCTGGGACGGAGTCCTGAGTAAGCCCCGGGGAGGTGCCTTGAGGATGGCTCTTTGATCTCGAGGACGAGTATCGATTAGTTAAAACTTTCGCCAGTTTATCCTTTCGAAGAAAAAAGGATGGGGGGGGGGAAAAAAAATTAGTTGTTTTTTGGAAAAATCGCGGGAAGGTCTGCCAAAAAGTGTGTGACAATCGCACGTAAGGACACGCGGTGAAAGCGACAAACTGTGACTTCCCTCCTTCGGTGCTCACGGCGTGAAAGGTAGACTCACGTCTCCTCCGGCACACCGGGAAACTCAAAACGAGTCCAGAGTCGGACCAGAGATAGACTGGGCAGGGAGTGGAGCCCCAACTCGAATTTTCTGGGGGCACGGTGTAAAGTCATTAAGAGTGGCATAAAGTTTAAAAATGAGATAAAAAATACCACTAGAAACCACAATCCATAGTGCTCCATACCCGAAGGGAACGGCGAGTCAACCATTTTTTGGACGGACGGTACGTCCTCCGGACCCAACCATACGGATATACACGGGGCTTCTGGGGTGTCCCTCTCACAGGGGGCCCGTGTCTCGAACGTCTCCCCTTCCCTTCTCCCCGAGGAGCTTCCGAGACCGTCCTCTCTGCCGCCCAAGGGTCGTTCGGCTCGTAGTCCCAACCGTTCGGACATTGTAGGTGGTAGGGACCCTGTCGAGTCCTTCCCTCGTCTCCGACCCCACCTCGAGTGCTCGTCCTCGAGGCTGGACCTTCTGTCGGGTCGGGGGCGGGGCTGGAGGCCTCGTAGAGTTCTAGTCCTCACTTGCGGGAGCGGGTCCGGGGGGGGTTTCGGGGAGCAGGGAGTGTGCAGGTTTGTTCGCCTCCGGACCTCCCGTCACGGGGGTTCTGGCGGACGTCCCCACCACAAGAGTGGCGGAGTTCCGTCTCGTCCGAAGGAACTCCGAGTTCTTCGAAACACCTGCCCACTCGGTACGACCGCTGGGGTCCGACGGGGTAGAGGTCCCAAGAGGTCCGCCTGGTGAGGGCAGACGGGACGTAAATCGCCACCGAGACACCCACGTCCGCCTCCCTGGGGATAGAGCACACAGTGACGTGCTCTGTCATTCCTGACGTCTCACCCACACCCCACTTGTCCACCCGCGAGAGGGCGGGCAACATTGACTTCCTGTCGCTCGACCTTAGACTTTCACAATCGTTGTACCCTGACCCTAGCGGAGCTTGAAACGTCTCAAAGAGGACGTCAGTGTGGCATCGAATGGGGACATATCAAGACTAGAACTGAGCGGTTTTATGTCACGAAAATTTCATTTTCTTCACGGAGGGGTCACCGAGTCCACTATTTCTTAGGTGGACGTTAAGTCCTCTGGGTCCAAGCTAGGGACCCAGTCCTTCTAGGGGACTTCCTTCTTTACCGTGGGGTGAGGTCATAGGAACGGACCTCGTGGGGTACCTGTCTCCTCGCACCACCCGACGTCAGGTTCCCCAGCGTCTCTCACCCGGAGGTGACTCGTTGATGCGTGTGTTTCGTGTCTTTTGCTCGAAACCGGAGCCAACGTATACCATGCACGGACGTCCGTGTGCACACACGTGTCCGAAAGTGTGTGTGGGACGGACTGACCCCTCCTCGTCCCTCTTCCAGGACTAGGGACACAGAGTTGGCACGTAAAAGTCTTCGGAATGTCGATAAATCTACCATGAAGAGTTGGTTTATGTACCGAAAATTTTCAAGACTATTTGCACTCGTAAATTTGTCAGGACCCTTCACTCTTATAAGGAAAGTTGAGTCCGAACGCACCAATATTTATCTTTCCGGAGGAGATTAGAGTCTTAGAATTTTTCTTTGGAACTACAACAATGCACTAATGGATTTCCTTACGGAAGGAGAAACCCGGCCTTCCTATAAAAATTCTCTTACGCTTCGAACACTGTCCTTAATAGCTATGGAAACCTTAAGAGGAGAGGCCACTGACCCAGCAATGGACCCTTACCAAGTCCCTGACGTACTGCGGTCAGGGGTGCGACAAATTTCACCTCGTGTCGAAGCACTTTCTCACTCTCTCGCTCCTACGCGGAAACACGCAATGAGAACGGCACTACTTACTACGGACAAAAGGAGAGGTGAAATTAATCTTACAAAGATGTAAACGGTTTCTTTTACAACCTTACCTCTGTTTTTGGGCTTTAATATCCTTGTCCCGAACTACATTATCGAATAAACATTTCCTTTGTGTTGAACAAACCATAAAATAACTTTGTCCTTCAAGTCTTGGAGCCGTGTGTGTTCATGTTGTTTAAGAGTCCACGAGCAACTCAGTAGACAACAACCTTTATCAGAGGACCATCAAAAGGGGACCTAAATGAAAAAATTGAAGTAAAACCAAAAAAAAAAACAAAAAGAAAAATTCGTTACCCTCACCTACCTATATCCT
Organism: Capra ibex; assembly: GCA_006410555.1. NCBI lineage: Eukaryota > Metazoa > Chordata > Mammalia > Artiodactyla > Bovidae > Capra > Capra ibex. Next base: position 34,587,536 of record SJYO01030260.1, on the reverse strand, counting down.
TTAACGTCTCTCTAAGTCACTCTTCAACCAATGTAAAAAAAAATTATAGACGATAGTTCAAATTTATTTCATCCCTTAATAGAGGAAAAGGCATACACATGTACGTCAAACCCATCGATGGTTAGTTACATGTTTTATTCCTTTTTGTTTCCCTTTACTCGTAAATGGAGTTAAGACAACGATAAAGTTTTCGTCAGTAACCACTCTCCTTACCTAAACTCCAATTATGTTTAAAGTTAAACCATACGATTTTTTTCGTGACTTAATTATATTGTCAGAAAAAAATTTTTTTTTAGTTATAACATTCAAGTCTCAAATTGACTTTTCTATTTTGGGTTTACTAAAGATATATCATTCAACTTGACATTTCCAATTTTTTTTTTTTTCTTTTTGAAACACTTAGGTACAAGATAAATGACAACAAATTATTTCATTCGTAAAGTGTCGTCTTTGATCTTTGCGAAAGGAAGGGTCAAAATTTTTGAATGTCTGCACTAACTTGACTCAAGTACAACTTAGTCTTTAGAAGGCTAAATTAAAGGGTAGGAAAAAAAAAAAGGACGACTAAGAAAAAAAAAAAAAATTAACCTCCTACCAACGAAATGTCACAACGCGACGAAAGACGGTGCGTAGTCGTACTTAGTCGGTGTCCATATGCACACAGGGGAGGGAGAAGTCGGGGGAAGGACGGAGGCAGGGTGGGGTGGGGTGGGGAGACCCGACAGAGTCTCCCGTTCAGTCCGAGGGACTCCGAAGTCCGGTCAAGGGCGACCGAGAGACGAAACGTGTACCACCGGATATACAAAGTCACGGCGAGAGAGGTAAGTAGGGCGGGAGAGGAATGGGTGGTACAGGGTAGGAAAAGACTTTCTGGTCCGACCCGACCACGAAATTTTGTACGTTTTGGGACCGTTCTCGAGTCGCAACACTTTCGAGTGACCACGTGATTGTTCGCTCCGCGACGGAGGCCCCGCCCCAGGGGTCTCTCGTGGACCCTCAGCCCCAGGGTCGGTCGCCCGAGGTCACGAGGAAATTGAGCCCACCGGACCCGAGGGTGGGAGACGATGCCGTGTCAATGTCTCACGGAAGGCAGGTTTCTGCGGGTCTTTCGACGTCCGTGTGTGACAAGTCCTTGGAACCTTTCCCCGTCTACGATTGGTTCCGGACGAGAAACGTCTTCGTCGTCACGGACAGAGAAACGTTTGATTCTGAATTTTTTTTTTCTCGCTGGACTCCAAGTTTCGTTTTAACTCCCCTTCCATGTCTCCAAAGGGCATTTGGGGGACTGGATGCGAGTGCGTCGGAGGGGTCCATAGTTGGCGTGGGTGGTGGCGGGCGAGGGTGGGGGTGGGGTCTATCACAGAAACAATGTCGACTACTTTGACGTATCTGTAGAGTAGTGGGTGTCCGTATCAAGTGTAAGGCCGAGTGACAACCGTAACAGGTAGGACACGCAAACCTGTTCACACATTACTGTACACAGGCAGGAATGTCACAGCACACCTTCTCAGAGTGACGGGATTTTCAGAACAAAAAGGGGGTAAGCAAGGAGACGGCTGGGGACCTTTGAGACCAGAAAAGTTTGACGGAAGGAAGTGTGTCTTTATGCGCAACTTCCAAGAAGGAACAGAAGGTACCGAACTACCAAGTACATAAAAATCACGACTTATTATGTGGTGACAGACCTGTATGGGGGTAAAATAAATCGGTAAGTGATGACTTCCTATCATCAACAAACGTTCACAATTGTTAATACTTATGTTCACAGTATTCGCGAACACACGTCCAAAAACACACCTGTACCTAGTTGGGACCCCCACACTAACGACCTGACATATCATTCTTACACAAATCAAAAGATTCTTTGGTCGTTTGACAGAGAGTTCCACTGGACACGGTAAAGTGCAAGGGTAGTCGTGACTTGTTCCCAAGGACACCGGGGTATGGAGCAGTCGTAAGCCACAACAGTCACAGACCCAAAACCAGTAATATTACCCGCACGTGACCCGAAGGAACCACTGAGTCACTTTTTCTTAGGAGGACGATTACGTCCTCTGACCCCAAGATAGGGGACCTCTTCCTTTACCGTCGGGTGGGGTCCTAAGTACGGACCTCTTAAGGTACCTGTCTCCCCGGTCCCACCCGAGGCCAGGTACCCCACTGTTTCTCGACCCGTGCCGAAGCGACGACTTATTGTTGTCACCACTCGTGCGTCGCAAGCACAAAAAGACTACTGTAAAGCACGCCTTGTGTACGTTTATTCGGGGAGACGGTAGACACCTGGTAGAAACCACTCCACAGACCATTCCAGGCACCGAGTGAAAGATCGGGTCCTCCACGGAGGAAAACTTCAGACGTTCGGACGGTGAAAGTCGTGCAAATACCACGGGGGCGTAGTAGCCACATTTGAACCCGACACCAAGACGAGGCCCCGACGGGGAGCTCCGAGGAGGGCCCGAACAAGACGCGAGTGTAACACGTCCAGGACGTTGTGTGCGGGTAGAGTTTCGTTCCAGACCCGAACGCTACGGGGAGAGGACGAAACTCCGAGTGGGCTCTGATGTTTACACTGTTCCGCCCTTCAATACCGAGACACTACTTTCTAAAGAAGATCAATCTAAAGGAAAAGTAATGGATTCCTTGTGACTCGCTTTGTCATAATGGTGTTTTACTTTCCCTCCTTGGACGTGCGTAGACACCTTTACGTTCCGAAACCCACAAATGAAACACAGTCGAAACTTAGCAGTCACTACTTCCAGTGATTGGGATCTTTGCGGCACTCCGTCACCCCTTCCAGATCTTCGGGTGAGACGGGGGTCTGTACGACCCACCGAAAAGCTCGACGTCTGTGGGAGTGAATCTCCGACGCGACGGGTTCACTGCGTCGCGGACCTCCTTCACGTCGGACGACGGACAACTTGTGCCAAACTACGCGTTTGGAACTCCGTTCATTTTTCGCCCGCGTGGGTAGGTCCTTGCGACGGACGCGGGTGCGTCTCTCTCTTGCCGGGACGTCTCCACCGAACTCCGGGGACCTAGTCGTAGCGGCCCGGACGTCGGGATGTGTCGTTTGGGACCTCAGCAGAAGCGGGGACGGAGGTCCCGGAGCCTCGAGGGTCGACACAGAGGGTCCCCAGAGAAGGGAGGTGAAGGTGACGGAAGTCGAGCGGAGTCTCTACACAGAAACCTTTTGTGTCTGGAGTAGGACAATAGTAGACGAAAATGTAGGGAAAACTGAAGGGAAACGGACGTTCTAGTTCAAGTATGAGACATTCCTCTGTAAGTTCTGGAGCGGGTTTTGAACAAGAGTCGGGCGGAAGGGTGACAGGGTTTTACGGTCTGTGTCCCGATGGGTGCCACGGGCTTTGGGTCGACACACACCGGCAGACAGGGGACCGTCCCGAGGGGTAGTGAGGGGGGTGCGGGAGTGGGGTGTGTGTAGGAAAAGGATTAATAGGATCCCTGTTCGAAAAGACCCTTCGTAAGGGGTCTGAAAGGTCCTTTTTAATTAAAGTGGAAAACAATACCGAAATGTCATAACAAAAGCATAGTGGTCATATTTAACAACAACAACTAGTCAGTACAGGTTGAGAAACACTTGGGTACTTGACATCGGACGGTCCGAGGAGGGCAGGTACCCTAAAGGGTCCGTCCTTACGACCTTGTCCAACGGTAAAGGAAGAGGTCCCCTAGAAGGACTAGGTCCCTAGTTTGGACCCAGAGGACGTAACCGTCCACCTAAGAAAATGACGACCCGGTGGGCCTTTCGGGTGGTCACATTTATGATGTCATATTTTTCCTAGTTTTTTCTTAAATTTTTTTTCCTAGTAAGTACATTGAATCAAATCATTTAACATATACATCTAGAAAAGACGATCTAATACTTGAAGAACCCCCGTTCCAGGTGTAAAAACGAAAATAAATAAATAAATAAAAAAATTAGCGGACGTAGTATGTGACTTCTATGTACAGAGAACCCAACTTTGTCTGAGACTGATCTCCCCCACTCTGTCGTCACCCGCGGTAGCCCGAGACTGACCTCCCCCACTCTACCGTCACAGGTCTTACCGGACCCTCTGGACTCTCGATACTGTACCAGACAGGTTCTGGGCTCTCGACACCGTGGGCTCCCGAAATTACAGGCAGTGAGGTTCGGAAACAACACCGCTCTGTCTTGGCTCCTCGTATGTGAGCGGACTGTCGTGGGTGACCGGTAAGACCTGAGGACAAAGGATAAGATTGATGGATTGTCATGGTATGTTCAGCTCCAGACTTTCCGGACACAGGAACTCGTCTAAGTCCTGTCACGAACGACCTTCCTACCTTCCAGAAATCCCCGGTGTACCATCTCCCGACTTCAGGTTTGGTTCCGGGACTGGGTCCAGTAAACCTCGGGCTCTCTCTACGTAAGAGACTGACAACACTCCTAAAGACCCGTCGTCCCACTTCCGTCTCCTTCGACCTAGACTCTCGGGACCGTCCTCCGCAGGGCTGGAGGTGCACGGTGTCTTGAACCACCACCGGGACATCGGCGACGTGACCCCCCGCCCCCCCCCCCCCCCTNCCCGCCTTCACCCTCCGGACCTCGTACGGGCACCCGTCCGGAGAGCGGAGTAGGCGAAGGAGAGGACGACCTGAGGACCCGTCGGAAACAACACCCGACCAGCCACACAGTGGGGCGACAAATGTCGGAGTCCATACACATCTGTCTAGAATAGAGGAAGGGCGAATCAGTGGAGAACCGGGCCGAGAGGATCAAGTAAGAAAAGTGGAGACGGGGACACAGACTGGAGAACGGTGAGAGCGTCCCCACAAACAAACACGACAACCTAAAATAAGGTAGAACTAATCAAATTCTCTACGTCATTTAATTTATGCCGGTCGTTCATACCAGAACTTCCTTTATCTTCAATGCGTGCATGCATAATCACAAACACACGTCGCGCCCACAGATTCGGGGCCGTAGACACCGCAGGGTGTCCGCAGGGTGACACAAGAGGGTCAAAGGGGTCCTTCCTCAGGTGAGGTTAAAAAGAATAAAAATTCTTCTTTTTAGTCTTTCACTGTCGACGCATCACAGACCAAGAGGAACTCTTGTGTAGACACGCTTAGAGCCCCAGATATCCTGACACGAATAAAAGTACTAGGACACTTATATATACGAAGAGTTCTCCCGGAGGAGAGAAAACAGTAGTTTAGAGAGTAGAGAAAGGAAGAATCAAAAAGGGAGGCGAAGGGGCAAGGTACAGACCAGGGATCACTCGAAAGGCACGGAATGGGGAACAGTCTTTTAGGACCAACTTTTGTGAAGAGCTTTTTTCACATCCTCTTCTAGAAGTACTGGGAACCCCGTCCCTCGTTTCTAAAGAATCCTGTGTTCGTGTTCGCGATTGGTAACCATTTGACTCGGAGTGACGCTACTTTCAATATAAGCTTTCTGTGGTAATTCTTTTACTTTTCCGTTCGGGGTCTGTCCTTCCTTTATTAGAATAATATGTAAACTGTTCCTTGGATATAAGTTTTATATATTTCTTAAGAATTTGGGATGCGTCTCGTACTACATTCTCGTCTTGGAGTGTTTTCTTCAATACAGTTTGTAATAATTAGTAGACACTTTCACAATCAACGAGTCAGCACAGGCTGAGAAACACTGGACTACCTGACATCGGGTGGTCCGAGAAGACAGGTACCTTAAGAGGTCCGTTCTTAAGACGTCACTCGTCGGCAAGGGAAGAGGTCCCCAGAAGGGCTGGGCCTCTAACTTGGGTCCAGAGGGTGTAACGTCCGTCTAAGAAATGAAATAATCAGTAGATCCTTTACGTTTTATTTTAGTGTCGCTCGAACGCCGGTGAGTGGGTGATACCAGTCTAATTACGGTTTTGATTTTACGATTGAAGACCGTTTCTGCATCTCGTCGACCTTGAGCGCCAAACGACTGTCCTCATATTTTGCCGCGCTTGCGACATCTCTTGACAACCCGTCAAAGGATGACTTCAAATTACATATGGAGTGTTCACTAGGTCCTTAAGGTGAAGATCCATAAATGGTCTCTCTTTCCTTTCGGAGGTAGTTGCTTTTCTAGACACTGACAGGTATCGTCGCAATAAGCATTATAGATTATCGACCTTTTTGGGTTTACAGGCAGTTGTCCACTTACTTACTCTTGACACCGTACAAGTAGGTCATCGTGTCGTTATTTATGCGGGCAACAACAAGTCAGCGAGTCAGCACAGGCCGAAGGAAACTGGGGTGCCTGACGTCGCGCGGTCCGAAGGGACAGGAAGCGACAGAGGAGCTCAAAGGAGTTTGAGTACAGGCAACTCAACTACTACGGTAGGTTGGCGGAGTAGGAGAGTGACAGAAGACGGAGGCCAGAAACGGTCGTAGTCCCAGAAAAGGTCACTCAGTTGACAAGCGTAGCCCACCGGCTTCGTTTCGTTACCTCGACTTGAAGTCCGTGCCGTGCACTCGGTGCCTTCCACAAGTGTCGTGCGCGCACACACACACGTACCTGTCACGTACAGGAAGGGAAGTACACTCGGGGCCCCCGTCCGGTGCCGTCAGGTCCCGACCCCCGACGTAACTCACGTCCCCTGTGCCCCTCGGGACCCCCACTACCCGCACACCAGTGCCCCACATACGTAAACAGTTTTAGTAGTCTACCACTACAAATTTTACCCTTGTAAAACCGTCGGAGGGACCGTCAGGTCACCAATTCCAAAGCATGAAGGTGAGGTTCCCCACCCCAAGGTAGGGACCAACCCCTTGATTCTAAGGTGTACGGCACTTCGTGCCGTCTATCTGTCTGTCCGTCTACTATCTACCGTCTTCTTATTCAATTCGAGTATGCGTAACGGTCCTTTACTCTGAGAACCACCAAAGGAGAACGGACACTTGGATTCCATCACACACCGGGTACGGTTCCTGTAAACGTAACATTCTAAATTGACTACGACGTCTGTAACCGTCCCCCACGTACCCTCCCATCAACCCTTGTAGAGGGGTGAAATTCATTCAATGTGTCCATGCTCAATAAATATTCCGACTCGACCCAAAGGGTGGTCACTTGCCTTTCATCGGTACGCTCCAATGTCTGCCTCCAGTGTCGGGACTTTGACAATGGCAGTGCGAGTAGGACTCAAACGTGTCAGTGATAGTACGTACGCCACTCAGAGACGTCGCCATTTTTTCGTCCAGATCATTCCACAAACACAGACTAGAGGTGGTCAACCACCAGAACAATGATTGCATTACCACCTTCACCTCTGGTCTCCCCGGTCTAGGGACCTCGGGGAAGGAGTCGGTGGGAGTGGGGGTCGACGACGTCCGACCGAGGGGTCGCGGCGCCCGAGACACGTCGGGGGTGTAGCGGGGGAAGGGTCCTGGTAAGAAGGCGTCGGCCGCCCGTACACGTGGGTGACAGGGCACTACAAAGTCGGTTTTCGTTTCGGAAACTTTGTCCTTGTCTTCGTCCTGGTAAGTCTAGACCAGACACAACTCTGAGGTTATGGGTTTACTACTTAAATTCGTCTCTCTTTTTTTTTTTTTTTTGAGGGATTATTTGGAGGTTCTGATAAATTCACCCAAAATATTATACTACCTTACAAGGTCGCTCACAGATTTAAGGGGTCCTATAAAAACATCATGTCCGTTTTGAAAACTCTTAATATTTGAATTCACGTTATCTTCGAAAACTTTAATCGACCCCCCTTTAACCCAACGATTCATGTTTTCACATTGTCGTTTCTTCAATTAGTCTTCCTTGTCAGCTTAGTTTTGGTAGGTCCGTCTTTCTCGTCAGCCGGCAATGGGTCGTGGTGGCGAGGAGAAGTTCCACTGTTGAGCCGGACCTCTGCACTTCAGTCGGGGGGACGTGGGGAAGACGACAAAGGACTCTTGGATGGCGAGGAAGAGTGTGGATGCGGACGAGGTATTCCCCCCACCCGTAGTCCCTAGAACTCGGGTGACGGCCGACACTCGTCTCTTGGTCGTCCTTGGGGCCTCGGGTCGTGGGACAAGAAGGACCCGAGGATTTTAGATGTTGTCAGTAGTGTAAGCCCTGTAAAAAATAGGGGAAAAAGACGACGACTGTAGGATTTCCCTAGAAAGGAACGACGCTCGAACAGTCTACGGGAAGAGACGGGGGTGGGACCCGACGAGGAGGGAACCCCGCAGTGCAGGTAACTCCTCTTGACCAAAACGAGTCCGTATTACCAAAACTTTGAATCCCCGTGCCCCCCCAGGGACCGGGGAGAGACACTGAGAACAAGGGTCTTTGGTGCGCCCCGCCTAGTAGTCCTTCTGTAATGCCGGTCCCGACGTAAAGACTGGTTTCTGAGTCGTCGTTTATTTAGTACCTACACTCGTTGCGACTTTGGGGCTGCACTACGACGTTTGGTGGTCACAGAAGACTCTGTGCGCAGTATGCGAAACTCGTCGCCCCGGTGTGCACGGCCGGAGACTTCCCTGCGAGACGGGAGACCCCGCTCAGACCCTTCCCTACCCCAGGTACTGGTGACCGATCACGGAAGTAAGTTTTCTACGTCTCTTCAACGCGAAGTGAAAAGTCGAAACCTTTCAAAAAGAAGTACGTTATTTTTTTACAATTAAACAAAACATTTTTGTTTTGTAGTCAAACCATTTAAAATAAAAGTATCTTTTTTTTTTTACATATCTGTACCAAAATTTGTAGACCATTCAAGTCACCGCGGACGTCCCTCGGGTGTTTAGCGACTTAGGTCATCGCGGTCTTCTAGCGCCTCTGCCGACAAAAGGGAGTAGGAAACGTCTTACGCGGACTAACTTCCGTGTGACAACGAACAACAACAATCGAGGAGTCAGTGCAGACTGAGACACTAGGGTACCTGACAGCGGGTGGTCCGAGGAGACAGGTACTCCTAAGAGGTCCGTTCTTATGACCTCACCCAACGGTACGGGAAGAGGTCCCTTAGAAGGGTTGGGTCCCTAACTTGGGCTCAGAGGACGCAACCGCCTGCCTAAGAAATGGTGTCTCGGTGGATCCTTCGTATTCCTTTCTATTTGAAAACTTGGGACGTCCGTTGTTTCAACAAAGTGAATTTGGAGACATATCTTATTTTATTTTGTAGAGCGTCGGGAGCTTCTCCGCCTCTCCTGGAAAACTCCTTTGTTTACATTAGGCAGAGTTGAGTTTGGACTTTTAAGTGTCATCACCTAAAAGTTCACTTGAGTCTTGCTTATCACCCCATCTTTGACTGGATTTTTATTTTAAGTGTCATCCAGTAAAAACATTCAGAGTCAGGTTTAAACCGAAACTTATTTTCGAAGTACTTTCGTCGCCTGGATGCAATCCTCAGTGCGGTAGGAGACAATTTACGTTAATACGGGATCAGTCCCCCGGCGGGGGTCAGTTTACCGGTCACTACCAGTTGGGGTCCCTCCTCCGTCTCCCTCTGCGGAGAAGAGGGGGTTGCGACTCGAGGGACTAGAGCCCCCATCTTTTGCACCTCTGGTTTTGTTTTGGGTTTTTTCCCAGCCGTCGGTACCCTTTGGTCCTCCGGGCGCAGGGGCCCGACCCAGGACAGGTCCCACGCGAACCGCCCCCTCGTCGACAGGCGGGTCCTCTCCGACCACCTCTGGCCCCGCCCCGTCCGACTCCCACTCCTACCGGTCGGTCCGCCTGCGACCACTCCAGTGGGGTCCTCCACGCCCGGCCGGGCGGACGGTCCAACCCTGTGTGGACCTGGGAGTGGTAGTGGCGACGGGTGTCTCTCGTTCGGGTTGAGGCCCCGACGCCACCCACGCACCCTCTCCTTCCAACCCCTGTGGGACTCCTGGTGGGTCTCTCGTCTCCTGTCTCCGGACGTGGTCCTCTGAGTAGGAGCTCACCCGTGTCTAGACGAAGTCTTAACATCAACGGAGCCGACTTGACTACATTACCATCCCAAAAAAGGGGGCAGTTCGAAAAACTCAGTACCTGGTGTAAAATAAGAAGAGGCCCACGACCTAGCCCCGTCCCGTTGGTCACGGGTGGACGGGTCGTGAAGGACGTCTAGGAAAGTCGGGCTCCAACGACGTCGACGTGCGCCCGGACAGGTCGAGAGGGAAGTCTCGGAGAACCTAATAATTAGGGATCCAAGAGTGAGACATCCTAGTGGACCCCCCTACAAGACTGAAAATTGAAGACGAGGGGTCCGGCGGGTCCACTACGACAACCATTTCTTGCACGGACGGTCACGTCCTCCGTAATTTTATGTACCCAAACTAGGGACCAGCCCTTCCAAGGGACCTCATCCGGTACCGTCGGGTAAGGTCACAAGAACGGACGTCTTAGGGTACCTGTCTCCTCGGACCGCCCGATGTTCAGGAACTCCAGCGTGTCTCAGTCTGTACTGACTTCACTGAATCGTACGTGCGTGGACCCAGTGTCGGGACATTAATTTAGTCTAACAGACCTACCCCTAGGACCGCGACCATAAAAATTATGACATTTTGAGCGGGTCCACCGGAGTCCTACGACCGGTCAAGTTCTTGGTCCCAACGTTAGGAAAGAGTCGGTTCGTCGGGTGGTCTCAGTGGGTCCCCGGAGATTTTGAGGATTGTGCTTCCGGAGGTTGGGGGTCTCCGAGGCTGGACGGGCGGTACTCCACCCAGGACCGTCGTAATAAAATTTCGAAGGGTCCACTTCGGTTGGGTGTCGGACTCCTTCTGACCGAGACCTCTTAGTTCTCGTGTCTCGGGACGGACCCCGGACCAAAAAGTCGGGAAAGGTTTTAAAACGGTTCTTGGGGGTTGAAATTTAATGTGATACCTAAACGAGATCACAAAAATATGCAAACGTTTAAAGAACGGTTGATGGACTGTCAAAAATTTCCTAGTTTATTTTGTCAAGATATTTCGGTTCTTCAATAAAGGTACACATAAACTAGTGCTAAACCCCCCTTCCCCGCCCCTTTCGCTCACGATCTTCGTCACTTTTCACTAAGTCCTGGTTCACGCCGACCTTGCGGCTGCATCAAGGGTGACCTCGGACGTCTCGGTCGGGAGTCTGTGCCCTCCTTTTCTTGGGCGGCACAGGGTCCGAAACTGGATAAAGAACGTCAACAACTTTTGATACTCCGTACTTTAGGTCTAAATACTGAAAAATTTTTCAATAAACACCTAAGGGATCTGTTAAAACAAGGGTAGTGAATACATCGAAAATTTTGAGTTTGCTGCGAAAGTTTTTTAGGTTCAAACCGCGTGCGGTTCGAGGTTGCAGACAGCAGAATTAAGTCGCTTTCCTTTCCCTTCTGCGGAAGACGGAAACGAGTGTGACACCAAACAGCACTCTTCCGTCAAGTACCCACTGAAACCCCTTTCGAGTCGGTCCACTAAGAGGAGACCGTGACAGACGTGTTTTCCTAAACTCCCTTGACAGAACCCTTTCACCTGGGAAGCGGGACCTGAGCCGGAAGGAAAGCAGGAGCGTCTAGAAGACAGAGGACTTCCAAGCAATACCTCTCGGCAGTGGACGCAACGTCCCGGTCCGCACGGGTGCGGCTCCGAGCGAAGTGGACGCGGAGGAGGTGGGGGTAGTCAGAGAGAGAGAAAAAGACAAAAAAACTTACGTAAGAAACCTTAGAGAAAGTTACACTTAAAGACTTCGTAAAATTCAGTAATATCACTATTTTGGTTACGACTAACGGATAGTCAATAGAGGGTTATTTCGACCTTTTCGTATCTTTTATTAAAAATTTTTTTAAAATTTGGTCACATCCAAATACCTTTGGTATGGGGCACGGACTGTTGTGTACAAAGACGGACGCCGAAAAAGACGGTTTTTGGTATTCCTAGAAACTTTAGTAAGTGTGGGAAAAGTGACCAGACGTCAGAGGAACGGATCAATCCGAGACTAGAGGGGTAACAGTCTGGTAATTTTCGGCGGACGAAGGTGAGGAGGATTTAGACACGTCCCCACCCCCACTGCACGGGGGTCCGGTAGAGAAGGGTGTCCATCTCGATGAGGGCGGGGGTCTCGGTCTCGGCCCCTCGGCGTGCGGGGACCCCACCGTCGAGGGCGACCAGGGTACACCTGAGGTGGGGAGGAAACGGGGGGCGGCGGGGCAGGTAGGCCTCTTCTGAGGACGGGGACACTGTCGAGGGCGGGCAGGGCACACCCGACGCAAGAGGTGATACGTGACTAGGGCAACCCGACACTCTCCGAGGACTTCCTGAGCCCGGGCCACAATTGGGGTCCCCGCGGTGGTAGGAGGATCCCTCGTCCGAGACAGGGGAGGACCACGCGAACGGGACTCGTGAGCCCGACAGGTGTGAATGCCGTGACTGATGTATGTTTTGGAGTCGGATGAGGTCGCGATTCTTACTGACAAGATTGTCAGCACGTTTGTGGGGATTGGACTAGTAGTTTTTTGCCGGGCTAGACCTAGTCGTGACGAGGAGTGTCGAATGATTTGTCGAAGTGTTTGGACGAGGAGGAACTAGTCAAATTCCTGTCGTCGGAGTTGAAGAACAATCTAAAGAGGAGGTCGAGGGACAGTTGCGGTGACGATTAAAATTGATCTACTGATGACGGGGAATACAATTATCGATGCGTCGTAGTGGATAACTTTCTTAGGAATCAGGCTTTCTTTAACATAAAATGAGATAATCAACGTAATACAGTACGCCCAGAGAGTCCGGGCACATACTACCGTCCTTCACGTCCTCTCCCCGTGGGGCTCCGGTGGCCTCCCCACGACCCAAGGTCGTCAGGAGTCCTTCGGGTCAGGGTGGAATAGCTCCTTTAGTTCGAGGGCCGACCTGACCCCCCTACAGTCCTCAAGTCTGGTGCTGTCTCTCTTCCTGCCAAGAACTTCTGGGTTCATAGGCGTCCATGAAAGACAGTGGTCCTGACCTACGACACGTCGACGTCAAGGAGGGCCCAGAGGTCTCCACGGCCGGGAGGGACCCACCGCAGCCGCCCAGCGACTCCGTCCCGCGTTCGACAGACACAACCCTGAGCGGACGAAACTCACAGGCAGACAGGTACACGGGTGAGTCGTTCCACCGGCGTCAGGCGCCTTGGTGCGTCAAAGGGTCGACGTCTTGCCTCGCTCCCTAACCGAGAGGGAGTGCCCTGAAAACGCCGCTAATTTCCCCCACGAAGGACCTTGTGTCGACCTTATGGACTCGTTCACACAACGTGCGTTTGCGAGTCGTTTACCGCTAAGAACAAATTATAGAGTGGACAATTAAAATTGTCGACGGCGGAGGGGTCAGAGGTGTCGGTCCTGGGGATCAGTCGACGAATCCAGGTGGTCTCGGGATCCACAGGACGGCGGCCACGACCGCACCCCTCTCCTCCGTCCAGGGGTGGCTCGTGACTATTTAGTCGTCGAGGGAGGGCCCCTCGGGCCGCCACGACGCGGCTGGAAGCGAGACGGAAGGTCGGAGAGACGGTTCGTCCGCGCTACTAATAACTTCGAAGATCTGTGTCTCTGGACCCCCGAGGACGTTCCGGCGAGTGTGAGTCACTGCCGACTGGGTCCAAGAGGGGCCTTGGGTCTGATACGACCGGGACCCCTGTGCTTGGCACGTCCCTCCACTGCTCCGTCAGCCACGTCCATCTCTTCGGTTTCCAGAAGGACTTCAAACCTCTGACTCACTGACTCTACCATTGCCCGACGACCTTCCGCCAAATATAGTGTCTACCACGATGTGATCTGCCGGAGTCTACGTACCTTGTCTCCGACCCCTCCTCGTCATTTTGACTCAGTCCTTGTCTCGACGACGCAGAGTGTTCTTTGTCGAGAAAGGTGACGTTGTAGTGGTCAGGTCAGCGAGTCAGCACAGGCGGAGAGACGTCGGGGTACCTAACGTCGTGTGGTCCGGAGGGACAGGCAGTGGTTGAGGGTCTCGAATGAGTCTGAGAACAGGTAACTCAGCCACTACGGTAGGTTGGTAGAGTAGGAGACAGCAGGGGAAGAGGAGGGTGGAAGTTAGAAAGGGTCTTAGCCCCAGAAAAATTTACTCAATCAAGAAGTGTAGTTCACCAGTTTCATAACCTCGAAGTCGAAGTTGTAGTCAGGAAGGTTACTTATAAGTCCTAACTAAAGGAAATCCTACCTGACCAATCTAGAGGAACGTCAGGTTCTCTGAGAGTTCTCAGAAGAGATTGTGGTATCAAGTTTTCGTGGTTAAGAAACTTGAGTCGCAGAAATATCAGGTCGACAGTATAGGTATGTACTGATGACCTTTTTTGGTGTCGAAACTGATCTGTCTGGAAACAACCGTTTCATTACAGAGACGAAAAATTATACGGTAGATCCAACCAGTATTGAAAGGAAGGTTTCTCCTTTACAGAAAGTTAAAGTACCGACGTTAGTGGTAGACGTCACTAAAACCTCGGGTTTTTTTATTTCAGACTGAGACAAAGGTGACAAAGAGGTAAATAAACGGTACTTCACTACCCTGGTCTACGGTATTAGAATTAAAAAACTTACAACTCGAAATTCGGTTGAAAAAGTGAGAGGAGAAAGTGAAAGTAGTTCTCCGAGAAATCAAGGAGAAGTGAAAGACGGTATTCCCACCATAGTAGACGTATAGACTCCAATAACTATAAAGAGGGTCGTTAGAACTAAGGTCGAACACGAAGAAGGTCGGGTCGTAAAGAGTACTACATGAGACGTATCTTCAATTTATTCGTCCCACTGTTATATGTCGGTACCACAGGAGGAAAAGGATAAACCTTGGTCAGACAACAAGGTGCAGGTCAAGATTGACAACGAAGGACTGGACGTATGTCTAAAGAGTTCTCCGTCCAGTCCGCCAGAGCATAACGGTAGAGAAATTCGTAAAAGGTCTCAACCAACATCAGTTCTGTTGCAATATTTATGTACATGTATTCCTGAAGGAACCACCAAATCACAGATTCTGGAACGTGAGGATTACGTGCCCCGGTCCTAAACTAGGGACCAGTCCCCTACCTAGGAGTCTTTTCTTCTTTTGTTTGTTTGTTTGTTTGTTTTATATATATATATGAAGGGACCACCGAGTCTCCATTACTTAGACGACTATTGTACCCCTTGGACCCTTGGACCCAACCTAGGGACCCAGTCCTCCTAGGGGACGTCTTCCCTTACCGTTGGGTGAGGTCATGAGAACGGACCTCTTAGGGTACCTGTCTCCTCGGACCACCCGCTGTCAGACACCCAAGTGCTTCTCAGCCCGTGCCGACTCATCGCCCGTGACGCGACACGACACGACACGAGAAGGCAGCGGGTCGGCACAGGTCGAGGGACCCTGGGGTACGTGACGTCGTGCGGACCGCCGGGACAAGGGGTGGCAGAGGGCCTGAGACGGGTTCAAGGACAAACAGCGGAACCACCACGGCAGGTCGGTAGAGTAGGAGACTGTGCGTGTGCCCATGTGTACATGCACATGTATGCGCACGTACCGGAGGTCTTTCGAGATTCCACATACAGAAGGCTTTCCTTCTCGACTGCGAACGAGTGGGGACGTCGACACGACTCGCGGGAGACCGGTCCGAGGAACGGATCCCCCCCGCCCACGCGCGGGGGCACCCTCGAGCCCTTCGTCACGTCGGGGTTCCGGCCGTTTCGAGGGTGGTTGAGGCGTGGACCATCGAAGGACTCGAGGTCGTCGGATGAAGGAAAGGTGCGGTAGTCAGAGAGTATAGTTTGCCCTCTTATTACATCGCGGACGGAGCAAGTCAAAAGTGCTCCTAACTCTCATGGCGAAAAGTGACGTCAACCGAATGTCACAACACAACCAAGGTCCACACGTCGTCTCACTGAGTCAAAACGTACCTGTGGACACGTAAGAAGGAAAGTCTGCGAAGAGCACAGCATCCAGTGACATGGCTCATGTCGAGGGACACGGCGTGTCATCCAGAAACAACAAACGAAACGTCTATCGTCACACACATACCATTGAGGTTTGAGGACTGACTTTCGGGAGGGTGGGGAAGACAGGGGAAACGCTTGGTATTCAAACAAAAGATACAAACACCCAGAAAAAGACAAAACATTTATTCACGCAAACATAGTAAACCCCCACCTCTCCCCCAACGAAGGGTCCAAGTTAGAGACCCAGCTCTTCTACGGGACCTCCCCCCGCACCGTCGGGTGAGTTCATAAGAACGACGTCTCGGGGCACTAAGACGTACACTCACGACGGGACACCACACACAGAAGGAGACAGACTGAAGTGACCACACTAGAGACTCGGGTGGGTACAGCCACGTGTACCGTAATGACGCAAGAAAAACACTGACTCATTATCACGCAACACACACACATGGCGTAGAGACAGGTAAGTAGACAACTACCTGCAAATCCAACGAAGGTACAGAACCGATGACATTTATCACGACGTTCCTTGTAACTCTATACACACAGAAAAGTTTCATACCAGAAGAGGTCTATATACCGGTCCTCACCCTGACGTCCTAGTATACCATTAAGATAAAAATCAGAAAATTCCTTGACAGAGGTATGACAAGAGGTATCACCAGCGTGGTTAAATGGAAAGGTGGTTGTGACATCCTCCCAAAGGAAACGAGGTGTGGGAGAGGTCGTAAATACTAAGTAATCTGAAAAGTTACTACCGACAAGACTGGTTGCACTCCACTATGGAGTAACATAAAAATTAAACGTAAAAAGATTAATAGTCACAACTCGTAGAACAGTACACTGACTGACAAACAGTAGACATACAGATGATTTTCAATCGTAAATATTTTGTGAATCTGGTGTCGTCGTACAATTTCCGGGACGCCCGTCTCCCTCCGACGGTCCCCTCACCACACCGCTTGGTCTCTACCCCTCACCCCCCTCCCCCTCTAAACCGACGTGAATCCTCATCGCCGACCAGGTACCTTTCTTAAACGCCTCAAGACCAAAACAAGGTTCATTACCCTTCGGTGACTTCCCCACACCCACACCCACTCACACACACACCCACATTTACCCATACACCCACACATACACACACCCACACACATACACACACACCCACCCACACCCACACACATCCCCACACCCCCCCACACACACATCCCCACACACACACACACACACACACATCCGTCGTACCACTCGTTTTCCTCGGTCTTCGGTCTCATACGCGGAGACAGCATGAACTCCACGTCTGCCCCGCTCCCCCTACTGTTTCGAGTCCTGTCACCAGCACAGTCACGACTCCCACCACCACCCAGAGACCCCACCCCCGCTGTCTGTCCGCTCGGCAGGGCCGTGGACCTCTGGCAGTGGTGGAACCACCGGCACCAATGTGTCCACTTACTCACACAGTTTCGGACCCGACCCTGAATACCAATCACGTGAAACAGGTGAATTGTAAATTATGGAGGTGAAATTTTTTCTTTTGACACTCACTACTCCTGTGAACTCAGGGACCTTGTCTCGGAGGCTTCGGGACGACCCCACCGTTACGTCGACCCCCACTCTAGGCCGGGGGTCCGCCGCACTTCCCCTCCCCTCCTCTCTCTGAGACTTTCGTCGCCCCACACTCATGGGTCTAACAGCGAACGGACCCAGTCTGAGGTCCCAGGGAAGTGCAGGAGTAAGACACTGGAACAAGGGAGAGAGACGAAATAAAAGACGGCACTCGACCTTTGTCACTGTCAGAGAGAAGGTATTCGAGTAAAGTTCCTACGTTGTTCCATTAAGTGGAGGGCCCAAGTCTTCTCGGTGCGTGTCATCCGAGACTCATTCGACAATGAATCACCCTACGCCGACCCCGCTTCTCGCCTCAAATCCGCACGACTCGCGGGACGCGTGGACTTGTCTCGGGCACCCCACCGCGACCAGGGTCTCGGGTCCCGTCCACACGTCCCTCCCGTCGCCCCTCCTCGACCCGTAGACCCGGCGCTCGACACGAGTCCTGGAACCCGGGTCTCCCTTCCCCGGTCCGGCTCCCTCTCGGGGCACCCACTGCCCCGGGCCCGGTGCCACGTCACAAGTCTCGTCCCTCCCCTGTGGCGGTGTGCACCTCTCCGCGACTCTTGGGTCTTCCTCCTCCACAGGAGGCAGTCTACGACAAGACTCGGCAAGTCGGGTACCGACACCCGAGGGCACGTGAGGGTGGGGACCCTTAGTGGGCGAGCCGTGTTCGGTGTCGAGTCCCCGTGTGAAGGACCGAAATTGGTGGCAGCGGAAGCAGGTCGGGTCGGGCCGTAGTGGGCCACCCCTGGGTCCTCGGCCCCAGGACCCGAGACAAGAAGCGGGTAGGTGAGAGGAGCGCACACCGGAACACGCGGACGGAACGGGACGAATGGTCATTCTACCTCTTCGACCCGAGGTCAGTAGCAGACGCGCATCCTCACAGAGGGGCACTTGCGCTCGTCGAAACTCTTTGTGCGACGAAAATCTAGGGGCACGTGGACACGAAGAGTGTGTCTCGAGACTCGGGAGAGACAGGGCACACACAATACAAATGAGTCACTCTTCATTAAATTTTGTACAACTGTCGTTTGGTTCGTCTACATAATGTCCCATCTATTGATATATCCTCTGGGACGTCCTGTGAGGGAGACTGTCCCGGCCGAGACGCGAGACGGTAGTCGCAAACCCCTGGTGATTAGGGTTCCTGCCACCTCGGATCACCCGACGACAGACACCCCAACGTGTCTCAGCCTGTGTTGACTTCGCTGAATCGTCGTCGTCGTCGTCGGTCCGCTTGACTCTGTTTCTTTGGCGAGTTAATGTGAATCCGCAGAAACAGACACTGAAAAGTGAAAAGGAAGTGGGAAAGTTTGACACAGGAACCACAGCCCACCTCGGGAGAGACTAGTGTATGTCATTCAGTAGACACGAGGTCACAAGGGGCCGCAGACCCTAGTCCCACGTGTCGTACACCAACCGACGACAAATGTCCGGACGATCGAGTCCCAGGCAGTTTTCTCCCGTCCTAGGAGAACCGGGACTGCTCCGACGAGTCTCTCCTCTTCGTCGTCCCTCGCCCGTGAGCCCGCGAGCACTCTTGCCTCCGTGGTCACACCTGTGCCGGTCCGAACACGCCCCCTACGGCTCTTTGTGCCGCTCTGCCTCCGGTCCCTCCCGTCCACGCCGCTCGTCTGGGGCCCTCGTCCACGGCCCCTGACCCCCGCGTGCCCCAGGAAGTACCGTCGCACAGACCCGGAGTCCTGTCTCGCACTGTCGTCTCTCCCCTCTCTGCCTCCCCGTGCAGTCGCCCGGTGACGAGGGTCCCCGGTCAAGGTCCCCCCGACCGGTCCATCTCTGTCCCGGCCCAATAGAGCCCTATTCGTGTCGGTGACGGGCACTTGCCATTCCGGTAGGGTCTCCCGTCTCCCGCGGCGTCCCACTGACACTCACTCTTCGGTTTCCGCGGTCCTGTCCGCCCACCCGTCGCACTCGTACCTGCCTCGCCCCAGGCACCGGCCCTCACCTGTCTACGTGGTTCTTTTCCCCAGGGTCCTTGGCTCCCGTGTTCTCTCCAGCGCCTGTCCCTCGGACTTTTAAGTCACGAGTCTTGACTGTCCTTTAGATTGGACCCCTGTCCCAGGTCTTCGACGTCTCTCTTCGTTCCTGTCAAAGAGGTAACTTTTGACACCCCTAGATACGTCTCGAACGCCCCGGTGACACGAAGGGATGCCGAAAGTCCGTCTGTAGTCTTGACCAACGCCACACACACAGGACGAACAAAGAAATCGTGAGACTCTTCGGGGGTCCTGGCGTCTGTGCCAACGAAGGGAGAGAGGTCGGTCGAGCGAAGGGGACCCTAGCCCAACCGTGCAGAGGACACCAGTCCATCCGAGACTGTCAACATCTCCACTGGGAAGATTGAGACGGAGTAAAGGTGTCAGTGGAACCCCAGGGGACAGAGAGGAGACTCCGTCGTGCCCCCAGACAAAGGACTCGACCGAGGAGGTCTCGCCCCACAGTGGGTCCGGTAGCCGGACGTCCTATACTCCTCGGCGGCTCCGGAGACGACTTCTGTGCACGGGCGGGGAGGGACTCTCTCGGCCCGTGTGACCCCCACAGGTCGCCCCACACCCCGCGGGATGGTCCGAGGCCCGGTCGACACCGGAGCGCCCACGGAGGAGGGGACAGTGCCACGTCCTGACCTTTGAGTGTCCTGGCGTCCAGACGCAGGTCCGCCGACCTACGTGCCACCTTCACCAAAACGAGAGGAGGCAGTCTGTCGATAATGACTTCGGCCCCCCTCTCCGTGACAAATGGCCTTGGACCCTCTGGAGTCGTCGGGCGGAAAGGATGTCAGCGCGCACCAGAGAATGGGGGCGGGACCTGGTCCGTCGAACTCTACCCTGTCCTGAGGACAACCCAACGCGGGAGCAGCAGCGGAGACCTCAGGTCCGGGAGGGGCGGGGGCGGGAGGAAGCAAAGAACGACTTAAGAACGCCAGGAAAGGAGCGTCAGAGGACAGGACCAGAGTCGGGGACGTGTGGCAGACGTGGCACCAGAAGACTGTAGACCTCAGGTGCTGGAGAGACGAGCGCCGAGAGAACCAAGGGGGATTGAACTACAGCACGACATCTTAGGACTGGGCAGACACGGACGAATGGGTCGGAGTAACGGAAGCATGTCTGAAAATTTTAGGTCGAAGAGAACGACGCCTGAGGACGAGGGTGTCTGTAGTGGGGGCACTAGGGTTCGTCAAGCACGGTCGTGTACGGTAGGGTGGTGGAGGCTCAATGTGCGGCGGCGGGACTTCGGACGGGCCGAGACCAGGGTAGGGTGCTCCGCCACACGGCACAGGACCACCTCAAAGATCCTGTAGGACACCTTCGTTTGTGGCACAGGAAGGTACACAAACAGAAACAAGTGATCGGACTGTCTGCGCGTTTAACAGTCTACCTGAGCATTTCTCTGGTCGTCTCCTCCTCCCCCACCCGTAGCCCCGGGGTCGGCAGCCCGTCCGCTCGAGTGGCACCGAGCCCCACCCGCCAGTCACCCGAGACGTGGAGCCGCGTGCCCTTTCGAGACGAGGCTGAAGTCTACTCCTGGGCCCAGGGGTCCTGGAGCCAAAGGAGCGGGCGTCCTCCGCTCCGCTCGGCACCGACTCTCCCAGAGGTCCTAGGAAAGCCCACGGGTCAAGACGGTATGGGGCTCTGCCACGGTGGTCGGTCTCCCGTGTCACACCTCGTCTTCGTGGGTGACAGCCCGAGACGGTAGGGGAGGGGACTCGTCGAGACCCGAGTCGTGGGTCCGTGGACAGGAGTCGGGCCGACGGGGTGGATCCCTGGGGGTGGTCGAGTCGGGGAAGGACCTGGGACTGTGTCCCGGACCGGGGCACACACGGGGGACCGTGGCGGGGAAGACGTCACCCGTAGGAGTCGATAAAGTTGACACTAAAGTGGAAGAAGAATAACAACTGTTTGTATCTCCGTCTCGGGTGCCGGGAGGGAGGGTGGACTGGCCAGAGAGACCGACCGCAGGAGAGAGACGGGCCGGGTGGGGTGAGGAGGCGGCGGTGAGTCGGCACACGTGTCCAGGACATCTCCGTCTTGGCCGTCCTGTCTGTCTGCGTGTACAGTATGCGTCTCGTCTGTCTACCTCCCAGTCCTCCAAGTTGGGTCAGGGTCCGACCTGGGTCCTCACGCCCGCCGGGACGTGTCGCGTCCCTTGTCGGCGTGACGCGGCCCTTGTCGACGCGGCAGGGAAACGGACAAACAAGACGAATCCGGGGGTTTCTTAGTCTTCCAGATCCCTGTGGGAGGGTCTGTGTGGGTCTTCAGTGCAGGGAGTCGGGAGACCCGCAGGGGGCGGGGTGGTCCTACGTGTCTTACTCGGTAGTGTGACTCCACGAGAGGGGCCTTCGGAGACGTCGTGGGGGGGTGGGGGCCCGACGGTACACTCGGGTGACCGCGCCCGCTCAGGGTCCCCACGCCCGGACACCGACCGTCGTGCGATGTCCCGGGGAAGTCGTTTCCGGGCTCCCTCTTCCGCGTGAAAACAGGAACCTCCTTTTTGTTGTGTCTCTGTCTACATTACGACTTTTCCGCACAAAGAAGTGACAATAAGGTAGAAAGTATAATTGGGACTTTTACTGAGAGAGACAACAGATCCAGACAGGCAAAATTGTACGTATCTAAACGTATTGGTGACCTTCGTGTCCCTTAACCCGCCCCCCCTCCGTCTTTAGTCCCTAAGACACCAGACAATTGTGGACCGGTTAGTCTTGATGTGAGGTGTCGCGCAACAGTCGGGACACCAATGCAAGGACAATGATTTTACCCGTTCACGCAGGAGACAGACCCGTCCACACTGAGTGGCGTGTCTACCCCCAGGCCCCGGGAGACACCGGCACTCCTCGTCTCTGGCGTACCACGCCTCCCGCGCCGCTCCTGAAACCCCGGACTGAGGGTGACGCTACCACACGCTAGAGTCCGTTTCGTCCTTCTCGGGTGGCGGGACTCGAAGGGCACCCTCGCGGTCCAATTTCCCAGACACGGAGNCACGTGAAAACAGGAACCTCCTTTTTGTTGTGTCTCTGTCTACATTACGACTTTTCCACACAAACAAGTGACAATGAGGTAGAAAGTATAATTGGGACTTTTACTGAGAGAGACAACAGATCCAGACAGGCAAAATCGTACGTATCTAAACGTATTGGTGACCTTCGTGTCCCTTAACCCGCCCCCCCTCCGTCTTTAGTCCCTAAGACACCAGACAATTGTGGGCCGGTTAGTCTTGATGTGAGGTGTCGCGCAACAGTCGGGACACCAATGCAAGGACAATGATTTTACCCGTTCACGCAGGAGACAGACCCGTCCACACTGAGTGGCGTGTCTACCCCCAGGCCCCGGGAGACACCGGCACTCCTCGTCTCTGGCGTACCACGCCTCCCGCGCCGCTCCTGAAACCCCGGACTGAGGGTGACGCTACCACACGCTAGAGTCCGTTTCGTCCTTCTCGGGTGGCGGGACTCGAAGGGCACTCTCGCGGTCCAATTTCCCAGACACGGAGGAAAAGGCGCGCCGAGTCTTCACGGACACCTGTGACTGAAGGTCTCACTCGGGATGGACGTCCCTTTTCGTCCTAACGATTACTCGAGGTAGGGGGTGCAGACCTCACTTGCTTGGTAGTCGGGGAGGGCGTACACGAGTCCCATGCCCCACGCAGCGTCCCGAGTGACTTCGGTCTTCGGCTCCTGTCCCCACGGGGCGAGCCGGAACGAGAGATTTGACATACGGGCGGAACTGAGTGAAGACGTACTTGTCTGACCTTCCGAGACTCGACCATTCAGTCATATCGAAAAAAGTACTTCTAGGTCTACGTTTCCGTTGTAAAAAATTTCGTCTCGATCCCACAGAAGGGGCTCAGTGAGCCGACCATTTCTTAGACGGACGTCACGTCCTCTGGGGGCAAACTAAGGACCCAACCCTTCTAGGGGACCTCTTTCCCATCCGATGGGTGAGGTCATAAGAACCCGAAGGGAACACCGAGTCGACCATTTCTTAGGCGGACGTTACGTCCTCTGGACCCAAGCTAGGGACCCAACCCTTCTAGGGGACCTCTTCCCTTTCCGATGGGAGAGGTCATAAGACCGGACCTCTTAAGGTACCTGACACATCCGGTACCCCTGTGTCTCAGCCTGCACTGACTCACCGAAAGTGAAAGTATATTTTACTTTTGGAATGTATCCCACAGAAAGTCATTACCGGGACGAGGAAATGTTAGGTCCCCAGTTTGTTTCTCAAGCACTGTCTCTTTCCGAGGGGGAGCACTGCGACAGGAGAGCAGTGGATACATGTGTGCGTCGGAACGTGTATAGGCGTACGCATCACTAGGAAAATCCAGCGGCAAGTGTCTCCTTTTGTCCTTGCGACGGCTTGAGGTCGGGTTCACGTGGGAGTGATGGTCGGACAGAACAAGATCTCCGAGGAAAGCAGGTCTCGACAGTCGTTTGAGGCGAATTAGGGGAAAAGAATGTACTAAAGAAGATTTGGTTGGAGGACCCAGGACATTCCCTTTCTGACAGGAAGCGACCTCTTGACGGGAAGAATTGACACGTGGGCTCATTAGGCTAGGGTCGACAGTAAGGGAGGCTCGACAAGGTGTTGAGATTCGGCATTTGCGCTGGACAAGCGTAGCGTGTGTCAAGGACAGACACCCGAACCTCACTTAAGACAGGGAGAGACGGTACCCTGTCGGTTAAAACCGGGTAAACGTTGAAGTGAAGTCATAAAGAGTAGACATATACACAATAGACCAAGAGGAAACTTGGTCATATCGGAAGAGAATTCTCAATTTATTTTACCTGTACAATTTACAAGTAAAATGTGACTGCATTCTCAACCTTCTTCTCACTGTCACAATCAGCGAGTCAACTCAGGTCGAGAAACTCTGGGGTACTCGACATCAGGTGGTCCGAGGAGGTAGGTACCTTGAAGTTTCAGTGGAAAATCAGAACAAATCAGTCTTGGAAGATCCAGTCGCGCCTATTTCGACCAGTAGAGACGTAGGTAGAGACGCCCTTTTCCACTGTACGGTGACTCGCCGCGGATGTCGTTACGGGGGTCCGGGGCGGGTCTGAGAGAAAGACCGTCAACCGACGTAAACCACACACGACTTTTCAGACTTAGACTCAATCCTAAATGTAGGCTAAGGGGCCTTAACGGTAGGTATTCCCTGGCTCTTCCGTCACTTTAATTGGTTGTCGTGCAACCGCATTTTAGACGCGGAAACTGTGAAAGGACGAGGTAGAACTCCACGTCCGTCCGTAGCCCCACTCCGGCGTCCCTTGTACCAGTCTCTCCTGTGCCTCGGAAAAGGCGACAAGAGAATCGGACGTGACGGACGACGGAGTGTCAGGAGTCGAGTCAAAAATGTTACACGGTCGTCCCTGTCCCCGAAGGGACCCACCGGGTCTACCATTTCTTAGACAGACGTTACGTCCTCTGTACCCAAGCTAGGGACCCAACCCTTCTAGGGGACCTCTTCCCTTACTGATGGGTGAGGTCATAAGAACGGACTCTTTAGGGTACCTGTCTCCTCGGACCACCCGATGTCAGGTACCCAGTGTTTGTCAGTCTGTGCTGAGTTGTTGATTATGAAAGTCACCCCTGTTTTGTAACGAAACGACCTCTCCTTTTACAACGATCTGACGGAGCTAGTCTGGGAAACCCGTCGTAGAGTCATCGTTTGCGTACTGGACATGGAAGGTGCGGCTCGCACCCGAGGCCCCGTGAGACCGACGTGACTCCGAAGATTCCGGGTAGCTAGTGTTCCTGAGTGCCTCGTTTTGGGGACCCCCCGACCCCTTATTGTTTCCCCCACGACCCCCTCATAGGGTAAGAATTTTGGAGGGTGGAGGACTTTACCGGAATCGATTTCGAGTCGTCATCCGTCTTAGCACACAGGACAATGTAAATATTATATTTATTTGGAACGGTCAGTGGTGGTAAAGGTACCGTCACTGGAGGATATGTACGTACAGGGACACACGTAGTCTCTCATACAGACCTCCCATTCAAAGGTTTAATTGAAAATTAAAATTTATTGGATTTAGAACTAATTTGAAGGGGTCTTTTAACAAAATGAATCCTGACCTTTCAGTTGTTCGTGCATCGGAGTCAATAAAACTCACTTCTTAGTCTAGGAAGATTAAGAAACGAAGGAGACTAAAGTTCGACTTATTTATTTACCTTTATAAAGGTAAATGACTGAAAACGTCATGTACGAAATTTGACTCGAGTCCCTGACGCTGAATTAGTCGAAACGAAGGACCGTGGAACGTGTACGGACCATCTGTCATTCGCAAGTTATTTACACCCGCCCTCTTCTTCTTAGTTTAATCGAGACTTCAGTGTGAGGTTTGTACTCTTTCCGGGTGTGTCCAGGAAAGGCGACCCAATTTTTTTATCCAAACGCAATGACGAAAAGGTATATAGTTCTACCTAGGAACTACTTCCGCTTTGAGACAGGGATCATGCACACACACAACGCATCTTAAATCTTTTTATGCGCGTCTGACAATGGAGACCATTCACCGTCCCAGCGCTCTTGGCATCGTAGACCTACGAACTCTGAGACCTTTGTTTTTAGGGTTGTTTTTCATTGACTTTTCAACTCTGTAGAGTCTCGTCTGTGTCGTAGCCCCGCCTCCATTCTCCTGGAGACCGACCAGGGACCCGGAGACCGAGTGCGTCAAGTGAGCCCATCTTGAGGGCCCGAGAGGGACGGTGTAGGACGGAAGGGCCCACTCACTCTAGAAGAGACGGTCCGGTACAGCGAGGAGCGAGTCACAAGCTCTCGGGGGACTGGACACGTCGACGGTCGAAGAGTCAAGACTTCGTCGGGCGAGGAACCCCTAACGGAACTGTCTCGCCGGCCGGACTTGTGGACGGCGAGGGGTAGGGTACGTCGACTCGACCAAGATCTCAACCTCCCAGTAGTCTCCTCGTGGTTCCTCAGGACGACCCAAGAAAAGGGTAACGGAGAGGAAGGATAGTCAGTCTCTCTCCTAGCAATGACCTCTACATGGTAACCGATTACATAGTCCACCTCGACCCTGGGTGGGAGCACCGGCTCCTTTGTGAAGGTAGTGGCTCAACGACTGTGACCGGACTTGTTCGTGCAGTGGGCCACCGTTCGTCCCACACCGACGACCGACACAGGACCGCGGGACCGGTCGTGGAAGACAAAGTCGACGGACGTGTGTCCTCGGGAGCACAACGACCACCCACAGGGGTCATCGATCCCGGACCGGCCCGAATCACAGGTCGTCTCCTCGAGACCGGGACACCCGAGTGTCCCCTGTGAAGTGTCTCGACGGACGCCTCTCACATACCAGCGTGGGTCGCAGGGAACGACAGTCCTCTGTGTCGAACGAGAGGGCGTCTCCGACCGCAGGGCAGTTCCAGCCCGAGAAGAGATCTGCTAGGCTCCACTCCCTGTGCCACTCGCACGCACCACACCTGTGACGGGAGCAGCTTTACACGTCGACGAAGACTCTATGGGACCTCGGAGGGCGACTGGGGTACCGGCGAGGCGACACCCCTGAAACGACCCCTGAACCCAGACAGGAGTCTCGTTGCTCTCGAGAAACTTCGTGAACCCAAAGACAAAGGGTTTCGCGTCACTCTTCCGACCTCGACCCTCTCCTCGGGGCGGAACCTGCGGACAGACTGCCCCCGTCCCCGGGGCGATCCCGACAAGAGTGGGGTAGTGCCTCCCTCGGCCGGGGACGCACAGTCCGGTGGACGTATGACGGGGCCTGTCCCTCGACCGGGCCACACCACAGTCGGACCCCGAATGCGTCCTCCCCTTCCTCCTTGCCCCTACCATACAAACGCGAACCCCGCCCCCCTCTTGGAAATGACCACAACCTGTCCCGAGACGAAAACCTGGGAAAGTTCGATAAAGGGAGGTGAAGAGACAGAGACAGAGTCTCCGGACGTCGACCCGGTTCCGAGGAGGTGTGGACTGCAAGGATCCGAGAGACCTCATCCACTCCCGAACCAGGTTCCCTCGGGAGACGGACCCTGTCGGTACCACCGTCTGAGGTCCGGACTCGACGATCGCTCCCAGTCGATCCCTAGAGCCGTGGTGACCGGCATCTCCTGTGTGACCCCTGACTGGGACCCACCGTCTCTGACAACTGGAGTGTCTCTCTCACGCACGAGTCAGGGAAGTCAGCACAGACTAAGAGACACTGGGACGTCTGACGCCGGACGGTCCGGGGAGACCGTACCCCGAGGGGCCCACCCTTAAGAAGGGTCGGGTCTCTACCTCCGGCGCAGAGGACGCGACTCAGTGGACCCTTTGGTGGGGGGTGTCTGTGTGTGTGTCTGTGTGTGTGTGTCTGTCCAACAGAGAGTAGTAGTAAACTCGCTCAAAGACGGATTTCGACCCGAAGGGACCACCGAGTCCGTCACCTCTCAGACGGACGTTGCGTCTTCTGTGCCAAGGTTAACGACGCAGCCCCTCCTAGGGGACCTCTCCCTTACCCTCGGGTGAGGTCACAGGAACGGATCCCTCAGGGCACCTACCTCCTCGGACCTCCCGACGTCAGGCACCCCAGCGTCCTCAACCTGTGCTGACTCTCTGACGTGGTGGTGGTGGTGACGGACTACTACCAAATCGAATCAATACAATCGAGAATACCATAGCAATTATTAGACTACTGGGTATATTATTGACAATGTCAGACACTAGCAAAACACTCAGAGTGCGAGAGAAAACTACAGGAACTCACAGACTTAGTCTTACTAACCAAGAGTTCAGAATGACAGTTCCTAGGGTCTTTTCTCTTCGTTAAGTCTAACGAGAAACTTTACAAAAAGGAAATGTCACGAATGAGTGCGGAAGACCACAATCCAGGATTTTGGATCGATGTCTTTATATTCCTTCATGAGGTTACACCGATATTTACGTTTTTAGTGAACAATCTACAACCACGTCTTCTCTTGGACCTTCAAGTTCGACTGTGAGCCGAAAATGAGCCATACAATGACAATAGACTAGTCAGTATTTTAGGATCCCATCCCCTCCTGATACGTAGTCAATGTAAGCCTTTAGAATTATATCGACGCGGGTCGCAAGAGTCGTCTACCATCATCGAAGGGTACAGTCGGACGGGGAGCGTCGTATTAAATGCCTCGACTTTATGCCTTCTTGCCACCAACCCTACCCCTGAGCTAATCTGCTGCCTTGTCGGAGACCGAGAACAGAAAAGGGTCGAGACGGAGTCTAAATACGATAAAACATTTCACCTACATGATTGAACAAACCATCTATAAAAAAGTATGAAGACGGTGACTTCAAGACTGTGTAAATACCTTCATCAAACACGAAATTTTTACATTTCTTATCATTTCAAGTACTTACTTTCCGGACGGAAGGTGGTGGTCAGGATAGGGTTTCAGTAATGGCAACCCGGATGGGGACGGTCTGACGAACGAAACGTACCCTTGGAGCAAGGTTAATTGGTAAATTATGATACCCACCTATGAGTTTTCCATAAATTTCAATGTATGACAATGACACGATGGTAGTAAAAAAATTTTAACCTTATATTAATGAAATGTTGCAACACAATCAAAGACGACATGTTACCCTGCTTAGTCGATGTCCACATGCATAAAGGGGACCGAGAACTTGGAGGGAGGGTGGGACGGGGATAGGGTGGGAGATTCAGTAGTGTCTCGTCGAGAACTTGGAGGGAGGGTGGGACGGGGTAGGGTGGGAGATCCAGTAGTGTCTCGTCGTCAGTCTTCTGTAAACAAAAGGTTTCTCTTACATATTATGGGAGTAGTATACCTTCGTTGTATACACAGGTGTCTGTCCGCCGATTTCTACACCCTATACACATGCGTGTCACCTTATAGTGAGTCAGTGCTCTTTATTTTAGAACGGTAAACGTTATAGTACCTATCTGGATTCCCCATAATACGATTCACTTTAGTCAGTGTGTCTCTTTCTCTTTATAGTGCACCACAGTGAGTACATCTTTGATTCTGTCGTTTGCTTGTTTGTTTAGTTTTGTCACTGTCTCCGTGTCTGTGTCTTTGTTTGAACACCGGTGACTTCCCCCTCGGCACCACCCGCCCCTTACCTACCCCACTCGACCCCCCCCCCCCTT
>SJYO01030260.1:34465693-34557820 GCA_006410555.1 Capra ibex | reverse complement strand
CCACCCTCCCCTCACCTACCCCACTCGACCCCCACCCCCCTACCCACCCCTTACCTACCCCACTCGACCCCCAACCCCCCTTACTTCTCCATGTTCGAAGGTCGACGTTTTAATCACTTAGTACTCATACTTTACATGTTACACCCCTTTTACCAGTTTTTGACACACGGGACAGAAATATACTATTGTCTACTACTATTACTCCGGATAGTACCATCAGTAAAACATTATATTCTTTAATAGTTTAGTGATACGTATGGACCAAGATTATATTGAAGTTAATATGAAGTCCATTTTCAGTCTTATGGAGAATTTTTTCAAAAAAACCTCGCCCCTGCAATTTGACTCCTATACCTCTCTTCGTTTTCAATCCTCCAAAGGGGGGCTGTAATTTGCCTGTCTCCTCCTGTCCCGGACCAAACCAGTCCGATGGCTGAATCTCCGGGAGCAACGGGTCCAGGTACGACAAGGCAGAAGGGTGAACCGACAAGAGTCGGAGCCCTTAGGCCCCACAGGACACAGTTGTCCGGCTTCAACGAGAATATCACTCACTCCTTTTCGACGGGGGTCGTCTGGACGGGAGTCCGGGGCGACCGGTCTGAGCTCGGATCGAGGTGCGTCCGGAAACATTCCTCTCAGGGGCGTCACCCGAGCCGGGTTCGGACTCAGAAGGGGGGGCGGGTGCCGCCCCTTCCCCGCGGGTGGAACTTGTCGACCGGGACGTCTCCAGTCGTGAGTCTTTTACTGGCACGGAGGGACGAGTCCTCCTTTCCTGTCTCACCTAAGCTCGTTGTCTTTCGGCCCTTCCCACGGGACTGAAACAAGGAAACGACACAGCCAGGAGTGGAGGATGTCGGTCGAACCTGCTGTACACTGGCGTAGACTGAACTCCCTCCAAGAGCTAGGGGTCGACGTCCCGACGCACCGGGGTACTGAGAGACGCAAATACCCAGAAGCCGAAAGAGGACGTCGAGTCGAGTGTCAATTGGTTTCGTTTAGAGAAGGTGTAGTCATAGAAGTACACGTTTTAATTTCCTCGTGGGGTGAACGGAGGGTCCCTACAACCCTCATTGACTGCCGTACTTGCTTCCATGGTGTGACCATCTTAACAGTAGACGGGACAATCAAGGACTCAGCTCCCCTTCTATATATAGTCTCGAATACCGTTTTAAGTTCACATGCCGGCCTAAATTTAGATAGTGTAAGCAAAGTGACTACCATCTTGGAAAAGGGAAAAAAACCTCATCCGAGAAGAAAAGGACTTTTGCTTTCGTCGTACGTTCGGGTCACGTCCTTGTCGAGAAGGACCCCAAATCGGCCTCGCCGTCGGACTCCTCCCGTAGGAGACGACGGAACGGCGGACCCCAGTGCGACCGGTGAGGGGCGGGGGGCCGGGGGCAGGAGACCCGGGACCCACGGGGGAGGAGACTCCGCGGAGGGAGAGGAGGGTGTCTGGAGGGCAGTTTTGGACGTCAACGGGACTCGGTGTCTGGACAGGAGTCCCTTTAAGTGCCCAACTTCAGAGGTTGGGACTGGTGGAGGGGTCCAGATAGACGCATATCTCCTCAGGCAGAAATTAGTCTTGTGTCCCCGGAGGGGCGGTGGGGGTCCGGCCGGCGGTTGGGACTGGGTAGTCCCGTCCGACGTGGCAGGTAAGACTTGGGACGTCCCAGAGGTCCGGCCAGGGGTGGGTGGTCGTGTGTCGGGAGTCCGGGGTGGACCGGGCGCCCGTGTCCCGGTCCTGAGGGAAACGCAAGAGGACGACTACCCGCCCCCACTTACCTCGTCGCGACCACGGCGGGTGACACCCGTGAGACTCGACCCACCTCCCACGCCAGGGCACGTCGCCCGTGAGGTCCGCTCGGAGGACGGAGGTGCCGGGAGGGCAGTGAGTCCTGTGCCTCCGGCAGGTGGACCGAGTTGGCTTGTCAACTAACGAAAGGTTATTAAACCAAATCTTAGACATTATTTAGTTTCCGGATTTGAAAAAGAAAAAAACGAACATTTAAACGAACCATTTAAACGACGACGTCTTTTACAGTAGATGAACATTTACAACAGGAGTCTTGGGCACCTCCTGTCTGTTGGGTTGGAGTCGGAAAGAATAAAGTCAGTCGGACAAGAGCTGTCACTTCTCCAGATCTCATTGGGGGCGGGGGCAGAAAGGGGTGTCGAGACGGCGGTCCTTGCGGACAGAACGCGGCCCGTCATGGCCCCTTGGGACAAACGGCTGGTCGGCTAGTACAAGTAGAGGGGCCGGTCGTTGGGGGGATCTCGGTTCGACCCCCTCGACCAGCACGACACGCCCCCAGCCCAGTGTGTCCAGGGAGCGGTCCGGTCGTAGAAGTAGCCTGGGAGGGGCCCTTCCTTCTTCCTCTGCCAGTTTATGGACAGTCTTTGTACCTAGGATCCATTCGTAGGCGTGCGCCCAAGGACCTCCTTCCCCCGCCGTGGAATACTTCAGTCTCGGAGGCAGGACGCCAGGACCCCCACTGCCGACCCCTCTCGTAGTCCGGACCACGTGAAGAGTGTAGTAGACGTAATTCTCCGGACATCAATTTCTTTAGTACACTAATGGTCGACAGTGTTCTGGTGGACAGACAGGTCCACTCGAGTGCCCCTGTTTCCTTCAGGAGAATCTGAAAACGGCGGACGGGAGGGACGAACGCACGTTCCGGGCCGGCCGGGCGGGGTGGGGGACGTCGAGGTGGCCTCCGGGTGACGGGGACGGCCGGTGGGCGACGGGGACGGTCGGCGGGACGAAACGCATGAGCGGACAGTACGAGTGTCACGACACAAAATGTCGTTTCGCTGGAAGCCGAAAATAAAGGTTTTCGACCATACACCGCACTTACACTACGTACATAGCCGCAGTCACAACGGCGCGACACGTTTCCGGGGGGTCCCTAAGACGCCCCCTCGCCCCTAGGGTCCACTCCGACCTCCGGCTGGGACCACCCCCCTCGCGACAGACAGGGGCCGAAACCCCCGGGGCCCTGTGGCCCTCCTTCCCCGCGTCCCGTCGCCTCGGCCGTCGCACGCTACGTCACCTCGGTTCACCTGCAGACTAGTCGCAGGCGCTCCGACCAAAGAGAGGGGACGAACCCCCTCGGCAGAAAGGGACACAGGACCTCCGACCTGCAGACTAGTCGCAGGCGCTCCGACCAAAGAGAGGGGACGAACCCCCCCGGTAGAAAGGGACACAGGACCTCCGACCTGCAGCCTAGTCGCAGGCGCTCCGACCAAAGAGAGGGGACGAACCCCCCCGGTAGAAAGGGACACAGGACCTCCGACCTGCAGACTAGTCGCAGGCGCTCCGACCAAAGAGAGGGGACGAACCCCCCCGGCAGAAAGGGACACAGGACCTCCGACCTACAGACTAATCGCAGGCACTCCGACCAAAGAGAGGGGACGAACCCCCCCGGTAGAAAAGGGACACAGAAGTGCACCGAGAGGGAGCACAGGGGTAGAGAAGAAGAAGACTCCTGCGGTCATTGACCTAGTCCCGGGTAAGAGTACTGGAGTAAAATTAAATCACTGGAGAAGTTTCCGGGAAAAAGTTTTGTGTCAGGGTAAGGTTCCAGGACCTCCAAGCCAGAAGCTGGACACCCGAAACACCTCCAAGTTGGGGACTGTGACCTAATGGGTAAAGTCGTGAAAACTGGTTCGACGAGTACACCGAAGAATCTACAGAGGGAGAGGCGGACTCAAAGAAAGAGTCGGAAGGAGGCCAAGTGAAAAGAACAGAGATTTGGGGTTTGAGGACCGAAGAGAGTGGGGTAGGATCTACAATGGGAAGTTGTGGTCCTAACGGAACCCCAGTGTCTGGTCATGGGGGCAGCCAGTCGAGTCGCCGCCGTAATCTAATCTTTATTTCACGTGTTATTTACATTACACGAACTTGGTAGGGTTTTGGTCGTGGGGGGGGAGGTGGTCAGACGCCTTTTTACCAGAAGGCACTTTGACCAGGGGTCACGGTCCAGTCCCTGACGACCAAATTCTAACCGTCCCCGGCACAAACAAGGCCACCGCGAGTAAATATTATTGGTGCGAGCACTTCTAGAACATTTACCGGTCACCAGGAGGAAACTATATCCTAGAAAGTGAAAGACCACGTGTCAGTAAACAGTAGACGGACCTTTGATTGAAGTTTTGTGGATACCAACATCGATGTCAGGTCTTCGGTTGTCTCCGACAAATGAGAAAAGGCGTACGGTTTTTATGTTGGAAGTTTTGTAGGATACAAGAGTTTGTCTCCAAAAACAAAACAAAACAAAGTAAAAAAATTCTTTTGACGCACATAGTTTTACTATGGTTGACCTCTGGCCTTGACACGAAACCTTTCTCAGAGGGAGTCGACTGCCCTGACGCGTGTACCGACTATAGTTGTCAGGGTGCCTGTCGATTAGAAAGGTTTCGGACGCCAGCACGTCCCCCGGTCTCCGCCCAGACGTGAGAATGACAAAGGTCCAAGCCCTTGAGCCGGCCGGGGAAGGATCGCGACCACACAGAGACACGTGTGTGACACACGTACAGTCGACGGCCGGACCGAGGGGGTCCCCAGACCGGTGCACCGGGGGGACGACCACCCAGGAGTCCTCCGTCTGCGGATGGACGAGCTCCGGGCCTAACAGTACAGGTGGCCGGGAAACCGTAAGAAACTCAGAGTCTCGACTTCGACGCCCGGGCGGAAAGACAAAGAAAGGAGAGGGCATTGAGTACAGGACAAAGACTGAACAGTGACGAGTGTGGTAGACGCTCACGGGAACCGTTGTAGGCCCATAACACACAGGACCTTAGGAACCGAGAGGCGTACGACTTTAGGAGTGGGTATTGTAGTCAGGGGACGGTCACGCGCGACCCAGGAGACCGACAGAGGGATCGGAGCAGCATGCTCACAATGTGTGAACTTTTTACACACAAGACAGTCACACATACGTAGAGGGAGACTAACCTCGAGGTCGAAACACGGCCACTTCCTCTAAAGTAAGGCGCGGAGAGGTGCACACGTGTCTGGATGTCTCGTGTGTCAGATCTAGCAGTGGAAAAGGCGCACACAACCAGCGAGTCAGCACAGGCTGGGAAGCACTTGGGTACCTGACATGGGGGGCCTGAGGAGACAGGTACCCTAAGGGGTCCGCTCTCATGCACTCACCCAACAGTAAAGAGGAGGTCCCGTAGAAGGGCTGGGTCTCTAGCTTGGGTCCAGACGACGGAACATCCGACTAAGGAACAAGAGACTGGTCCATTGTGCAGTGGACCAAGAGAGACCTGGATCACGTCAGTGAAGACATGGACTGTCCCACTACCTGTCCCACTAGCCTCCTCTGTCGCGTCCGCACACCTGAGGGAGGGAGGCGTCCCGTCACAGGTCCCCCTCTGTCGCGTCCGCACGCCTGAGGGAGGGAGGCGTCCCGTCACAGGTCCCCCTCCGTCGCGTCCGCACGCCTGAGGGAGGGAGGCGTCCCGGTCACAGGTCCCCCTCCGTCGCGTCCGCACGCCTGAGGGAGGGAGGTGTCCCGGTCACAGGTCCCGGTGCCCCGGGTCCGAGTGGTTGTGTCCCTTCAGTAAGGGCGAGGAAGTCGTCTCTTCGCAGAAGAGAGAACTTCTGACAAGAGGAAGGGTAATCGAAAGTAGTATTTGTGAAGGTCTCTTATGAAATAAGAGTTTTACAACACTTTAATTTTAATTTTGGTGCAATTTCGTGGTTGAATTTACAGTAAAACACTATTTAATACTTTTCGTCCTGAGTTTAAAATAGTTGATTTAAACAAGGTTGATCTTATAGTCTACTACACACTCGATCTTAGGGACTCTGAATAAAATAAGTTTGACGAAAATTTTAGAAATTTTGTCGAAAAATCTAAACATTAAACGGAAGGTTTGGTTTCTAAGATTCCAACAAAAAAAAAATTCATGGAACGTAAATAAGGATATAAGATACCCCAGAAACAAAAACGTCCGGATTATCTCAGTTTCCGAAAGGATCACTGAGTCTGCCATTTCTTAGGCGGACGGTTACGTCCTCTGTGCCCAAACTAGGGGTCCAGTCGTTCTAGGAGACCTCTTCCTTTACCGTTGGGTGAGGTCATAAGAATGGACCCTTTAGGGTGTGAGTCTCCTCGGACCACCCGATGTCAGGTACCCCAGCGTTCCATAGCCTGTTCTGTCCTGTTGAGTTGTCGTGGCTCGTTACCTCAGCGTGACCGACCTGCTCATCCTCCTTCCCCCCGGCAACCGTGGTGGGAGAGCCACCTCCCTTTCGCCTGTGAAAGTGGCACTCGAGTGTAGGCTCGTGACACTCGGTAGTCTATCCGGAAAATAGGGAAGTAACATAGAATCTTTGTCACTGGGTCACATAAAATCACAAAAGAATTTTTTTTTTTTTTGACAGTGTGGTAGGAGGGTGGTGGACCACAACGACCGGATCTTGTCGCACTTGAATTCGGTAGAGGTGAAGCCCGAGGTGTGCACTTTGGATTCGGTACTAGTCAGTGGACGAGACTCGTCTTCGAGTGTAACCGGCTCGGCGGAAGACGGCTCCGGTGGCCTGGCCAGGGCTGACACAAGGGTTCGGTAAGGGGTCCCAGACGAAAGGGACTTTGTCGTCGTGTGAACCCGGTTCTAAGAACTACTTAGTAAGTTGGTCTCCCCCTCACCCCTAAAGACTCTCTCTCGTGTGAACACCTCGAATTTATACATACCTTTATTTGTCCTTTTGTTTTGAGTCTAAGGGCCGTGGTCCTCCGTCTTTCAATGGAAGTGGACTAGAACCACGCTGACTAATGGAAGACTTCGTGAAGGGTCCTCAATCCGAGGGGCGTGGGGTGTCTCGTGGCAAGGACAGAATACCCAGTTCCTTGTTGTCCAGACCCCAAGGGACGACCGTACCCCCGACCGTCCCCCGTGCCCCGCAGGTAGCTCCCAGTCACCGGACTCGACACTGGTAAAAGGGAGGAAAATAGGGGAGGACAGAATAGTCCAACTCGAACCGGAAAGAGTATTCTGTAAAGGTTAGAGTCCGCGGGAAAGGTCGGACCCGATGCAAGTTCACTATTTTGTATGTAAAATACGACAACACCCTTGTACTATATTATTAGAGTTGTCGGAACGGTTTTTTTTTTCAGAGCGGAGCCGTACTAAAGGAGTATTGAATATTTTGTCGTAAACTAAACTCACAGAGGGGTACAGTCACAAAAGTCCTTTTTCCAGGGACTATCACATGCCCGGAACACGCACGACCGTCCGAGGGACGGCGGACCTCCTCGCTCGGCTCTCGTCGGGTCTCGACGTACGAGACGTGCCCCGCAAACAATGTCGGGACCTGACTACCAAACGACTAGTGCAGCTCAGACAGTCCCCAGGAGCCTCGCAGAGTCCGGTGCAGAGGTGACATGTCCAATCCTTGGTCTGTACCTCTCCACTACATCTGTTTGTCGTCTTATAAGAAGACGAGATTTCTCCTTCCGACAAGACTTTGGACGTGGTCGCGTTCACCCGACCTTCTGTGACGCAAGTCCACCTTATCCGGGCAGGGCTTTCTGTCCGCGGTGCACTGAGGTCGGAATCCTCAGTGGACTCGTATTCGTTCGAGTATCCCTGTCTTTATGTCTCCAATTGAGTCGGACCTTCCCCTCCCCTTTCCTTACCCCTCAACGACAAATTACTTGTGTTTCTACTGCAAACCCTAACATTCTTTGAGGACCTGTCCCCGCGACCAGCACCACCGTGTCACTTCACTCACACGAATAACGGCGACTCGGCACATGAGTCTTGTCAAATTTACCGTTGAAAGTCGAGTACAGACAGAGTGGTGTTTTTTTTGTGGTAGAGGGGAATCTATTAAAATTGTTTTCAAAATGGTTTGTAGAGTTTAGTGACGTCCTGTTTTTCTTTTCTCTTCGATAAAGTAGAGTAAAATGTGCCGATCGGGTTTGAGTAAACACTTCTATCTATATTTTTAGGTTTTATTTTATAACCGCTTAATTTAAATCGTCATACAATTCTTTGTATATTAGTCCATTTCAAATCGACTTATTACATCTTTGTTTATAGTAATTTAGAAAAGAAGATCAGGTAACTAACAAGAGTCGTCTACAACTTTCGCAATCTCTTTTAGGTCATGGGTGAGTACTAATTTTTGTTATTGTTGTTGTTAATCCTTATTCTCTTGAAAGGATTTACTACTCCTCATATTTTTTTGAATGTTGTATAAACGGATACTATGTCATATATGTATCTTTTTAACTTCTCTCAGTTCTTTACCAATATTAGTTAAGTCGTTCTAAGAATTCTATGTGAATGATTTTAGTAGTCGTAAAGGTACGGGTCCTTATTTATATTTTACATATCTTTTTTATCACTTGAGTTCCGATCGGGACACTATAGAAAAGTGAGTGTATAGAACCCATCTTTCCTTTTCAACAGTACGATCCTTATTTGATCGGTCAGAATAGATTCTGTCGTGTTTAAGAATGACATGGGAACCAATTCATAGTCTATTCACTTGTGGAGATGGGGTTATAGTCTCGTCTTTTTTTCTAACTCTGGACGATCCAATCTGACAGAGGAGGTCTGTGAGACGTGCCGTAGTCCAGTAAGTAAGTGGGTCAAACACAAACAACTCGTAGAAGGCACACGGTTCGTACAAGAACCGTGAGGACCTTATCGTCCACCGTTCCGTCTATGTCGGGAACGAGAAACCCCCGAATGGGAGATTTCTGCTGTTCTCTTGTAAAAGATTTTAGGACCACCACTATTTATGATACTTCTTTTGTCCAACCTTACACCTCTCTGGCACTCGACCCGAGGAGCGGCACCGGCCTACCCGAACACACCGCGATTCCCTTGTCAATCCCAGTTCCACTCTCCACCCGTCTCCGGCACCTAGGTCCCCTACTGCCCCTCCTCCGCCGCCTCGGACTCGGGTGTCCGGTGCACCTGTCGCCAGTCGACACACCACAAACAAGATTCTTACTCGTCTTCAGTGGTCTCCTAAAATTCTTTCCCTTTACCCGAGGCTCTGCATAAAAATTTCTCTTCGGTCTCTCCGAATCCGAGAATGTCTCTAAGTCCACTAGCCACCACCACCAATCCTGGTCCCATTATCACTACCTCCACTACCCTTCGACAGTCTACAATTTACTTTCACGACTCAGGTTGACGTGGGAGACCGTCCAACCTGCGACACGGTACACTCCTGTCTCTCCTCCCCTTCCCGTTAGGATCTGAACCTGAGGCTCACGGGCCCTCCTGCCACTCCCGGACCCTGAGCCCTAGGTACCTCCTCGTCTCTTCCCGGACCGAACAAGTCTTCTCCTCTGTCGCACACCCGCCCGTCTCTGCGAACCACACCCAGGTCTCCCTCTGCGTCCGGCCCGAGTCGTAGTCTTTCCTGAACCGCTGGAAGTCGTGGACAGTCCCTGGGAGTGAGGCGTGTCGTCTCTCTTCTTTCACAGTGCACTTACACAATCAGCCAGTCAACACAACTCGAGACACTGGGGCACCTGACATCGAGCGGTCCGAGGAGACAGGTACCTTAAGAGGTCCGTTCTTATGACGTTACCCAACGGTAAGGGAAGAGGTCCCCTAAAAAGGGTTGGTCCCTAGTTTGGGTGCAGAGGACACAACGTCCGTCTGAGAAGTGGTAGACTTGGTGGTCCCTTCGGGACGTCAGTGCTCGACTGGGGAATACATGTCTATGGACCGACGTGTCTGGGACGGTAAAGGGTCGGGATTTTAAGCACCGAGTAAAACAGTTCTATTTCGAGGACGCTCCCGGGACTCCCAGGGGTTTGAGATGTGTGTCCTGGTGTAGACCGACAACCGTTGGCCTCAGAATCAAGTTTATTTCACTGAATAGGCGGGGTGGGAATTTTTTTTCTTTTTCGTGACCGTCGTACAACTAAACTGTAGGGTTCGTGTGCTGGTGTGTCTTCGTGCCGGTCACTTGAACTCGCACACGTGTATTGCACAAGGTTCTGGCTAGACGACTTTTGTTCGTTTTGGACCCAAAGAGAGAAAGGTCAACGTCAAAGTACCCTCGGCGAACACGCACTAGACAGGGGAGAGTCGACCGCCCCGGACCGTGACGTGCGCGTAGACAGAACACCAGTGCAAAATACCCCACAAACTACTGGCATGTAGACTGTACTGTAAACTTAAACCCCTGCACCGTCAGAAGTCTACGGTTTACTTGAACCTGTCTTTAGGGAGAGGGGCCCACACAAATGTCAACCCTTGCACCTCGACCCTCCGCGGGGGACCAGTGAGCCGACGGGGAGTTCACGAGGGGACGGGGTTGGCGCTAGCGGTGGTACGTGGGAGTAGGGACGGGTCGCCAGGTCCCCGCTTGGGGAACCCGTCGTGGCAGGGTCTCCCGCCTCCCCAATCGGTGTCTGAAAGGACACCGAAGACAAAATAGAATTAAATTTCGACCTAGGAAGAGGTCGGTTATAAAAAAACGGACGGTGTTATCTACCTGCCTATACATCTCACTGTGAACTAAAGTACCAGTTCCTTCAGTCTGTCGTCTCTTTACGTATTTTAGGGGTTTAGGTTGATGGGAAGGGATTTCGTCGATGTGATGTCTGGTTCGACAGAGAAAGTCCAAATTGTATATAAATGTATCTTTATTTACATATATTTGTGTACGTAACTCCCAAACAAGAGGTATTTGCCTCTTAGTGTGTCAGTACTCGAAAATAGGTTGAGACCCAGATCTTCCAGGAAGGTAAAAGTACGTTAACGAAGTAAGAAAATTGGCAGTCTCCACGACACTAATTAAATATGTGAGGAATGTTAAACTACGACGACGACGCAGCGAAGTCAACACAGGTTGAGACACGCTGGGGTATTTGTCGTCGGGCGGTCCGAGGGGGCAGGGACCCTAAGAGGTCCGTTCTTGTGACCTCACCCAACGGTAAAGGAAGGGGTCACGTACTTTCACTTTCACTTCAGTGAGTCAGCACGGGCTGAGAATCACTGGGGTACCTGACGTCGGATGGTCCGAGGAGGTAGATGCTAAACTATAAACCCCAATAAAGGTGATAAAGACTATAACATTTGACATACACACACACAAGATCAACCTCACTAAGTTTAAGTTAAAATTCTCTGGTAGAATTCGAGACCAATCAGAGCGGGTTAGGGTCTGTCCTCATAAAAACATTTTATCTAAGTACCTACCCCTTAATGACTTTGGACCCCACACACAGGAAATTTAAAACTACGTGTGTCGAAGTGACCCAACGTGAGATTGTCATGAAACTATAAGGATAAAGGGTGTGGGAGTGGTCAAGGTCTGAAATTGGTACAAAAGTGATAGACCACTGGAGCAATGAATTCCGCATACGACTAATGACTCAAGGAGCAGTCGTGCCTCGTCCCTGAGCGTCGAGGACTTGACGACAAGAACAGGGGACGGACGAAAATGTAGTCCGACAAAGAGAAAAGGTGTAACGAAATGTGACTAACAAATTATATTTGAGATTGGAAAACACTATTTGTATTTTAGGAGAGTTGAACAGAGAGAGATAAATATACCACAAAAGACACCCAAAATGAAAAATTAATAATAAGACCTACCATGTTTTATGGAGAGAAGGAGGTGTCGTGCATTTGACTCCAAAGTGAATCTTTCGAAAGGGACGGGACTCGAAAGTGGATCAGAGGACAGAGAATTACGAGAATGTGAGAAAT
This sequence comes from Capra ibex, assembly GCA_006410555.1. Lineage (NCBI taxonomy): Eukaryota > Metazoa > Chordata > Mammalia > Artiodactyla > Bovidae > Capra > Capra ibex. Next base: position 34,546,120 of record SJYO01030260.1, on the reverse strand, counting down.
TACAAATCTCGTAATTAGGTAGACATAAGTAACACCCTATGTTCCTTAGTAGAGTAGAGAGATTGTCGAATAGCAAGAAGTGCCTACAAATAAAAAAAACGTACGCCCTAGAATCAAGGGGCTCGTCCCTTCGCACCTCAGGATTGGTGCCCCGACAGTCCTTAAGGGAGGTGACCAAATATTACGGTGGACCTTGGTAGAGAATTTGAGGGTGTATACGTACCCAGTCAAAGACCCAAAACAAGAATAGGTGACTAGACAAATAGACAAGACACAAGTAATATATGACCTAAAAATCTAACCCATCCTTTCTCGCAGTAGGATAAACGTCAGAAGAGACCGAAAGTTTTTACTGTAGGACAGTCTTTAGTCACATTTTTTACCTTAGTTACCCCAAAAATGTTGGACCTTCTTATATACCTAATAACATATTGGTTCCGATCCCTTGGAAAAGATGGACACTAAGTTTCAGGCCTACGTTATTTTCTGACCATATTAAACTTATATATTCATTTTTAAAGATATTCTTTTCAATTTTGTGTTCATTGTTTGACTCTCTTTCACATACATTATGCATAGTACTTATTTCCCGATTGTAATTTTATACAGTATTGTCAGGGATTGACATAACACCTTAATTCACCACATACACCATAGTCACTATTAACAAGGTCAGGGTGACATGTGTAATGTAAATATATTACACATACTCGAGATATTGTTTATCATTACTAGGAGGGAAGACACTAAGTCAAGGGTCGAGTCTGGTGGACACTCCTCCACGTAAGTAGAACCTCCCGAGACTAATTTAAGACCCCGTGACGGAACTCGATGTTGATTCTACTCGACAAAAAAAAAAAAGAAGGTAAAACAAAACAAAAACAAAATGAGTATTTTATTCGGGTAAAAAAGACGAAACTTAGAGTTTTGGTAGTGTCGAAAGGTACAAGACAACAAGTAGTAGGACTGGAGAATTTCAGGAAGTCTGTGTCAACAAGTGGGTGACCTATTACAACGGCAGTCATTCAATTGAAGCAGTCAGTCAGTCGCGACTGGTGGGTGACGTGCGGAGAGAGTAGGGTTGTCGTCGTCTTCCCAGTCCCCGTCAGTCGAGAGGTCACGACTCTCGTGTCCCGACGACCTCGGCCGACGTCCGGGTGGACACGACCGGGGGAGAGGACGTGGACCCCGACCAGGGTCCGGTCCCGCGAAGGACACCAAGAGTCTTTTGTCAATACGAGACGGGACATGGTCCCTCACGAACGGTATCGTTCTACTCTTAAACTCAGAGGAAACAGTACCTGACAGGTGACCTTGCGAGGTGGTACTTCCCGTACAGGTTCACACGACGCAGATTCTTCTGCACCTAAGGTTCGCAAACTTTACAACGACCACGCCGAATCCTCGACTTGAGAAGTACAGTGAAATACAATAGGACGAAGTGAAATTAATCCGTGCACACGGTAACACCTGTGTGTACACACCTAGTACTTCGGGTCCTGGTGACTTCTAAAATGTATGCAAATCATATAGACACTATTCCAACCTTCTCCTTTACCGGTGGGTGAGGTGATGAGAACGGACCTCTTCTGGTACCTGTCTCCTCGGACCACCCGATGTCAGGCACCCCAGCGTCTCTCAGCCGGTGTCGACTCACTGATTGTGATGACATTCCAAAAACAGAATGGCATACGCCCGGTAATGGTCACGATTGACGAAGAGAGGGAGATCTAAGCTAGTCAGTCGTGTTCTAGACACGGAGACTCTTGGTGGACGACGGCACTACGTCTGCGGAAAGTCGGGTGTCGTCGACGCTTGTCGGGTGGTGAGCAGGAGCCGGTGTCTTTCCTACGGAAGCATGCAGTAGTGCAGACACGCACACACGCCACATACTTCTTCGCGGAAGTACACCGAAAGACTGCAGACTGACACACAGAGTCTCTTCATGACTGGGGGGGACAACCCGGAAAAGATGTATTTGGGTCAGACACACAGGGTCTCTACTGGTATTACTTCAGGGTCTTAAACAGTAACTTCGTGGCATGACAATTTATTTCCACCTTTAATTTAACACAAATAATTACTCTTGTTTCTTGGGGACTCGAAGAACCAACAGTAGACGATCCATACTTCCTACGACCAGACAATAGTGTCAATGTGGAATCCAGGGACTCTAAGGAAAGTTCTGTTAATTACTCCTGTCCACAGTCCTCGACATTAATTACTAATAATCGCGGGACCTTCAGCGGGACCGAAGACGCTCGAATCAAAGACCGCTCCTCTCGTGGTGGGCGGTGTCTGGTCCCAGGGGTGACCGGAGGTCCTACGGGCGGCAGGGGACCTCCTCTACCCCTAAGCCCTACTTAAGATGTGTGCGCCGACGAGTCGAAGAGAGTCTCTCTTTCCGAGTTGTCTCGTTCCGACGTCCACGACGATGTTACGGGAGTACTAAGACAAGGGAGCACAATGAGTAGAGTCGACGCTAAAGATGGAGTTTATTTATAACACACGTACGTACGATTCAGCGAGACTCACTGGGATACCTGACATCGGGAGAGTCCGAGGAGACAGATACCCCTAAGAGGTCCGTTCTCACGACCTCACCCGACGGTAAGGGAAGAGGTCCTCTTAGAAGGGCTGAGCCCCTAACTTGGGTGTAGAGAATACAGAGGACGCAACCGTTCGTCCAAGAAATGGTGATCGCGTTGGATCCTTCGGGGTTTATTTATAGTCCAGAGTCGTTTATGTTCCCTAGATGCAGATCTTATTTGGAATCTCTTTCCGTTGTTGTTACGGGTACCTTTATTCCTTCGCAAAAGAGAACCACATTTGTATCGTATACGGGGTCCGGGGAGAATTGTGACGACGGGTCGTTGGAACTCGGAGTCGTGACGAACCGTTCGGACCCAGGAAGGAGGGAGGTGTATGCGGGACAAAGTGCTACAGCAGGTGATGTAGGACCCGAACCGATGAAACCCCGAGTCCATAGTTATGAAACCGTCTCGAGGAGACTGTGGTCGTCAAGGACCGTTGACTGGTTTTTACACGACTGAGGGTCACCCCTGTTCGGTACCTCTTGAAGTAGGGGGTCGACACCCCGGTGTCTCCCGGTGGGTCTGTTGCACAGGCGGGTCCGGACGTAGGATTGTCGACTCAGGACCAGGGACTACGACGGACGGTCGTCGGTGAATCCTAAGAGAAAGATTTTCGACAGGGAATCCTCCAGTGAACGAATCTTAAAGGTGATTCGTAAAACATACACCATAGAACAAATTAGGAGGGTCGTTAGGATTTTCAATCAATGATGTTCAAACGTGGGGATTGGGTTTGTGTCTCCTGATTTTCACAGAGTCTTAAGACTTAAAAAAAATTAAAACTTTCCATACACCGAGAGTGGTGAAGATAAGTTGTAATATAGTCTCTAAGATGACTTTCCTCCTCCGGTCTTTTCCCTAATTTCAGTATGTCTGACCTTTACTTCATTTTCATAGAGTCTAGTGTATATGATGTACATCCTTTGTTATTCCTTAATTTTTTTCTATTAAGTTTTACCTTAATTCTTATGTTGAGATAAACGTTATAGTAGATTTTTATTTGATTCTTATTTGAATATGACTTTGGATGTTTTTGTAAAGACCCTCTTTAATTTCTAGGTTCATTAACCTCTTTATATGGTTCTACCTAATCTTCTGATAAGTATTCTCCCGATTAAAAGGAGTTTTAACTAAATATATTACATTAGTAGTTTTACGGTCAACAAAAAAAATGTCTTGAACTTTTCGATTGTGATTTTACATATACTTTTACGTTTCTTCCTTCATTAAAGAATCTTTTTCTTGTTTCATCTAAATGTGATGGACCAAAGTTTTAAATGACCGTATTTCCATCTTACGTTTAGTTCTCTTCTCTGATCTCTTAGATCTATATTTGGGGTACGATACCAGTGGACCAAAGTTGTTTCAACGGTTCCGTTAAGTTACGTCATTCTATCCTTTTTTTTATATATATATAGGAATAGAGTGTACGTTTTTCCTTCACGTGTCTCTAGGGGTGGAGTGTGGTGTGTGTCACTTGAGTCTCTCCGGTCTCGACTGAGCCCCAAACAGTCGGCGTCGTGATGCCCGTAAAGGTTGTCCTTCTAAGACACGAGACTTCCGACAAGACCCGTGACGCCATGCACCTCGGGGTAGTGATCGGAGACAATCTACGGTGACCGTGTGAGGTGGTCGACACGGGGGGGTCTGACAGAAGTCCATAGGGGTCTACACGAGACCTCTGGTTTTGAAGGGTCGACTCTTGGTGACTGGATTTTAACAATTTACAGATCTTCTTTTGTCGTCCGTTAGCACTTTCCAATCGTCCCTAAAGGGTGCACACTGTGACTCCCGCGTTAAGTATGTTTTTATTTTACTTGACCTGGAGCAGTTTTCATGTTCGAAACGACAAACTTTCTTTGGTAAATCCTTTCATTTTCTGTTCAGTGTCTGATCCGTTTTATAAAAGTTTTGTATAGACTACTTCCTTGGTACAGGTCTGATACATTTCTCGAAGATAGGTCACCGCCTTTAGTTTGGTTATGACATTTCGTTAGTAGGAAGTTAATTTTTGTCTATTTACTTTTCGTTTGTTCTTCTGACGGGTTTTCTGTAAAGTGTGTCTCGTACGTCTGATTCATGTATTGTGAGCCGTAGTCACCAGTAATCTACGTTTCGCTTTCGTGCGCCCCTACGGCGATACGCGGCAGTCCTTGCCGACGTCGGTTCTTGACTGTTGCGTTCTCGCTGGTCGTGCACGTCTCGGATCCTGAGTGCGCGACGACCACACCGACACAGTAAGTCGTCAAAGGAAACTTTTGCTTTGTATGTGAATGCACATTAGGTCGTCGAACTGAGGATCCACACGTGGGCTCTCTTGACTTTCACACCGACGTCTTCCTGAACGTGTGTTTGCAAGTGTCGTTGCACTAAGTGTGGTCGGCTTTCGATCCTCGTCAGGTAGTCGACTACTTACCCATTTGTTTTGGACGCTATAGGTGTGGCGTCTAGTGATGAGCCGCTACGACGACGACGACGACGATTCAGCGAAGTCAGCACAGGCTGAGACACGCTGGGGTATCTGCCGTCGGGTGATCCGAGGCGGCAGGGACCCCAAGAGGTCCGTCCTTGTGACCTAACCCAACGGTAAAGGAAGAGGTTACGTACTTTCACTTTTCATTTTCACTTCAGCGAGTCAACAGGGGCTGAATCGCTGGGGTACCTGACGTCGGATGGTCCGAGGAGACAGGTACCTAAAAGGTCCGTTCTCATGACCTCACCCCACGGTGACGGAAGAGGCTGAGTCGTTATTTTTTGTCGTTTGTTAACTATCTCCGTCGTTGCACTTGGTAGGGGCTCTTGTCCCTTCCTCTTTCTTCGCTCTGAGGTTTCTGATACACGACACACTAAGGTGAATCTATTGCAAAGAGCCCTCCCTTCTTGATATCTGTCTTTTGTCTAGACACTAAAGGACGATGACCCCAATCTTTACCCTTATCTGTCGTCTGTAAAACCCCACTATCCTTATAAGATTTTGAGCTAACTAAAACCAGTATGTTGACATAGGTAAATGATTGTAGTAACTTGTCATGTAAAAGACACCATTCAAAATGTCTCACACTTAATATGGAGTCATTTCAATAACCGAGTCATCCATTTCTTAGACGGATGTTACGTCCTCTGGGTCCAAACTAGGGACCCACCCCTTATAGGAGACCTCTTCCTTGACCGTTGGGTGAGGTCAGAAGAACAGACCCTCTAGGGTACCTGTCTCCTCGGACCATCCGATGTCAGGTACCCCAGTACTTCTCAGCCTGTGTTGAATCACTGATTTGGTGGTGGCTTCAATAATTTTATTTTTTAAAAATTTTCGATGTACCGTTGGAACCTCGACACGGACAGTCTATACTGGAAATTCTTTCTTAGAAAACAAGTCGACCTTACTTTTCGATTGACGACCAGCGTGGAATTTCTGGGTGGAGTCGAAAGTCTGGTTCCGGTGCGGGAAGGACCCACCAGCCGCGGGTCGCCCACAACCCCCCGGACCGACGAAGAGGGCTATTTCGGAGAGCCGGAGGTCCTCGGGGGCAGAGGTCGACGTCGCACCGGCTCCGAGAGGGACGGGCGGGGAGGAGGACAGTCGACGCAGTGTTCGAGAGAAGAACCCTAGGACGAAGGACAGGAGAAATGTCAGGCGTGCTCAACAAGGGTTGTTTGAGAGACGCGGGTGGTCAGTCGGGGGGTGGGGCGCCTGAGGGGACTGTCACTCGTGCCACGACGGACACCGGGGTGGGGGCTCGGGAACCTCCGGCGTCAGAGGGCAAAAACGGTACTATGTTTGGTGCACCTCACCCTGTGTGCCGACCAGCAGAGTGTCTGTGAGCCCAGTCTAAAAACGGACAGAAAGTCTTTTGGAGCTAAAGTCACGGAAACCTAAGCTGTCAACGTCTGGCCCCTGGCACCCCGAAGGCAGTAATAGACATCTATGAGACGAAAGGTCTCTAGTGTAGTGAAGATCTCTTCTTTCGGTGGCTTTCGTCTCTTCCCGAGGTCTGCCCTGTGCCCTCAGGGACGTGTCTTGACGGTCGAGCAGTCCGAATGGCCACGTCGAGACTCTTGCAGGCTGCCTACCCATTACTGGACCCAAATTTCACAAATGAACACCTACCTGGATCTTTAACAGTATGACCCACTTCAGTCTGTTTTCTCTTTATCACATACTGTAGGGAATGTACACCTTAGATTTTTCTTCAATGTGTCTACTTAAATAAGTTTTAGTCTCTCTGTCCTGTGTCTCTCGGAGTGTCTCTTGTTTGAATGTCGAGGGGCCCCCCTCTTCTACCCCTCCCCTATCAATCCCTCAAACCCCGACTGTACATGTGAGACGAAATAAATTTTACCTATTACTTGTTCCTGGACGACCTGTCGTGTCCCTTGAGACGAGTTACAATGTACCGTCGGACCTAACTTTCCCTCAAACCCCCTCTTATGTGCATATATGTACCGACTCATGGAAGTGACAGGTGGAATTTGATAGTGTTGTGACAATTCAGTGACAAAAAAACAACAACAAGTCAGTGATTCATCACAGGTTGAGAAACGTTGGATACCTGACATCGTACGTTCCGGAGTAACAGGGGATGACAGAGAGTCTCCACCGGGTTCAAGTACAGGTAACTCAGTCACTACGATAGGTTGGCAAGTTATAGTGTCATTGGGTTCAGACACGGAGTTACGGTTTCTTCGACTTCAACTTACTAAGATACTTCTGGATGTTCTGGAAGACCTTGATTGTGGTTTTTTCTCAACAAGAAAAGTAGTATCCCCGGACCTTACGTTTTCATCCTTCGGTTCTCTGTCCACCCAATTGTTCGTTCAAATCGGGACCTCATGTTTTACTTCGTCCTGTTTCCGATTGTCTCAAAACGGTTCTCTTGTACCAGCATTGTTTGTGGGAGAAGGTTGTTACTAAGATGTGTGCCTGTAGTGGTCTCCTTTTCACTTTCACTTCAACGAGTCAACACAGGCTGAGAAACGCTGGGACACCTGACATCGGGTGGTCCGAGGAGGTAGGTACCCTAAGAGGTCCGGTCTTATGGCCTCATCCAACGGTGAAGGAAGAGGTCCCCTAGAAGGGCTGGGTCCCTAGCTTGGGTCCAGAGGACGTAACGTCCGTCTGAGAAACGTCGGTTTCTAGTTCTTCGAGATATGTCAGTCGTTTTTGTTCTGGTCTTCGACTGACACCGAGTCTAGTACTTGAGGAATAGGTTTTAAGTCTAAATTTAACTTGTTTCATCCCTTTTAGTAATCCGGTAAGTCCATACCGGATCTAGTTTAGGAAATAAAAAGTCGAAATGTGACCTCCATTGTTTATCTAAGTTCCCGGATCTAGACCATCTCTCTCACGGACTTCTCGATGCCTGCCTCCAAGTACTGTGACATGTCCTCTGCCACTAGTTTTGGTAGGGGTTCTTTTTCTTCACGTTTCTCCATTTTGCTAACAGACTCCTCCGGAATGTTTGTCGACTCTTTTCTTCTCTGCACTTTCCGTTTCCTCTTTTCCTTTCTATATGTGTAAACTTACGTCTCAAGGTTTCTTGTGGTTCCTCTCTATTTACTTGTTACGCTTCTTTATCTCCTTTTGTTATCTTACCCCTTCTGATCTCTAGAGAAGTTCTTTTAATCTTTACGGTTCCCTTGCAGTACGTTTCTACCCGAGTTATTTCCTGTCTTTACCATACCTGGATCGTCTTCGTCTTCTATATTTCTTCTCCACCGTTCTTATGTGTCTTGTTGATGCGTCTCTCCAGAGTTACTGGGTCTATCGGTGTTACCCCTCTCGTGAATGTATCTTGTGCTGCAGGACCTCACAGTACAGTTCACCCGGAATCCTTCGTAGTGACGTTTGTTTTGATTGCCTCCACTACCTTAAGGTCAATTCGATAAAGTTTAGGATTTTCTACTACGACACTTTCACGACGTGAGTCATACGGTCGTTTAAACCTTTTGAGTCGTCACCCGTGTCCTGACCTTTTCCAGTCAAAAGTAAGGTGAGGTTTCTTCCCGTTACGGTTTCGTACAAGTTTGATACCGTGCTAATGTGAGTAGAGTGTGTGATCGTTCCATTACGAGTTTTAGGAAGTTCGATCCGAAGTTGTCATGTACGTGGTTCTTCCAGGTCTACATGTTCGACCTAAATTTTCCCTTTCCTTGGTCTCTAGTTTAACGGTTGTAGGTACCCTAGTATCTTTTTCGTTTTTTTTCAGGTCTTTTGTATATGAAGACGAAACAACTGATACGATTTCGGAAACTGACACACCTAGTGTTGTTTGACATCTTTTAGGAATTTCTCTACCCTTATGGTTGGGTGGAGACGGAGGACTCTCTAGACATACGTCCAGTTCTTCGTTGTCAATCTTCGTCTGTACCTTGTTGTTTGACCAAGTTTTGACCCTTTCCTGTTGCAGTTCCAACAGATGACGGTGGGACGAACAAACTGACGATATGTCTCACGTAGTACCCTTTGCGACCCGACGTACTTCGAGTTCGACCTTAGTTCTAACGTCTCTCTTTATAGTTATTGGATTCTATGCGTCTACTGTGGTGGGATTACCGTCTTTCGTTTCTCCTTGATTTCTCAGACAACTACTTCCACTTTCCCATCTCACTTTTTGGACCGAATTTTAAGTTACAAGTCTTTCACTTCTCGTACCGTAGGACAGGGTAATGAAGTACCGTTTATCTGCCCCCCTTTTTATCTTCGTCACTGTCTCATATAAAAGAACCGAGGTTTTAGTGACGTCTACCACTAGTCTCGGTACTTTAAGTTTCTGTGAACGAGGAAAATTCTTTTCGATGCTGGTTGGATCTGTCGTATAATTTTTCGTCACTGTAATGAAACGTCTGTTTCCAGGCAGATCAGTTCCGATACCAAAAAGGTCGTCAGTACATGCCTACACTCTCAACCTGGTGTTTCTTCCGACTCGCGTCTTCTTAACTACGAAAACTTGACACCATGATCTCTTCTGAGAACTCTCAGGGAACCTGACGTTCCTCTAGTTTGGTTAGGTAGGATTTCCTTTAGTAGAGACTTATAACCTTCCTGACTACGACTTCGACTTCGAGTTATGAGACCGGTCGACTACACTTCTAGACTGAGTAACCTTTTCTGGGACTACGACCCTTTCTGACTTCCACCCTCCTCTTCCCTACTGTCTCCTACTCTAACATCCTACCGTAGTGACTGAGTTACCTGTACTCAAGTACGTTTGAGGTCCTCTGTCACTTCCTGTCCCTTCGGACCGCACGACGCCAGGTACCCCAGCGTTTCTCAGTCGGTACTGACTCGTGTTGTTACCTATGTTGGTAGAGTAGGAGAGGGCACGTTTTATTACAAACAAAAGTTACAAACGATCATGGATAGTGTACGTACACTAATGGAGGTATAATGGTGTTACCAGGAATCTTAGTCACACAAAGGTTCTTTGGAATTAATTGTCAACAAAAGTCGGAAACAATTTACCGTCTTGGGAACTTCACTCCAGTGCACTTTGGACGTTATCTGTCCTGTCGACAGTCCTCTTGACGAGACCAATTTCTGACTCCTCCCTCTCTCCAGGTCTGGAACCGGGTTTCCAGGACTGGAACAGGTACCCCAGTGGGGGGTGTCACGGAGACACCTATGAAGACTACGCAGAGTTTTGGCGAGTAGACCAGGTCGGGAGGTGAAGTGATAGTCTCTTCGACGGGGGAGGTTCTAGTAAGTTAATTGCTCGTTTGTTAGATTTGAGTCTTGGGGAATGGGTGTGACACCGGTGAGAAATGTAGTCTCTACCGTGTTTGCCTTGGACAGATACGTATTCCCTATCGGAACTAGTTTGAGTCATTTGACGAACTTTCCGTTTGGGACCTTTCCTACTTTAAGTCTACTCCGCAGTAAACTACAACAGTTACTTTCACAGAAACACAAACCGTTCGGTGAGAGTAACACACGTGGGGCACGGTGACAAAAATTATCCTGCAAAAAGTGGTACACTGTGTAATTTATAATAGGAGAGTATAAAAATATTTAGGGTAAATCCCCGAATTTTCTAAATTAAAGACGTGTCAATGAATTTTGGTACAGGGAAACATTGACACAAACTTTTCGTAAACTCTTTTGAGACTCGAACTCTTGAATTCCTTCCCAAATTTCTCCCGAAGAGTGTGAGTTTGCACTTAAACGTGACACTTTTACGTCTGACACCAAGACATCTAGACCCACCCCGGACTTTACAACGAAAATATTTTTCGAGGGTCTACTACAGTACCTTCGACGAACTTATCGCTCCTAGACCTTATGAGTCTCCCCATACTATTTACGTGTGTTATGAATCAACATCTGTCCTTAATTACTAAACCTCTAAGATTACAGAAAAAGTTGGTTTAAGACAAAGATCGTCTCACAACGTTTATACGACATTTTAAGGACAGCTGCATAAAGACACTTTTACGGATCCCGTCCCTGAGTTGGGACTGTCTTGCAATCTTAGTAGACTCCTCAAATCTTTATGTGGTGACTTGAAGTGATCCCCGAGTCCCCAATCCTTAGACGGACTGCTACGTCCCCTGTGCCCAGGTTAGGGACGAGGGCCTCCTAGGGCGTACGACACCCCGCCGTTTCGGGTTCGCGACGTTGACGGCTCGGGAGTAAGGTATCGGGCACGAACGGTTGTTCTCTTCGGGCCCGCGCCGTCGTCTCTGGTCGCTGCGGTTCCCAGTTAGTCAGATTAAGTCGTTTTCGTAGTTGTACGTGTCGGTGGTCCCCAAGACAGACCCGTAGGCATATAGACCCCCTAAAGAGACAAATCAAGGCACGTCAAAATACGTACATTTGACGTACCTCGATTTAATTTATTAATGGTATGCTAGGTCGTTAAGATGAAGACCCATAAATAGACGTCACTTACTTTTGTAATTGAGTGTTTCTATGGACATGGAGGCACAAGTGACATCGAAACGAATGTTATTACTTCTGAACCCTTGTTGGATTCACAGGTATCTACCCATTTCTTCTCCGCTAGCACACGGTGTGCTATCTCTTAGTGAGCCGGTACCTTTTCCTTCACGACCGCGAACACTGCAGTGTCCAGCCGCAAATCACGGAATAAGTTCATTTTATTCAGTCTCTTTCAGTCTTTGGATAAAAGAACGAATATGCACCTAAGATGTTTTTTGCTTGAGTCTCTATCTCCTGTACCAACTTCCACCAGCTTTCCATGTTTAAGGTCCATATTGTTCACTTAGGATCTCTAAATTTACGATGTGTCACTGATATCCACTACAACGACAGAACGTATGACCTTTCGACGATTCTCTTATTCAGAATTTTCAAGACAATTCTTTTTTAATATATTGACAGTTATGAACACCACTACCTACAATTGATCTCAACATCACTATTAATATACATATAGTTTAGTCATACAGTGTATCGACTTTGATTATATTATAGTACCATTAATGCCGAGTTATTTTTCCTCCTTTATTATTTCATTTTGGAAAAAGATCCTGGGGAGGGGAAGTTTTGTTTTTTGATATATTCCTGTTATGATATTTCCTTATAAAACACGTTAGTATATATGTCATATTATTTCGTGTCATTTTGTATGGGTATATGTGTATACTACCAGTTGGGTTTATAACGTTCTACCTATGTAATTGTTTCCTCCTCTATTACACATTAATAGAGATTTATTTATCCTTTTAAAATTCGGTTGTACATCACTACTAATTTTGAGAATCGCAGTAGAAGACCATCCCCATAAAAGATTCGGTTTACCACTTTAATCCGAATTACAAATTTTTCTGACTTTATCTTATTCCAATGAATAAGAGTAGTGACGATAAGTTGTGAATGACCCCCAAGATCGGTATACCGTTTTGTATTCTTCAGATTACTAATACTTCTTTTTTTTTTGACAGGATTGAACGTTTTCTATTCTCAATAGATATGTCTTTTCGGTCCTTATAAAAGTTTATTTAATAATCTCAAGTCTTTGTAAAACCCGTGTTTTTAGTTATATTTTTTATTACATAAGCACCCCCGAAGGTACAACCGGGTCTCCATTTCTCAGATGGACGGTTACGTCCTCTGCACCCAAGCCAAGGATCAGGTCCTTCTCGGGTGTAGGGCGTCCGTCGACCCGGACACGAGACCTCGGCCCACGACGTTGATGACTCGGGTGTGTGACGTCAGTGACGTCGACGTGGGATCTGGTTCGAGGCGTCGCTCTTTAGTGGCGCTACTCTTAGGAAGTGTGGTGTTGATCTCCTCCCCGGTACACCGTCGCCTCTGGGTCGTGTCAGCCTTTATTTGTCTTAATACTTTTGCGCAAGGACATATGTTCGTTGAACTTTTTTATATGTATTTTGTAGGTTTTCGTATGAAATTTTTGTATATTCAACACGTATCTTATGACCCCTTTAATATTTAATAATAATTATCTTATGAAAGTCAAGTCAAGTCAGCGAGTCGGTACAGACTGAGAAGTGTTGGGGTACTTAACGTCGTGTGGTCCGGAGGGACAGGTAGTGGTTGAGGGTCTCGAGTGGGTTTAAGTACGGGTAGCTCAGCCACTACGGGAGGTCGGTAGAGTAGGAGACAGTAGGGGAAGAGGAGGACGGGGGTTAGGGAGGGTCGTAGTCCCAGAAAAGGTTACTCAGTTGAGAAGCGTACTCCACCGGTTTCATAATCTCAAAGTCGAAATCGTAGTCAGGAAGGTTACTTGTGGGTCCTGACTAGAGGAAATCTTACCTGACCAACCTAGAGGAACGTCAGGTTCCCTGAGAGTTCTTAGAAGAGGTTGTGGTGTCAAGTTTTCGTAGTTAAGAAACCGTGAGTCGAAAGAAATATCAGGTTGAGAGTGTACTGGTGACCTTTTTGGTATCGGAACTGATCTGCCTGGAATTTTTGTAGATTTATTTACTCCGATTGTACTTTATTGTAATTCATGTGTTTTTCCCTATGTCGCATATACATCCTTCTGCTATATCATTTCTACAGTTAAAGGAGGCTTTAGATATTTCAGTTAAGGTAACAAACACGTATACAAACACAAGATTGTCCGACTAAGAGTCTCGAAGGATTATAAATTTTGAGAGGACTTGGTTCATACACTGTTCCGAACAAGATGGTCTATTCTACTCAGTATTATCTCGTTATCATTAATTCTATCACGTCCATTTACATCCCCATTCCCATCTATGTGTCTAGCTGTCTTTTCTTATCGTTCTTTACCTGGGGTACACATACCTTTCAATCATATATTGTTTCTACCAGACTGTTCAATCTCCCTGTAATACCTCTTGACACAACAAGGATACCCCTTTTTCTGAGATGAAATGTGGTATATGTGTCTTTGTAGTTGAGGTCTACCTGACTATCAAGTTTCAGATTTCGAATTACTTATATTCTTTTCGAAACATTCACCCTTCCTAAAGAATTTCTGTGGTGGTAGGTATTTCGTTTTCTGTCTTCAACACAATGTATTTAAAATTGCTTTTTTATTATATAATTTTCACTTCTGTAGGTATATTTCTTATTAACGGTTTTGTTTTATGGATGGTTGTCCGTTTTGTACGACATTTGTATCACTTACCCCCTTCTGTGAGGACGTTCCGAGTGTATGTTTTCTTGTACTCTTGTAGAGATCACCTCTTTTCTTATCTGGCGCGTATGCATAACCTTCCGGAAGAAGTATGAGGTTTGGAACACGTTATGGTCCATTAAGTATCACCTCTTGTTGTACGAAGAGGATTCGAAAAGGGAGGGTGGTGGGTGAACTTCGGAGGTTCAAGCGGAGTAGACACTATTTTAGTCTGTATTTCCACATCGTTGCAGTAAAAAGTACCGGGTTTTCGATTACTCTTCGTCATTTAAGTTTTACCCCGACTTAGGGTCGTACTTTTCATTTACACTTATATGTCTATAAATTCTTCGTCTCCTTTACACCTCGTTGCATGATAGATGAGACTTGGGTCCCGAAAGTGACAGGAAGGCGTCAGTCCGACTATCGTTTGAGGTGGCCATGCAAAGGCGAGGCCAGCAGTAGTCGTGTCAGGATTGTCTCGTGGGGAGAGGGGCTCTCGGGCCCTCTCGTCCCCCTGCCCCTCCACGTCTTCCCCCTCCCTCTCGCCCTTATAAGTGGAGAGAGTGGGGCTCGACCCAAAAAGAAAAATGAAGGAATCATTGTCAGTTGATACTATAAATACTCCAAAAGGATCTTTGTACGAAGAAATGTTGGGAATACGTGGTAATTTAGTGCGAAAAGTAACATAAGTAGTTTACAATTACCAAGATGTCTGTGGGTGGAGAGAGTAGGTTCCAAGAGTAAGTCCGCGGTCTTCGAGACTCAGGGTCCGACCCTTGACAACCCTTGACCACCCTTCACGTGTGTCACCTCGTCATCCTGTGGGTGTACAAAATAAAAGTAAAACCCGGTACGACGCGGCGGACACCTTATGGCCGAGGGGTCGGTCCCTAGCTCGGGTGTCGGAACGTGACCTTCGAGCCTCACGATTGGTGGCCTAACGGTCCCTTCAGGGGGAGTGGGGACTCGGACCCTCCTCACCACAGCGACCTTTCCTAACCCACACTCATAGATCCCTTTCTGACCCCTCTTCGCCATCTCCGTCCCCCAGTCCTACTGACCTACTCTTCCGAAACCCCCCTTTCTCCTTTGGTCGTGTTGATCTCAGACAGAGCCCCGTGGCGACTAGATCGTCTGTGTCGGGAGATCCGGACGAGACTCTCGACTCGGTAGAGGGTGGCGGCGGGAGAGAACCTCGCTAGACGAGGAATGGGGTCCCTCTGTGGGCGGTCGGTAGACCGGCGGGACAATTGTTCTTCGCCTCTGGACCGAAGCCCTGGACCGCTGGACGCACCAGTCCGGTCGTCCGGTCGTAGACCCCTCTCGGAACACGATCCGCGCCTCTTCGGGCTCCCACACCTTGCACGTCACAAAAGGAAATGGGTGCACGTCGGCTCTGCCCGTCGGTCGGTTCCTCTAGGGGCTCTAATCCCAATCAACGTCCGGACCAGCAGACGGTCCGATTGAGAAAGACACCAACGAGACATGGGTGGACTCTCACACGATTCATCGAAGTCAGTACGGACTGAGACCCTGGGGTACCCGGTACCGGGCGGTCCGAGGAGACAGGAACCCTAAGAGGTCCGTACTTATGTCGTCACCCAATGTCAAAGAAAGAGGTCCCCTAGAAGGGGTGGGTCCCTGGCTTGGACGTAGAGAATGGAGAGGACGAAACCGTCTGCCTAAGAAATGGCGACACGGTGGACCCTTCGGACGAGCGTTTCCAAGTAAGTGAGTTGTTCACAAATGATTCGGGGACAACACACGCTCCGAGACGCCTTTTTGTCGCTCATTCTGTCGATGACAGAGACTCGAGAATTTCCTTTGCAAAGATACCCTTTTCGTCCAATTTTATAGATTGAAATATAAGCACTTATTTCCTTGTCCTTACCTCTGTCTCTTAGCACCCCTCCCCTCGAGTAAATCTACCGTACCGGTCCTTTCCGAAGATTCTACGGTTGTAAATCGATAGATCGAGTCTTAGTTTCTCGATCGGTAAATTTCTCACTCTCCTTTTCGAAAGATCTACCCCCTTTATTGTGTGCGTTTCTAGGGTCCCATGCTTCCTCGCGAGTCAACACAGACTGAGAAACGCTGGGGTGCCTGATATGTGAGGTACCTTAAGAGGTCCGGTTTTATGACCTCACGTATCGGTAAGGGAAGAGGTCCCTTCGAAGGGTTGGATCTCTAACTTGGGTCCAGAGGACGTAACGTCCGTCTAAGAAATAGTCGACTCGGTGCTCCCTTTTTCCTCTGCAATAGAAATTTTTTTTTTTTTTCCGTTCGTTCCTGTTCTGACCATACACTATCCCACCCTCTTCTTGTTCTCTGTCTGGTCCACGTTACACATCCAGTACATTTTTATTTCACAACATAAAGTACTGTTTCGATGACCCTTCGGTCCCTCCCTAAATCTGTCTTCTTACCATACTAGGAAAATACTGAAGTCGTCGAGGAATCTCTTACTTAACCTTCCCCTGTTCTTCTCTTGACCCCTGGTCCACCCTCCGAAACCGTCAGTAGATCCGTTCTCTACCGGTACTACCACTTCTAAGACTAAACATTATATAAAAACTCTATCTTTGGTATCCTAAACGGTTTTCTACCTAAGTTACATATTCCATTCTCTTTTCTAGGTTCTAACTGAGGATCTCTTTGTTTCTTTTCTTCCATGTTAGACATCCTGCAAATGGTTCAATTGGAATTTTTACGTGAGGTCATATGTCACCCACGTCTGTTTCTGACAAGCCAAGGTGAATGTACTTCACGGATCTTCGCAGCTTAAGTGTCTCAGTCCTTCATGTGACCATCTATGGTCACCCCGTCCCCCACCCCTCCCCCTTACACCTAGAAATCGCCCCTGTCTCAAGGTCAAGTCCTTCCACCTTTTGAGCCCCCTGCCTACCACGACTTTCAACGGGTTATCCTTACATGAATCACGGTGCTTTGACAAGTCAATTTATACTAATTTTAGCGGAATCTAATACACTGAAAGTGGTGTTATGTTCTTTTAGCCTTTTTTTCTCAGTGACGATCTCAGAACGACTCACTGATCCGTCCACTGCTGAGGTACGGTGCCGAAATACTTACTCGTCATTTCCACACCTCGTGCCTATACCGTCGGAAATACAATATGGCGACGTTGTTTGTCGGGTGTGCACAAGTGTGACCGAATGTGATGAAATGACACTACTTAATAGAGGCGTCGAATAAAAAACCAGGGTGATATATAGGTTTGCCGAAGGGACCACCGAGTCGTCATTCTTAGGTGGACGGTTACGCCCTCTTCACCCAAGTCAGGGACCCAGTCCTTCTAGGGGACCTCTTCCCCTACCGGTGGGCGAGGTCATGAGAACGGACCCTTTAGGGACCCTGTCTCCTCGGACCTCCCGATGTCAGGAACTCCCAGCGTTTTCTCAGTCCGTGTTGAATCACTGATTTGATAGGTTTTTATAGGTTTTGACATTCGGTCTACGTCGAGACAACACATACACAACGATCCTGGGTCTGATCTCCTAACGCCAAAAGTAAGACCTCTGGTGCCCTAAAGTCGAGAACAAAGAAGACAGACGGAAGACTACCTGCTCCTATTCTCCGAACAGGTTCGAAGGACTATCCTCACACTGACCCACACTCCTTTTGACCGGGATCGAGAACACCTGTCTCGAGTTGTTTAGGAATTAGGTTAAAAAACGACCACCCACCTTGACACAAGGGAGGGTCCTCAAACCGGCCTCCGTCGGGGCAGGACCTCAACAGTTAGAGATACGACCCCGAGTGCCGCTGGAGGAGGTCCTCCTGAAAACGGTTGTGTGGCGTGGGGGGTACGGACGGCGACGGTCACGGGGACGGGGTGTGTCGTCCGGTGTCGACTGGGAGAAGTCCTCTCAGGGTTTGTGTCCGTTCAGGCCGAGGCGGAGTACGGCCCAGGGGCGGGGAAAGGGGACCCAGGACCACCCGTGTTCCAAAACAAACACGGGAGGTTCAGAGACGAAGGGGGTCAGAACACCTTCAAGACATTAGTTTAGTGCGTTCGGAAGTTCGGACCCCTAAGGGTCAGGGAGACGGGCTAGGGGTCCAACCCCTCAGACGACACCCTGACTCTTGGAAGTGTAGTCTCGCTCTTAAAGAAACCATATTAACAAGAGTTCGAACACCCAGTGGGTGGACGGTGAGATGCCAGTACTATCTGTCAAGACTGGCTTGTACCAGGTGACCTCTTCCTTACCGTTTGGGGAAGTCATCAGAACGAAACTCTTGGGGTTCTTGTCATACTTTTCCGTTTTTCCAGACTGTGGTCTTCTACTCGGGGGGTCCAGTCATCCACAGGCTATACGATGACCCCTTCCGCCTTTTTATCGAGATCTTCTTATTTCTCCGTCTCAGTTTCGTCTTTGCCGTGGGTCAACACCTACACAGACCACCACTTTCACTTCAGACTACGACATTTCTCGTTATAATGTATTCTTGGACCTTACAATCCAGGTGTTTAGTTTCATTTAAGTTACGCCGGTTTGTCCTCTACCTTTCTCACTTGTGACTGTGAAATCCTCAGTCACTTGATTTTACCCTTACTTTCACTTTTCACTTTCACTTCAGTGAGTCAGCACAGGCTGAGAAACGCTAGGGTACCTGTCATCGGACGTGGTCCGAAGAGGACGTGGTCCGAGGAGACAGGTACCCTAAAAGATCCGTTCTCAGGACTTCACCCAACGGTAAAGGAAGAGGTCCCTTAGAAGGACTGGGTCCCTAGCTTGGGTTCAGAGGGCGTAGTATCTGTCTGCGAAATGGTACTGTAATATAGATGATGATACCCTCTCTTAGGGAATCTTCTTTGTCTTATCGGGAGTATCAGTTACTCTCAGACTTTACGTCATGAACCCACTTTAAAGTTTTGTCTTTCTGTCTTACTGGGAGTAAGTAAAGGTTCCGTTTAGTAAGTTATAGTGTCATTAGATCCAGATACAGAACTGGTGATTACGATTTATTCGACTTCAACTTGGCAAGATACTTTTGGATGTTCTAGAAGATCTTGATTGTGGTTTTGTTCTACAGGAAAAGTAGTATCCCCTAACCTTACGTTTTAATCCTTCAGTTCTCTATGGACTTCATTGTCCGTTCAAACTGGAACCTCATGTTTTATTTGGTCCCGTTTCCGATTGTCTCAAAACGGTTCTCTTGTATGACCAGTATCGTTTGTTGAAGAAGGTTACTGTGTTCTCTACTGAGATGTGTACCTGTAGTGGTCTACCAGTTATGGTTTTAGTCTAACTAATATAAGAAACGTCACCTTCTTTCTCTTCGAGATATATCAGTCGTTTTTTTGTTCTGACCCTCGACTGACACCGAGTCTAGTACTTGAGGAATAACGGTTTAAGTCTGAATTTAACTTCTTTCATCCCTTTTGGTGATCCGGTGAGTCCTGGCTGGATTTAGTTTAGGGAATACTAATATGTCACCTCCTCTGTTTATGTAAGTACCCTAATCTAGACAATCTGTCTTACGGATTTTGAGATACCTGTCTCCAAGCATTGTGGCATGTCCTCCACCACTGGTTTTGGTTCCGTTTTTCTTTTTGTGTTCTTCTGTCATACCAACAGACCCCACCGGAATGTTTTTTTATCGACTCTTTTCCTTTCTTCGTTTTCCGTTTCCTCTTTCCCTTTCTATGGGTTGACTTACGTCTTAAGGTTTCTTATCACCCCTCTCTATTCTTTCGGAAGAATTCCTTTTTGACGTTTCTTTATCTCCTTTTCTAACTTACCCTTTCAGATCTCTAGATAAACTCTTTTGACCTCTATGGTTCCCTTGTACAGTACGTTTCTACCCGTGTTATTTCCTGTCTTTGTCGTTTCCTGGTTTGTCTTCGTAGTCTCTAGTTCTCCTCCACCGTTCTTCTATGTGTTAACGTGTTTTTTCAGGAATTACTGGGTTTATTGGTGCTGCCACACCAGTAATTGGATCCCGGTCTGTAGGACCTCACATTTCAGTTCCCCCGGAATCCTTCGTAATTATGTTTGTTTTGCTCACCTCCACTACCTTAAGGTCGACTTGACTAAGCCAGGGATTTTCTCCTACTGCGTGAGTCATGTAGTCGTTTAAACCTTTTGTGTCGTGACCTGTACCCCGACCTTTTCCAGTCAAAAGTAAGGTTAGGTTTCTTCCTGTTACGGTTTATTACACGTTTGGTGGTATTTTGACACGAATAAAGTGTACGATCGTTCCAGTACGAGTTTTAGGAAGTTCGATCCGAAGTTGTCACGTACTTTGACTCTTGAATGTCTACATTTCAACCTAAATCTTTTTCGTCTTCTTGGTCTCTAGTTTAACGTTTGTAGACAACCTAGTATCTTTTTCGTTCCCCTAATGTCTTTTTTGTAGAGGAAGTAAGAGATTTCACAAACTGACACACCTAGTTTTGTTTGACACCTTTTAATACTTTCTCTACCCTTATGGTCTGGTGCACTGGACGGAGAACTCTTTAGACATACGTCCAGTCCTTCGTGGTCAATCTTGACCTGTACCTTGTTGTCTGACCAAGGTTTATCTTTTTCCTAATGCAGTCCGACATACAACAGTGGGACGAATAAATTGAAGATACGTCTCATGTAGTACTCTCTTCAAGTCGACCTACTTCTTGTTCGACCTTAGTTCTAAGGGCCCTCTTTGTAGTTATTGGAGTCTATACGTCTACGGTGGTGGGAATACCGTCTTTCACTTCTTCTTGATTTCTCGGAGAACTACTTTCACTTTTTCCTCTCACTTTTTCAACCGAATTTCGAGTTGTAAGTTTTTTGCTTCTAGTACCGTAGACCAGGGTAGTGAAGGACCCTTTATCTACCCCTTAGTCACCGTCTGAAATAAAACCCCCCGAGGTTTTAGTGACGTCTACCACTGACGTCGGTACTTTAATTTTCTGAGAACGAGGAACCTTCTTTTCAATACTGATTGGATATGTCGTATAATTTTTCGTCTCTGTAATGAAACTGTTGTTTTCAGGTAGATCAGTTCCGATACCAAAAAGGTCACCAGTACATACCAACACTCTCAACCTGATAGTTCTTTCGACTCGCGACTTCTTAACTACGAAAACTTGACACCACAACCTCTTCTGAGAACTCTCAGGGAACCTGACGTTCCTCTAGGTTGGTCAGGTAGGATTTCCTTTAGTCAGGACTTATAAGTAACCTTTCTGACTACGACTTCGACTTTGAGGTTATGAATCCGGTGGATACGTTTCTTAACTGAGTAAACTTTTCTGGGACGACGACCCCTTCTAACTTCCACCCTTCTCTTCCCCTGTTGTCTCCTACTCTACCAACCTACCGTAGTGTCTGAGTTACTTGTACTCAAATTCATTTGAGGCCCTCAACCACTACCTGTCCCTCCGGACCGTACGACGTCAGGTACCCCAACGTTTCTCAGCCTGTACTGACTCGTGTTCGACCTTAGTTCTAACGACCTCTTTGTAGTTATTGGAGTCTATGCGTCTACTGTGGTGGGAATACCGTCTTTCTCTTCTCCTTGATTTCTCGGAGAACTACTTTCACTTTCTCCTCTCACTTTTTCAACCGAATATCGAGTTGTAAGTCTTTTGCTTCTAGTACCGTAGACCAGGGTAGTGAAGTACCGTTTATCTACCCCTTTATCACTTTTGTCACCGACTGAAATAAAACGCCCCGAGGTTTTAGTGACGTCTACCACTGACGTCGGTACTTTAATTTTCTGCGAATGAAGAACCTTCCTTTTAATACTGGTTGGATATGTCGTATAATTTTCGTCTCTGTAATGAAACGGTTTTTTCCAGAGAGGTCAGTTCCGATACCAAAAAGGTCACCAGTACATACCTACACTCTCAACCTGATAGTTCTTTCGACTCGCGACTTCTTAACTACGAAAACTTGACACCACAACCTCTTCTGAGAACTCTCAGGGAACCTGACGTTCCTCTAGGTTGGTCAGGTAGGATTTCCTTTAGTCAGGACTTATAAGTAACCTTTCTGACTACGACTTCGACTTTGAGGTTATGAATCCGGTGGATACGTTTCTTAACTGAGTAAACTTTTCTGGGACGACGACCCCTTCTAACTTCCACCCTTCTCTTCCCCTGTTGTCTCCTACTCTACCAACCTACCGTAGTGTCTGAGTTACTTGTACTCAAATTCATTTGAGGCCCTCAACCACTACCTGTCCCTCCGGACCGTACGACGTCAGGTACCCCAACGTTTCTCAGCCTGTACTGACTCGTGTTCGACCTTAGTTCTAACGACCTCTTTGTAGTTATTGGAGTCTATGCGTCTACTGTGGTGGGAATACCGTCTTTCTCTTCTCCTTGATTTCTCGGAGAACTACTTTCACTTTCTCCTCTCACTTTTTCAACCGAATATCGAGTTGTAAGTCTTTTGCTTCTAGTACCATAGACCAGGGTAGTGAAGTACCGTTTATCTACCCCTTTATCACTTTTGTCACCGACTGAAATAAAACCCCCCGAGGTTTTAGTGACGTCTACCACTGACGTCGGTACTTTAATTTTCTGCGAATGAAGAACCTTCCTTTTAATACTGGTTGGATATGTCGTATAATTTTCGTCTCTGTAATGAAACGGTTTTTTCCAGAGAGGTCAGTTCCGATACCAAAAAGGTCACCAGTACATACCTACACTCTCAACCTGATAGTTCTTTCGACTCGCGACTTCTTAACTACGAAAACTTGACACCACAACCTCTTCTGAGAACTCTCAGGGAACCTGACGTTCCTTTGGGTTGGTCAGGTAGGATTTCCTCTAGTCAGGTCCCACAAGTAACCTTCCTGACTACAACTTCGACTTTGAGGTTATGAAACCGGTGGACTACACTTCTCGACTGAGTAAACTTTCCTGGGACTAAGACCCTTTCTAACTCCCGTCCTCTTCCCCTGCTGTCTCCTACCCTACCAACCTACCGTAATGACTGAGTTACCTGTACTCAAACTCATTTGAGGGCCTCAACCACTACCTGTCCCTCCGGACCGCACGACGCCAAATACCACAGTGTTTCTCAGCCTGTACTGACTCGCTGATTTGACTTGACTCGTTGACTTGACTTGTTTTGTTTGACACCTTATAAGAATTTCTCTACCCTTATGGTCTGGTTGAATGGACGGAGACTCTTTGGACATATGTTCAGTTCTTCGTCGTAAGTCTTGTCCTGAACCTTGTTTCCTGATCAAGTTTTAATCCTTTCCTCATACAGTTCCGATTGGAACGAATAAATTGAATGTACGTCTCATGAAGTACACTTTACGGTCCGACCTATTTAGTGTCCGACCTTAGTTCTGACGGGCCTCCTTATAGTCGTTGGAGTCTATACGTCTACTATGGTGAGATTACCGTCTTTATCTACCCCTTTTCATTTTTGTAACTGTCTGACATAAAAGAACTCGAGATTTTAGTTACACCTACCACTGACGTCAGTACTTTAATTTACTACGAACGAGGAACCTTCCTTTCGATACTGTTTGGATCTGTCTCATATTTTCCCGTCTCTGTAATGGAACGGTTGTTTCCAGACAGATCAGTTTCGATACCAAAAAGGTCATCAATTCATATCTACAATTCAGTCTGTTTTTTCTACCCATTGACGGTTCCTTAACTACGAAAACTTGACACTACGACCTCTTCTGAGAACTCTCAGGGAACCTATCGTTTCTCTAGTTTGGTCAGTTAGGAGTTCCTCTAGTTGGGATCTATAAGTGACCTTCCTGACTACGATTTTGAGTAAGTAACCTTCCTGACTACGAGGTCATGAAACCAGTGAAGCACCCTTCATAACCAGCTTATGACACCAGTGGAGTACGTTTCTCGATAGAGTAACCCTTTCTGGGACTACGACCCTTTCTAACTCCCGTCCTCTTCTTCCACTGTCTCCTACTCTACCAACCTACCGTAGTAGCTGAGTTACCTGTACTCAAACTCCTTCGAGTTCCTCTATCACTTCCTGTCCCTTCGGACCGCACGACGCCAGGTGCCCCAGTGTCTTTCAGTCTGTACTGACTCGTTGACTTGTTATTGTTGTTGTTTACCGTCTTTCACTTCTCCTTGATTTCTCGAAGAACTACTCCCACTTTCTCCTCTGACTTTTTAGACCGAATTTTGAGTTGTAAGTTTTTGGTTCTAGTACCGTAGACCAATATAGTGAAGTACCGTTTGTGTCCGTCTTTTTCACCTTTGTCACTGTCTAAAATAAAGGAACCAAAGGTTTTGGTGACCCCTGACACCAACGTCGGTACTTTAAAATTTTTACATACAAGGAACCTTTTGTTATTATGTTCGGTAGATTTAATCCCAAGACGTTTCTTTACATTGCTTATCCTATACGTACTTTCACTACTTTCACTTTCAGCGAGTCAGCACAGGCTGAGAAACGTTTAGATACCTGATATCTCAAGTGTCTTAAGAGGTCCGGTCTTATGACCTCACCCGTCGGAAAGGGAAGAGGTCCCCTAGAAGGGTTGGGTCCCTAGTTTGGGTCCAGAGGGCGTAACAAGAGGTAGAATGAACCCGAAGGGAGTATCGAGTCAACCATTTCTTAGACGGACGTCACGTCCTCTGGGGTAAAACTAAGGACCCAGCCCTTCTAGGGGACCTCTTCCCTGTCCGGTGGGTGAGGTCATAAGAACCCGAAGGGACTACCGAGTCGACCATTTCTTAGGTGGACGTTGCACCCTCCGGTCCCAAGCTAGGGACCGAACCCTTCTGAGGACCTCTTCCCTTTCCGATGGGTGAGGTCATAAGACGAGACCTCTTGGGGTACCTGACATATCAGGTAACCCAGCGTTTCTCAGTCTGTGTTGACTCGTCGAAAGTAGTGAAAGTAGATATAGAATAAGTCATACAAAGAAACGTCTTGGAATTAAATCTACCAAACATAATGACTAAAGGTTCCTTGTACGTAAAAAATTTAAAGTACCGACGTTGGTGTCAGACGTCACCGAAACCTTTGGGTCTTTTATTTTAGACGATGACAAAGGTGAAAAAGACCTGTATGTATCTATATATAAAAACCTTACCCCTTGTAGAAAGATTAATAAGGTTTGACAGTTGATACTCTCCTGTCAACAAAAATTTTCAGTCGTACTTTTTTATTTACTTTTGTTGGGTCTAGTTTTCTTTTAGATGAGTCCTTTAATATTGAGTATAGTGATTTAATAGGAATTATATGTGTCTCGTAGATGTTGCGTTATTCCTTTCTTATTAGTTTCCCAAACTTGTCTCTTATGTGACTTTTCTTTATAGTTCACCGAGAAAGTGAATACCTTTATAGGAGTTTGAGGTGACTTTGTGGTTTTTTTTTTTTTTCACGTTTTCTCTCGGTCATCAAGGATAAAAGAGAATCGTCTGGTACCTCTAGGTTTACAAACCACTGAGGGAAAAATTATATGACCCCTTCTATGTCCGTTTTCCGTTAGGTATAAAATGACAACCTTTACATTTAAAATGTTGAAAGAATCTTCCGTTAAAGTATTATATTAACATTTACCTGTACGAAAAGAGGGTTGTTTACGATGAAGATAATTAAATAGTAAGTCAAGTCAAGTCGGCGAGTCAACACAGGTTGAGAAACGCTGGGGTACCTGACGTCGTGCGGTCCGAAGGGACAGGTAGTGGTTGAGGACCTCGAACGAGTTTGAGTACGGGTAACTTAGTCACTACGGTAGGTTGGTAGAGTAGGAGACAGTAGAGGAAGAGGAGGACGGAAGTTAGAAAGGGTCGTAGTCCCTGAAAAGGTTACTCAGCCGAGAAGGGTAGTCCACCGATTTCATAACCTCGAAGTCATGGTCAGGAAGGTTACTTATAAGTCCTAACTAAAGGGAATCCCAACTGTCCAAACTAGTGGAACGACAGGTCCCCTGGGAGTTCTCAGGAGAGGTCGGGGTGTCAAGTTTTCGTAGGTAAGAAACCGTGAGTCGGAAGAAATACCTGTTTGAGAGTGTAGATATGAACTGATGATCTTTTTGGTGTCGATACTGATATACCTGGAAACAACCGATTCACTACAGAGACGAAAAAGTATGGGACAGATCCAAACAGTAGTGAGAGGAAGTTTCCCCATTCGCATAAAATTATTAGAGTTTTTACAGTCTTACTAGACAAACAAAGGTACCGTTTGGTAAGTTGTCGTTTCATTAGGTTCATATACGGAGATGGTGAATTACGTCTTCTTCGACTTTAACTTGTTCAGATACTTTTGGATGTTCTGGAAGATCTTGATTGTGGTTTGTTTTCCTACAGGAAAAGTAGTATCCCCCTTACATTACGTTTTCATCCTTCAGTTCTCTATGGTCCTCATTGTCCGTTCAAACCGGACTTCTCTTTTTTTTACTTCGTCACGTTTCCAATCGTCTCCAAACGGTTCTTTTATGTGACCAGTATCGTTTGTGACAGAAGGTTTTTTCTGTTTTCTACTGACATGTGTACCTCTTTTGGTCTACGAGCAAAGACTTTAGTCTAACTAATATAAGACATATCGACTTCTACCTCTTCGAGATCTCTCAGTCGTTTCTGTTCACGACCTCGATTGACACCGAGTGTAGTACTCGAGGAATAACGTTTTATGTCCGGACTTAACTTGTTTCATCCCCTTCAGTGATCTGGTGAGTCCATACTAGATTTAGTTTAGGGAATACTAATATATCGTCCCTACTGTTTATCTAAGTTCCCTAATCTAGACCATCTGTTCTGTCTCGTAGACTTCTCGATACTGCCTCCAAGAATTGTAACATGTCTTCCACCATTGGTTTTATTTGAGTTTCTTTTTCTTTACGTTTTTCTGTTTCACCAACAGACTCCTCCGGAATGTTTATCGATTCTTTTCTCCACTTTGCGTTTCCTCTTCACTTTGGGATTCCTTAAGTGTCAGGATCTCTTATCGTTTCTCTCTCTTCTTTCGGAAGGAGACACCAGTCACGTCTCTTTATCTCCTTTTGTTGTCTTACCCTTTCTTATCTCTAGAGAAGTCAATTTGACCTCTATGGTTCCCTTCAAAAGTACGTTTCTACCGTATTATTTCTTTACTGTTCCTGGATTGTCTTCGTCTTCTCAATTACTTCTCCTCCGTTCATATGGGTCTTCTTGATATATTTTTTCCAGAATTAGTGGGTCTATCGGAGCTACCACACCAGCACACGGATCTCGGTCTGTAGGACCTCACACTTCAGTTCACCCGGAATCCTTCGTCGTGATGTTTGTTTCGGATGCCTCCACTACCTTTGGGTCGACTCGAGAAAGTTTAGGATTTTCTACTACGGCGATTTTACGATGTGACTTATGCAGTCGTTTAAACCTTTTGAGTCGTCACCGGTGTCCTGACCTTTTCCAGTCAAAAGTAAGGGTAGGTTTCTTCTCTTTACGGTTTCTTACAACTTCGATGACATGTTGACGCGAGTAGAGTGTACGATCGTTCCATTGTGAGTTTTAGGAAGTTCGATTCGAAGTTATTATACACTTGAATCTTGAAGGTCTACACTTCGACCTAAATCTATATCGTTGCCTTGGTCTCTGGTTTAACGGTTATAGGTAATCTAGTATCTTTTTCGTTCCCCTAAGGTCTTTTTGAGATGAAGACGAAGTAACTGATGTGATTTCGGAAACTGACACACCTAGTGTCGTTTGACACCTTTTAGGAATTTCTCTACCCTTATGGTCTGGTGGAATGGAGGGAGGACTCTTTGGATATGCGTCCAGTTCTTCGTTATCTTGGTGTATACCTTGTTGCCTGACCAAGTCCCGACCCTTACCTCGAGTAGTTCCGACATATAACAGTGAGAGGAATAAATTGAATATGCGTCTCATGTAGGTTACTTTACGGTCCAACCTACTTAGTGTTCGACCTTAGTTCTAACGGTCCACTGTATGGTTGTTAGAGTCTATACGTCTACTATGGTGAGATTACCGTCTTTATCTACCCCCCACCCACCTTTACCTGTCTGAAATTTATTTCACTGTCTGAAATAAAAGAACCCGAGGTTTTAGTGACTCCTACCATTGACGTCGGCACTTTAATTTTCTACTAACGAGGAACCTTCCTTTCGATAATGTTTGAATCTGTCGGATAATTTTCCGTCTCTGTAGTGAAACGACTGTTTCCAGGCAATATCAGTTTCGATACCAAAAAGGTCATCAGTTTATGTCTACACTCTCGACCTGGTATTTCTTCCGACTCTCGGCTTCTTAACTACGAAAACGGTCACCACGACGTCTACTGAGAACTCTCAGGGAACCTGACGTTCCTCTAGGTTAGTCAGTTGGGATTTCCTTTAGTTAGGACTGATAAGTGACCCTCCTGACTACGACTTCGACCTCGAGGTTATGAAACCGGTGGACTACGGTTCTCGTCCGAGTGGCCTTTCTGCGAATACGACCCTTTCTTGCTCCCGTCCTCTCCTTCCCTTGGTGTCTCCTACTCTACTAATCTACCGTAGTAGTTGAGATACCTGTACTTAAACTCGTTTGAGTCTCTATCACTTCCTGTCCCTGCGGACCACACGACGTTAAGTCCCCCAGTGTTTCTCAGTATGCGTTGATTCACGGACCTGTTGTGGGTTTTCTTGCTTGTTGTCTTCCACTTCTCCGTGATTCTTAGAGATCTGCTCCCTCCTTCTCTCACTTTTCCGACCGAGTTTCGAGTTGAAAGTTTTTGATTTAATTACCGTAGGTCTGGGTAGGGAAGTACCGTTTATCTACCCCTTCTTCACCTTTGTCACTGTCTAAAGTAAAAGAACCCAAGGTTTTGGTGACGTCAACCACCGA
This sequence comes from Capra ibex, assembly GCA_006410555.1. Lineage (NCBI taxonomy): Eukaryota > Metazoa > Chordata > Mammalia > Artiodactyla > Bovidae > Capra > Capra ibex. Next base: position 34,517,171 of record SJYO01030260.1, on the reverse strand, counting down.
CGTCGGTACTTTAAATTTTTGCGAACGAGGATCCTTTTGTTATTATGTTTGGTAGATATAATCCCAAGAGGTCTCTTTGTATTGGTTATCCTATATGTATCTATATGTACGTGAAAAAAGACTTACCCCTTGTGGAAAGATTAATAAGGTTTGACAGTTGATATTCTCCTGTCAACAAAAATTTTCAGGTGTACTTTTTCCTTTATTTTTGTTGGTTTCAGTTTTGCTTTCGTGGATCCCTTTTACATTGAGTTTAGTGTTTTCCATTTAACAGGAATTATATGTGTCTCGAAGATATTTCGTTATTCTTTTCATATTAGTTTCCTAAATCTGTCCTTTATGGTACTTTTCTTTTTAGTTCACCGAGAAAGTGAATATCTTTATCTGAGTTGGAGGTAGTAAGTCAGTGAGTCAACACAGGTTGAGAAACACTGGGGTACTTGGCGTCGTACGGTCCGGAGGGACAGGTAGTGGTTGAGGGTCTCAAGTGGGTTTGAGTACACGTAGCTCAACCACTACGGTAGAGTAGGAGCAGGGGAAGAGAAGGACTGGGGTTAGGGAGGGTCACAGTCCCAGAAAAGGTTACTCAGTTGAGAAGTGTACTCCACCGGTTTCATAACCTCAAAGTCGGAGTCGTAGTCAGGAAGGTTACTTGTGGGTCCTGCCCAACCTAGAGGAGCGTCAGGTTCCCTGAGAGTTCTCAGAAGAGGTTATGGTGTCAAGTTTTCGTAGTTAAGAAGTCACGAGTCGGAAGAAGTGTCAGGTTGAGAGTGTAGGTATCACTTCAGCGAGTCAGCACAGGCTGAGAAACGCTGGGCACCTGACATCGGGTGGTTAGAGGAGACAGGTACCCTAAGAGGTCCGTTCTCATGACCTCACCCAACGGTAAATGTACTGGTGATTTTTGGTATCGGAACTGATCTGTCTGGAAACAAGTGTTTTATTACAGAGACGAAAACTTATACGATAGATCCAACCAGTATTGAAAGGAAGGTTCCTCATTCACAGAAAATTAAAGTACCGACGTTAGTGGTAGACGTCACTAAAACTTCGGGGACTTTTATTTCAGTCGGTGACAAAGGTGACAAAGGGGTAGATAAAGGGTACTTCACTGCTCTGGTCTATGGTACTAGAATCAAAAGACTTACAACTCGAAATTCGGTTGAAAAAATTTTATATTTGAATAAATTAACCTCCGATTAATCAAATGTTATAACATACCCAAAACGGTATGTAGTTGTACTTAGGAGGTACCCATATGTGCACAAGGGGTAGGACTTGGGGGGAGGGTGGAGGGAGGGGTATGGTAGGGAGACCCAGTAGGGTCACGTGGTCGGGGTTTGTAGGACATAGTACGTAGCTTGGACCTGACCATTAACTAAAGTATATACTATAATATGTAGAAAGTTACGGGAAGAGGGTTTAGGAGGGTGGGAGAGGGAGAGGGTGTCTCAGGTTTTCTGACAAGATCGGTTGAAAAAGTGAGAGGAGAAAGTGAAAGTAGTTCTCCGAGAAATCAAGGAGAAGTCAAAGACGGTATTCCCACCACAGTAGACGTATAGACTTCAATAACTATAAAGAGGACCGTTAGAACTAAGGTCGAACACGAAGAAGGTCGGGTCGCAAAGAGTACTACATGAGACGTATCTTCAATTTATTCGTCCCACTGTTATATGTCGGAACTGCAGGAGGAAAAGGATAAACCTTGGTCAGACAACAAGGTACAGGTCAAGATTGACAACGAAGAACTGGACGTATATCCAAAGAGTTCTCCGTCCAGTCCACCAGACCATAAGGTAGAGAAAGTCTTAAAAGGTGTCAAATAACACTAGGTGTGTCAGTTTCCGAAACCGTATCACTTGTTTCGTCTTTATCTACAAAAAAACCTTGAGAGAACTAAAAAGGTACTAGGTCGCCTACAACCGTTAAACTGGAGACCAAGGAGACGGAAAAGATTTTGGTCGAACTTGTAGACCTTCAAGTACCAAGTGCATAACGACTTCAGACCGAACCTCTTAAAACTCGTAATGAAATGATCGCACACTCTACTCACGTTAACATACCATCAAACTCGTAAGAAACCATAACGGAAAGAAACCCTAACCTTACTTTTGACTGGAAGAGGTCAGGACACCGGTGACGACTCAAAAGGTTTAAACCACCGTATAACTCACGTCGTGAAAGTGTTGTAGTAGAAAGTCCTAAACTTTATCAAGGTGACCTTAAGGTAGTGGAGGTGATCGAAACAAGTATCACTACGAAAGATTCCGGGTGAACTGAAGTGTAAAGACCTACAGACCGAGATCTACTCACTAGTATCGTAGCACTAATAGACCCAGCACTTCTAGAAAAAACATGTCAAGAAGACACATAAGAACGGTGGAGAAGAATTATAGAAGACGAAGAAAACCCAGGTATGGTAAAGACAGGAAATAGCTCGGGTAGAAACTTTACAAGGGAACCATAGAGATTAAAAGAACTTCTCTAGAGATCAGAAAGGGTAAGACAACAAAGGGAGATAAAGAAACGTGACTAGCGACTCCTTCCGAAAGAATAGAGAGGAACGATAAGAAACTTTGACGTAAGTCTACGAACATAGAAAGGAAAAGAGGAAACGAAAAGCGAAGAGAAGAAAAGTGTCGATAAACATTCCGGAGGAGTCTGTCGGTAAAATGAAAAAACGTAAAGAAAAGGTACCCCTACCAGAACTAGGGACAGAGGATATGTTTCGGTGCTTGGAGGCAGGTATCAAGTAGCCCGTGAGACAGATAGTCTAGATCAGGGAATTTAGATAAAGAGTGAAAGGGACATATTAGTATTCCCTAAAATAAAACCAGTATGGACTTACCAGATCACCAAAAGGGATGAAAGAAGTTAAATTGAGACTTAAACCGTTATTCCTCAAGTACTAGACTCGGTGTCAGGGGAGGGCCAGAACAAAAACGCCTGACATATCTCGAAGAGGTAGAAACCGACGTTTCCTATATTGGTCAGACTAAAGTCACAACTGGTAGACCACGACAGGTACATATCTCAGAAGAGAACACAACAACCTTCTCCCACAAACGATACTGGTGACACAAGAGAACCGTTTTGAGATTTGGAGGTAGTATTGGTGGGGGGTGGTTTTATGTCTTCTCTTGGTCCTCAAAGATAAAAGAGAGTGATCTAAGTACTTCTAGGTTTTCAAACCACTGAGGGAATTATTATGTGACCACTGCTACGTCCTTTTGCCGTTAGATATAAAATGACAACCCTTACCTTTAGACTGCTGCAAGAATCCTCCGTTAAAATATTATAAAATTTTTAACATTTACATGTGTGAAAAGAGGGTTATTTACGGTGAAGATAAATAAACAGTATTTCTGTCTGAGTCTTTCCTATGTAAGTCCAAAACACCCCGGACTCCGTATATATTAAAAGGTCACGGAAGTGACCCCTTTCCTCAGTTTTTTAAAAATTACCTTGTTCCACGTGTGTCTCGGGTAGTATCGGAGTGGACCCGTCCTTTGTTTCGTTCGTCACGATTGGTCCGTAAGAATCGGTCCCCGTGTCTCCGGTCAGGACTGGAGTGGGGTCTCAGGAGACCATCGTCCAAGGTGCGGGTTCCTGTCATAGTTGTCTGTACAGGTCTTTAGGTTTGACTCTCCTTGCCACTTGTCGGCGGAGACGGTTTCGTTTAAACGATTGTGACTTTTCCCTGTGGACGAATTTACACATCTATGGTTACATTCCTGAGTTACGGTAATTTCTAGTCCATGGCTACTGTGGTGGTTTCTTGTGTTTTAAATTATTGACTGGGGTTTCGTACCTCGAGATACTTGAGAGTCTGCCTTAAGTCTTGTTGAGAGGATTTCTTCAAATCACTCGATGTTCTTGTGTGTCTGTTGATTTGTTTTAACCCTTTTAATATGTACTTATTTTACTTTTTAATTTGTCTTTATCTTTAGTAAAAAATTTGGTCTTTAGGATCCCGATTTTTATATGTGTTATTATTATGACTTCTCAAATTGTCTCTCGAACTTTTCGTCTTAGTTGGTACCTTTGCTTTCCTTGTCACTGACCTTTCTATACCGTAAACTTTAATAAGTGAGTCCTCGTTTTTTCCTTCCCACTCTTTGTCACTCCTTTCGGAGACCCTTAAAACCCTGTGTCACTTTCTTTCTTATAAACACAATACCTTTAAGATTTTCCTCTTCTATTTCACTGTCCCTAGTGTAAATTTCGTTATTGCAGACTTTTGAAGGGTTTGTACCTCTTTGTAAGTCCAAGTTCTCTGGGGTTCCTGAGGGTTATTTAACTTAGATTCTCCCCATGTGACTTTTTGTGGTATTAAACACATTTTTTTCAGTTTCTTTTTAACGTTTCGGTAGTTCTTTTTCCTTCAATGTATTTTTCTTTGGGGGTGTTCTAATAATTTCTTAAAGAGTAATCTCCGTTCCGGTCTCCTCTTACCCTACTGTATTAAAAAGTTCCCTTATTTGAGAGTTGGTTCTCGTGGTATGAGTCCTGTCGACGGGAAGTTGTGCTTCCTCCCTATTTCTAAAAGGGCTTGTTTGTCATCGATTTCTTACATAGTGGTGATCTGCACGTCGTAAAATTTTGTCAGTAAGTGGTACTAGTTTAGTCTAAAGACAGACCCTACGTTCCTACCAAGTCCTATGTGTTTCGTTAGTGTAATTATTTTTTTAAAAAAATATTTGTTTGTAAATAATAGACCTGTACAAAACTCCAATGTTAATTGAAGTGGTGATAAAGAAAGTCTTTGTTGAACTCCTTCAATTTTATGTAGTAAATGTCTTTACGGAGAATTGAGACGAGATTCTTTAACGATAAATGTAATACCCCAGGGGTGACTAATCCCCATACAAACCTCTCCCTCTGTCCTCTATTTTGAAATATATCGTGTTCTCTCTCTTGTTTTATTACGAAGAGGAAACATTGTAAACAGAACCGTGTCCGTTTGTCTTGTAAATGTGAACTATATCCGCATACATAAATTGGAAAACGGGATAAAAAAAGATATCAGAAGAGATCTTTGAGACGACTTAACCTAAGTTAAGGCATCCGTTCTTAAGAAGTTTTCTACTTGGTTAATGTCGGAGTATTTGAGTGTGACTTCCGTAAAAAAAATTGGTGTTTCGTCCCTACGTATTTTACCAGTTTGGTAGTCACTAGTTTGATTTTTTGTATATCTTATAAGTGTCACACTTCTTAGTTTTCAGTATACTAGTAGATCCACGTCTTTTCCGTAAACTCTTTTAAGTTATAGACAAGTAACTTTTTTGAGTTGATTAATCCATATCTTCCTTACAGGAATTGTATTATTGTCGTTATAGACTTTTCAGGTGTCGTATATAGTGTGAGTCACCATTTTCAGTCCATTTACAAAACCTCTAGTCGTTGTATTCCCACCCCTGAAAGGACCACCAGGTCACCGATACTGAGCCACGAGGGAACGTCCCCCGGACCCAAGCTAGGGACAAACCCCTTCATCTAAGATGTACAACTAGGGTATATGGTATTGATTCTGAACCGTGTCGGTTTATATATAATAAAAATTTTTCTTTTTTCATGTATTCACACATGTAAGAGTGTTGAGGATCAGTTATATCATGACTCTCAGGAACTGTGTCGTCAGTCGACTTTTCTTCATTTCCATGGTATTGACCTTTCCTTCTTCATTTTAACAGAGATAGACGATAACTGTACTAAAATATACATCTCTTTAAGATCCAAGTCAAGTCAAGTCAACACAGACTGACAGACGTCGGGGTGACTGACGTCGTACGGTCTGAAGGACGGGAAGTGATAGAGAAACTCGAACAAGTTTGAGTACAGGTAACTCAGCCACTATGGTAGGTTGGTAGAGTAGGAGACAGTGGGAGAAGAGGAGGACGGAAGTTAGAAAGGGTCGTAGACCCTTAAAGGGTTACTCAGTCGAGAAGGGTAGTACACCGGGTTCATAACCTTGAAGTCGAAGTCGTAGTCAGGAAGGTTATTTATAAATGTCAACTAAAGAAAATCCTAACTGACCGAACTAGAGGAACGTCAGGTTCCCTGAGAGTTCTCAGATGAGGTTGTAGTGTCAAGTTTTTGTAGTTAAGAAGTCACGAGTCGTAAGAAATACCGGGTTGAGAGTGTAGACATGAACTGATGACCTTTTTAACATCGAACCTGATATGTCTGGAAACAACCGTTTCGCTATAGAGACGAAAAATTATACGACAGATCCAAACAGTAGTGAAAAGAAGGTTTCTCGTTCACATAAAATTATTAGAATTTTTGCTGTCTTACTGGAGCCAATCAAAGGTACCGTTTGGTAAGTTGTAGTGTCATTAGGTTCAGTTACGGGAACGACGATTACGTCTTCTTCGACTTTAACTTGGTCAGAGACTTCTGGATGTTCTGGAAGATCTTGATTGGGGTTCTTTTTTTCTACAGGAAAAGTAATAGCCTCTATATTCACGTTTTCATCCTTCAGTTTTCTATGGTCCTCATTGTCCGTTCCCCCGGAACCCCATGTTTTACTTTGTCCCATTTTCGATTACCCCAAAACGGTTCTCTTGTGTGACCAGTATCGTTTGTGGGAGAAGGTCTTTGTGTTCTCTACTGAGATGTGTACCTGTAGTGGACTACCAGTTATGGTTTTAGTCTAATATAAAAGTCGTCGACTTCTACCTCTTATAGATATGTCAGTCGTTTTTGTTCTGACCCTCGACTGACACCGAGCCTAGTACTTGAGGAATAACGGTTTAAGTCTGAATTTATTTCATCCCTTTTGGTGATCTGGTGAGTCCATACTGGATTTAGTTTAGGGAAGACTAATATGTCACCTCCACTGTTTATCTAAGTTCCCTAATCTAGATTATCTGTCTCACGGACTTCTTGATACCTGTCTCCGAGTACTGTGACATGTCCTCCACCACTGGTTTTGGTAGGGGTTCTTTTTCTTTACGTTCTCCCGTTTCACCAACAGACTCCTACGGCATGTTCATCGACTCTTTTCTTCTCTTCGTTTTCTGTTTCCTCTTTCCCCTTTATGTATGGGTTGACCTACGTGTCAAGATCTCTTTCGTTCCTCTCTATTCTTTCGGAAGAATTCACTTGTCACGTTTCTTTATCTCGTTTTGTCGTTTTACCCGTTCCGATTTACCGTGGGGTGAGGTCATAAGAACGGACCTCTTAGGGTACCTACCTCCTCGGACCACCCGATGTCAGGTACCCCAGTGTTTCTCAGCCTGTGCTGACTCGCTCGTTGAATTGAATCTTTAAGAAGTTCTTTTAATCTCTATGGTTTCCTTGTAAAGTACACTTCTACCCGTGATATTTCTTGTCTTTCTCGTTCGTGGATTGTCTTCGACTTCGTTAATTCTTTTCCACCTTTCTTATGTGTTTTCTTGATATGTCCTTTCAAGAACTACTGGGTATATTGGCACTATCACACCAGTGAGTGGATCTCGGTCTGTAGGACCGTCTTCTTTGTAAACGTTTTGACTTCTTAGTAAGTACTGTTTTTGAGGGTTGTATTCACTGATATCTGTCTTTCATTGTGTTGTTTTATTTCCGTCAGATACTGTTCGGATGTCGATTGTAGTATGAGTTGACACTTTTCAATCTAGTTCTTCTTCTTTCTTACGGGTGAGTGGTCAAAATAGGTCACATTATAACTTTCAGGAACGGACTCGTTATTTCGGTCCCTTTCTTTCTTTCGGTCCTATCCGTAGGGTAGTCCTTCCTTCTTAATTTTGTCAGTGAAAAACGTCTACTGTATAATATAACTATATATCTTTTTGGATTTCTTAGATTTTTTTTACAATCTCGATTATTTACTGAAGTCGTTATAAAGTCCTATGTTTTAATTCTAAGTCTTTGGACAACACAGAGATATGTGATTGTTGTTCGATCGTCTTTCTCTTTTATTCTTTCGTTAAGGTATATACAACGTATTTCTTCTCATTTTATAGATCTTTATTTAAATTTGTTCTGCATCTTCTGGACATATAACTTATTAAATTCTGTAACTAGTTTCTTTGACTTTTGTGTTTGTTTACTTTTCTATAAGGTACGAGTGCCTAACCTTCTTACAACGATTTTACAGGTATGATGGGTTTCGTTATATGTCTAAGTCACATTAGGGATAGTTTTAAAATTTCCATAAAACGTGTCTTTATCTTGTTTGTTAGGATTTTAAATATACTTTGACATTTTCTGGAACTTATCGGTTTCGTTAAACCCTTTCTTTTTCCTTCGACCTCCGTAGCACAAGGGACTAAAATTCGATATAATGTCACGTTGTCATTAGTTTCGTTCTACCGTAACCGTATTTTTGTCTGTCTCTAGTTACCTTGTTTTATCTCTCGGGTCTTTCTTTGGATGTATGCATACCAGTTAATTACATGTTGGTTTCTCGGTTCTTATCTGCTACCTCTTTCCTGTCAGAAAAGTTATTTGTCACGACCCCTTTGACCTGTCGTCGAAAGTAATTTCTTACTTTGACCTGGTGATAGGATGGGACATGTCGTGGAGGAGTCTCTAATTTCCGAACTGACATTCCGGACCCTGATGTTTTGAGGACCTCCTTTTGAATCCTCGACACAAGGAACTGTAATCAGAACCGCTACTAAAAAACCTAAACTACGGTTTTTGTTCAAGTTGTTTTTGTTTTTATTTGTTCACTCTGATGTAGGTTTACTTTCGAAGAAGTGTCGTTTTCTTTGGTACTTCTTTTACTTTTACGTTGGATTGTTCACCCTCTTTTATAAATCTTTAGGACACTAGACAATTTCCAAATTATAGGTTTTGTATCTTCCTTGAGTATCTCGTTCAGTTGAGTTGTCGTTTATTTGTCTGTAAGGTTAAATTTTTGTCCGTCTCTTAGTCTTGTAAAAGGTTGTTTTCGGATATCCACTAGTTGTTCAGGTACTTTCTACGTAGTGATTAGTAGTCCCTTTACGTTTAGTTTTGGTATTACTCCACAGTGGAGTATGGACAGTCTTACCAATAATGGTTTTTTTCTGTTTTTTCTCGTTCACAACCACCCTGACATTTAACCACGATCGGTGATACCCTTTGTCATACCGCCAAAGAGTTTTTACTCACGACCTCGATGGCATAATGGGCCGTTTAGGTGAAGACCCACAAATAGGTTTCCTTTACTTTTGTGATTCAACTTTTCTATATACGTAGAGGTACATATAAATCACACTACACGTTTTAAGTTCTACACCTTCGTTGGATTCACAAGTAGTAAATTCCCTACCTATTTCTTTCACACCATATGTACACGTTACCTCCTAATGAGTCGGAATTTTATCTTCCCTCAGGACGTTACACCTACTCGGACCTCCTGTGACACGGTTCACTTTATCTTTTTCTGTTTGTGGTATAATAGAATGAATATTCACCTCATATTTTGTCTCGTTTACCTTAAGTTTCTATATCTCTTACCTAACCTAACCACCAACGGTCTACATTCCCAACCCCTCACTTTACCCAGTTTGCCATATTTGATTTGATAAAAAAAATTACAAGAACCGTATATTAACACTGATGTCGTAACGTTGATAGTAATTGTTATGGTGTGATGTGTAAAGTTTCAACGATTCTCTTTTCTAGAATTTTAAAGAGTAGTGTTATATTTTTATGTATATTGATAAACACCACTACCTACAATTGCTCTAAATGATACCACTAGTAAAGTGTCATACATGTTTGCGACTTAGTATGACATGTGAACTTTGATAGTACGATTTTCAGTTAATATAGAGTTAAATTTTTGTTTTTATCGGACCTGTTCACCTCTATCGGTTCCTCGTCCCACCCCAGTCTCCTACCTTTTAATAATTGTCCTTTAAAACCTCGTTCCTCCCTAAGACTTATTTGACTGGATTGTCCTAAAAAATTTATAAATAAATAAATAACCAGAATCAAAGTTGTGTATACCATAGATCAAGGGACTGGTTCCTAGCTTGGGTCTAGGGTACGTAACCCTCGTTCCACAGAACTGGTGACCTGGTGGTCCTTCCAGGGATTGTCCCCAAGAACGACCTCCGTCTGGTACACCAATTGGAAATGGACCCTCTACTCCGTGACCTAGTCTATATTTCATCAACAACAAGATCCTCGTTCACAGAAAATTAAAGTTCCGATGTCAGTGGTAGACGTCACTAAAACCTCGGGTTCTTTTATTTTAGACAGTGTCGAAGGTGAAAAAGGGAAAGATAAGTGGTACTTACTACCCTGACCTACGGTACTAGAACCATCTCCAAGACTAATTTGTTTGAATCGTCTCAAGAACGATTTGACCCTAATCTATCCACCCAGGTGTTCTTCCAAGTCCTCTACCTGACTTCAAACTGGTTCTCAGAAACAGGTATCAGTGTCGTGAAGGACAGACCCGTGGAGCCTCGGGTTTCCAGTCGGGCGCTCGTCTACGGCGTGTGCGACGGAATAGGTCCCTTAGGACAGAAGGGGTTGTGCGTACAGTTTGGTCGGTGACTATCCTTAAGGGTCGTGTCTAATTCTTTACGAACCGGTTGTCCGGAGTAAGTTTTGTTGACTTTGCCACCTCTTGACCATCTTTTGCCCAGAAACGAATGATAACATAAATCGTTAGTAAATTGAGTGTTGGTATTCTTCCTTTACCTAGATAAAATTTCACTGGACACGAACATTAATTCCAAAACACAAAGGACAACACTTAAGACGAAGTTGAAAATGAAACGAATTTTGATATTTCAGACAAAAGACACGGTCCTTTTGTCAGAGATGAAACTGGGGGTATTATAAACCTGACAATTGACTCTGCTATTACTTTTAATAACTTGACTTTGATTTGTTCGTGAACGTTTCTAAGACGTCCGATTTGACCATAAAACAAACCATACGTAAGGGTCAAATCCGCAACTACAAAAGGGTTTCCGAGTCCTGGAAGGTTCAGGATTGAGGTGGATCTGGAGCTTCTATGCTGGGGGAGGGTAGTAAGGAAATAATTAGACCAAAGTTAAACAGTTTACGAGTTAAGTGTCGAATAGATACCCTTGTTTACCGAAAGGGCGAAATTATAAAGTCAAATTATAGGGAAAGACGTTCGGTCCTCTACTTTAAAGTCGGTTCGGATGTCTCTCTCCTTAACAGTCCCCCTAGGAAAGGACCCCTAGTGGGTCGGCAGGTAGACAGGTAGGCAGGCAGACAGTTGCATTTACGCCCCTACCCCGCGGAAACACCGACAAGATACCCAAACGCCGGTGCTGCCCCCGGGTCTGTCTCGTTCTCTTCACTGACGGTCTGGATTTCGAACCGTACTTCTTGGTCGACAGTCGGTCTATTACGTGACCCGGTCGCTGTACTTTGGGTTAGTAATTCACAACCCCCCTAACCAGTCTCTCTCTCTTTCTGAGAAACAGGGTTCACACACCTCGTCTACTGCCGCCTCACGCCCTCTTCCCGACACTGAGTGCTTCGGTGCTCCAAACAATGGTTTTGTCTAGACCCCTGTAATAGACCCCTACCTCGGTTCCCGTGTCGTCCTCTACCTCCGAGTTCTGTCTGGGGTGACGTCTCCCACTACTTTCTGACAGGGGAACAGGGGCACCGGCGTCCCGGGCCTCTTCTAAGGTCTCCGTCGGGAGGTTCCACCAGCCTCTGTCTCCTTAAGTCGATAAACCTTGAGAGACCGTCAAGCGGAAAGAACTCGTTAAGGGTGGGGTGGGGTGGGGGAAAATACTGAATAACCTAAGTCCCCGGTGGAACATTATAGGAAACTCTGGTTTAATCCGAAATTGCGTATTGTATAAGTACGAGGTCCCGAATTCTCAAGTGAAGGACGTGATTTTCTCATTTCCTTAACTCAGTTTACTGGGGATACTAGGGGTCGAAACTACCTGGGTGGTGGTCTCCGTTTCGCTAGGCAAAATTCTGCACCCTTAGAAGGTGTAGCAACAAGTCCGTTCTTAAGGCACCGCAGGGCGTCCGACACATGTGGACGACAAGGGGCACAACTTAGGTGTCACAAACGGTCATAAATGGAAGATCGAGTGTGGGTTTCACATAAGTGTGCGTTGTGGTTGTCGGGTCTAGGTGTTCTGTGAAAAACTCGTAGGAAAGATGAAACCCATATCTGTGCGTGCGTGTGTGTGTGTGTGTGTGTGTGTGTGTGTGTGTGTGTGTGTGCTGAGGCCCCTTGTCTTATTCACTGGTTCGTCGACGTGAGTCTCGGTTGTCGGGACCTCCCTCAGTCCGGCCTTTCGTTCCCCTTAGACCAACGATACGTCACATTACTCGAGTCGTTTCCGACCCCCTTCTCACGCCTCTTTCCCCACTAAGCAGGACCTTCCTTTCCCTTCCCAAGTCCTTTACGAAGGTTCTCTTTGACTGTGGACTCAATCGAAAACCTACTACGACTCCACAAGTCGTCGTCCTTTTCCGTCATTCCTTCTCCGACACCCCGTCGGACACCCCAGTCCTCGAGACTCGAAACTCATCCTCCCCTCGAATATTGCGACCTCCTGTGTGGTGACTGTCGTCTCGGGACTGGTCTACCCTCACAGACGGACGATCAACACTCTCCGAGGACCTTAAGAGGTCCGTTCCCTACGACCCACGATCTGAGTTGCGAGGACCTCTACGTTTCCTCCTCTACCTGATCTCCTGACAAATCCTTTACTTTACGTGTCTTGAGTCCTACCTCAACGGTGCGTCCCATTCTTCTGTCCCGATTCACCCCTACTCAGAAGTCTAAATCCCTATGTCACAATCTTGGGAGTCCTTCTAGCGTAAAATAAATAAATAATAAAAAATTCGTAAATAAATAAAAATGAAATAAAATGAAATGTTATGACATACCCAAAACGGTATGTAGTTGTACTTAGGCGGTGCCCACATGTGCACAAGGGTTAGGACTTGGGGGGAGGGTGGAGGGAGGGGTATGGTAGGGAGACCCAGTAGGATCACGTGGTCGGGGTCCGTAGGACATAGGACGTAACTTGGATCTGACCGCTAAGCAAAGAATATACTATAATATGTACGAAGTTACGGTAAGAGGGTTTAGTAGGGTGGGAGAGCGTAAAGTTTTCCTTTGTATAGGTATTCGATTACCCTGTTTTACATAATTCACCATTCATTTTCGACAAGTCAGTTCAGGCTGAGAAACACTGGGGTACCTGCCATCGGGTGGTCCGAGGAGACAGGTACCCTAAGAGGTCCGTTCTTGTGACCTCACCCCACGGTGCGGGAGGAAATCTTCTAGAAGGGTTGGGTCCCTGACTGGACCCAGAGGACGTGACGTCCGTCTAAGGAATGTCAGACTCGGTGGTCCTGTTTCACATAGTCTCGTGAAAACGGTACTTACCTCGGACGGCAGGTCCCCTATGTTTCCCCAGTTCAAGGACAACGACTTCTGTGAACATCTTTCTGTCCTCACCCCTCTAATTTCCGTGTTGGGACAAAGTCTCGAGGTAGAATTCGAACAAGTTATAAGTTTTTCATCCACGGTCCAAAGATTTAGATTAGTGAACGCCTAGGTTTTCTCATTTCTTCACTGAAGGTAGAAGTCGTTCTATTACTTGTAATAACAAATCAACGAGTCGGAACAGACTGAGAAAAGGTTAGGACACCTGGACTCGGGTGGTCTCAGGAGACAGGTACCCTGAAGGGTCCGTTCTTGTGACCTCACCCAGTGAAGGAAGATGTCTCCTAGAAGGGCTAGGCCCTTAGTTTAGGTGTGGAGGACGTAACCGGTGGTCCCTGTAAATTTTCCACATTACTTTATGTCTCCCGAAGGAAAGTTTACTGACCTAGGTGGGTGTTTGAGATCCCGATCTTTACTTTCTCCGTCCAGTAGTAGTTTTGACCCCTCTGGGATGACTAGAATTTCACACACACACACACATCCCCACTCCCCTTTAACCTTACTTCTCGTGAAACTGCTTTGACCCCGAGTTTTTCCCAATGTGAGGACCTTCACACGAGTAGCCCCCTTTACTGAAAAGATGTTTCCGTTTGTTCTTTCACCAAACAGGAATAGTGGTTTAGGAATCCGTAAACCTTCATTGTGTGTGGAAGGTCCCTTTCAGAAGGAGTCGGACCCGAAGACCATTATGAGTGTCTATTCATTGGTATTTAGACTTTAGTGTGTATGAAGGTTTGTCTAGTGGTACTGGTAGAAATCCTTTTCCTGTATTATCTTGGTCTGGTTGGTTTTATCTATGGCTTAGTAGTCTGTATCTCATATTTTATTCTTACAAGTACCTTAAAGGACCACCAGGTCACCAAACCTACGTTCCGAAAGTGTCGGTCCCGCACTTTAGTTAGGAACCAGTCCCTTCTTTCTAGGGGTGTTCGGTGTGCCGGTTTTTTTTTTTCTTACAAGTTGTACAATTTTTCCTCCTGAATTTTCGTTCTCTTTCCTCGTTTTTTACGATGTTTTATTCTATCCCAACTTTTTCTTGGTTTATCTTATATCTCATTCAAAATTTTTTAATTTGTCATACATTTAGAAGGACTTAGAGACGCAAATTTTTTTTTTTTTTTTTGTCGACACTGTCACTTTGGTTACTTCAAAGTAGTCCAGGACAAACGAATAAAAGTAATGAGATCCTCCACTCAGTTTTTTCTAGAACGTCGCTAAAAACAGGTTCTCACAAGACGGATACAAAAGGAGATTTTCAAAAATGTCACAAATCGGAATGTTAAGTCGGCAATTAACTCAAATAGAAACACGTACCACAATCACTCACAAGACTAAAGTAAGAAAATGCACAGCGATGGGTCTTGGATGACATCTCGTGTCCCCTAAGATGAGTCACGAGACACCACTGGATGTACCCTTCCCTTCGGTTTTGGGTCCCCGATGTACGCCGACTAAGTGAATGACATGTCGTCTTTGATCGTGTTGTAACCTTTCGTTGATATGAGGTTTTTTTTAAAAAAAATTCACTAAAGTCCGTTATAACAAATTTTTTTTTTTTTCTTGTTTTGTTTAGTTCGATAAAAGTACTTGAACTTCTGCGTTTGTATACTTCTGTTTCGTGGGGGTAGGTTTTCTAGACACACCATGGTCGCAGACATGTCTTCCTTTTTCCTCCGCCGAGACCCAGTCACCGACTACTGGAGTCTTGTCTCGTAGGGATTTATCGATTCAATAATGGTCTTTCGGGTCACCCCGGTCAAACTCTTCTCGTGGACCCAAAACGGGTCAAGCAATCGTACAGTCATGTCTCCCGAGTGTCATTCTTGTGACTTAACAGGACCTCGACAGATGTGAGACATTCGACTGGGTGGACGCACGGAGAGATCTGATCCGAAGATGTGACTCCTCCTTAACGACCCGTACCTCAGTTTGAACTAGTCCTGTCTTCTTTCTGTCCTAGTCCTAGTCCGTAGGTGTTTAAAGAGGACATTACCTGATTTATGATTTACAAAATCCGAAACGCCTAGTCTGTAAGACAATGTTGATGAGTGGAGACGTCAATACCCCGGTTTCATCGGTGTCTACTGTACATTCACTTTTCTACGTCGGCACAGGGTTATTTTGAAATAAATGTCTGTGACTTTATATTTGAAGTATATTACAAGTACACAGTTACTATAGGAAAATAATAACAAAATAACGACAATAAAGTTGGTAAATTTTCACATTTTTTTTTTTTTTTCGTACGAATTGTGTTTCTTCTATATTTTTGGTTACCACCCTTTCTAAATCAAAGGTTCAGGACCATAGTTGGTTTCATCCCAATCTCCTCTTTTGTGTTCTTTGAAGTCTACGGGTTGTAGTGATTAGTAGTGTTTTACGTTCAGTTTTGGAGTGTGGACTATCTTACCAAAAATGGTTTTTCTATTTTCCATTTTTTACAACCGTTTCTACATGTCTTTTCCATTAGGAATGTGTGGAACACCCATCCTGACGCCTTACATTTTACCACATCGGTGACATCTTTTACCATACCTCCTAGGAGTCTTGTAATTTTTGACTGGATGGTATGCGGGGTCGTCGGGGTGGTGACTCTTATATAGACTTCCTCACTTTAGTCACAGAGTTTTTCTGTGGATATGGTGGGACAAGTAACGTCGCAATAAGTGTTGTCGGTTCATACCTCTGTTGGATTACAAGTAGTCACTTACTTGCCTATTTCTTCTACACCATATGTGTGTGTTACCTTATAAGAGGTCGAGACTCTTTCTTCCTTTAGGATGGCAAACACTGTTGCACCTACCTGGAACTCCCATAATACGATTCACTTCATTCAGTCTCTTTCTTTGTGATATAAATCTTAGGTTTTTTATAGTTTGAACATTTTCATCTCTCATCTTACCACTGATGGTCCTCTGCCCTAACCTCACCATAATTTCCAGGTTGAAACGTTGACCATCCATTTATTTAAGATCTCCAGATTCCGTGTCGTACACTAAAGTCAGTTGTTTTGACATCATATATGAAGTCTCCGTAATTTTTTTTTTTGATCCAGAATTAGCAAGAGTAGTGTTTCTTCTTTACTATTAATACACTTTACTATCTCTATAATCGATTGTGTGTCACTAGTAATATAACGTATATTCACGTAGTTTAGTTGTACACATGTAGAATTTGAATGTGTTACAACATACAGTCAATGTAGAGTTTTTTATTTAATTAATTTTCTCTTTTTCTTGATTTTTTCGTTCGGTAGACATTTTTTTTTTTTTTTTCCGTCGTCATTTTCCACTTCAATCTTTTGGTGGATCCTGAAGGGACTACCGGGTCACCGATTCTTAGACGGACGGTATAGTCTCCTGTCCCTAAGTTTGGGACGAGTTCCTTGATTCTATGGTGTCCGGTTACACGACATTGAAGATAACATAGGACTCTTGGTGTTTTTCTGGGTTACGTCGGTTTATTTATCTTTCAGTAATTTTTTTTTTTTCGGTGGAATTTGGTACGAAGTAGGATTTTCAAGTCCGTTTGATTAAAATATTCTTTATTCGTTACCTTTTACTAGGTCCAGTTTAGGGTATGTTTTAATGACATTCTTCTTCCTCTTCATCCTATTAGGACGTGTCTGTTTTTTCTTGTTTCTGTTCTAGTGTTTTGACTAGTTTTGATGACATTGAAATTCTTTTAACGCATTCTGTATTTTGTCCTTTTGAGTGGTCACTCCGTTGTCTTAATTCTTGATCTTTATTTCTTAGTTAAAGTCTTCGTCTCCGTTGTGACATTCCTTATATTATTATTTGTCTTTTCTTTACTTGTTTATAAAAATTCCTATAGTGTTTTTCACTGTTTATAATTTCTATTCGTTTCCTATAATCTGGGTCCTCGAGAACTTCCCCCCTTTTTTTTTCTTAGTTTCTTTTTTTGACTCAATCATGATTTTTGGTGTCGAGTTCTTGAAAAGGACTTAATTTTTTTTTTAGACTTCGATATAACTTTTTCATATAGTGTATAGACTCTTGTGACTGGGTTTTACCATTCTCATGATTTAAAATTTCTGTTTTATTTTCTAGACAACCTGTAGATTTTTTCGGTTTTTTATTTGTTTTTTGTACCACTGATAATTCTTTTTCATATAATAGTTTGAAAAATTGTCTTGTTGAAATACTTTTCTTTCACTTTATTACATGAATCCTGCGAGTTCCTTCTTTATATATATTCTTAAAATATAGGTGGTTGACTGAAAATTCATATTAGCCGTGTTTGACAATGGTTGTACGGTCTTAAGGTTTATAATAAGTACTCAGAAGGACTCGTTAGATAATCTGTAGTTCTAAGTCTGTTGGTTTTACTTATTGCTGTAACTGAATTTATAACCACTCCGCGTATATATTATGTATGTAGTGTGTGAGTATATGTTTACTTCCAATTCTTTCTCTACCATACATTACTGATGTTCGAAACTGTCACATCGATATCATGCTGGTAAAGTTTTTACTACCTCCCTCTCCTTTTATCTCCTTCTTACTCTCTTGTGTACGGTTTTTTAAACATTATAAAAGTCCTAGGTGTAATCGCCATCATAACCATAATTATAATAAGACTCTGAAGACCCATATATTATACCGAATTTTGGTTACTTAAAAAATACCCTATAAGATTAAGATAGTAGAGGACACACAGACTCTTGATCTAAGAGTCTATACTTTCCTTCTACTATGTCCATACTAACTCTTCTCCAATTCGAGATATCTGAGACTAAACTTAACCTGAGTACCCTATAAAAGTTTCTTTCGTTACCGTGGGGTGAGGTCATGAGAACGGACCTTTTAGGTACCTGCCTCCTCGGACCACCCGACGTCAGGTACCCCAACGCTGACTCGCTGAAGTGAAAGTGAAAAGTGAAAGTACACGACCTCTTCCTTTACCGTTGGGTGAGGCCACAAGAACGGACCCCTTAGGGTCCCTGTCACCTCGGACCACCCGACGGCAGATACCCCAGCGTGTCTCAACCTGTACTGACTTCACTGAATCGTCGTCGTCGTCGTACTCGATAAAATGAAAATTATATGTATAATTTTTATATATACGTATTATGTAAAGAATCGCGACAAATATTTTGTGGGGAATCCCTGTTTTAACACCAGACCTTTATAATAAGGAGTGACTTTCTTTAGATCGGAAGAACCTCTTTACCGACTAAAGTACAGACGTTTTTCTTTTCAATACTCTGCTCACACCCTTTAGAACATAGTTTGAAGTTCCTTCGGTTGGTTCTGACAATTCCACTACAGTTTACTAGATCTTCGACTGACCTTCTCCTAGGGTAACCTATGTCACGTTACGAAACTCGACACTATTCGTATTGACGTTACTAAATCTCGGGAAGTCAAGTCAAGTCAACGAGTCAGTACAGGTTGAGAAACGTTGGGGTGCCTGACGTCGTGTGGTCCGGAGGGACAGGTAGTGTTTGGGGGTCTCAAATGAGTTTGAGTACATGTGACTCAACCACTACGGTAGGTTGGCAGAGTAGGAGACAGTAGGGGAAGAGGACGGTGGAAGCTAGAAAGGGTCGTAATCCCAGAAAAGAGTACTCAGTCGAGCAGCGTAGTCCACCGGTTTCATAACCTCAAAGTCGCAGTCGTAGTCAGGGAGGTTACTTATCTCGGGAAGTTTCTACAAATTTCGGTACTGAAGAATTACGAGAATTTTACTGTCCTTACTTTTCCTCGACTAAGTAATGGAACTTTTAACTGTTTCTCTTCGTTAGTTTGTAAACGAAGAAACATTTAACAGGGTGAACCATTTGTTTCTTAATACTCCCTTACACATAATGTAAAGGTTGATTATTTACTTTTTACTTGTGTCTGAATCTTTTGACTGGAAACGTTGGGGGACACTTACCTTTAGTCAACCTTCCTGACTACGACTTCGACGACGAGGTTATAAAACCGGTAGAGTACACTTCTTGACTGAGTGACCTTTTCTGGGACTACGACCCTTTCTAACTTTCGTCCTTCTCTTTCCCTACTGTCTCCTACTCTACCATCCTACCGTAGTGGCTGAGCTACCGGTACTCAAACTCGTTCGAGACCCTCAACCACTACCTGTCCCTTCGGACGACACGACGTCAGGTACCCCAACCTTTCACTGACTCCCTGACTTGACTACTTACCTTTATCTTTAAATCGTAGTCATAGAGACTGAGGATTCTAGTGTTTTATCTGTCGGACCGAAATCCTCTTATATTACGAAGATTGACCGAATTTCCGTAACTCGGACTCACTCGGTCTCTCACCAAAGTCGACGGTTAAAAGTCTTTTACGTCTCCTGTCTCCTTGTGCGACTTGACGTGGTATCCAGACGTCGGTGGTTTTAGGTGTACCACCCTTTGATATCTAGTCTGTTGGACCCAAGGAGGTTTCTTTAACCTATTTGACATTTCCTCATTTTCCTCTATTTACTCCTTGTATACCTATGAATTTTCTGTATGACTTTTTTTAATTTACCGGTTTCTATTCTTTTTTTTATAAATTTCTTTTACAGAAGTTTAATTCGTGTCGAGTACTT
This sequence comes from Capra ibex, assembly GCA_006410555.1. NCBI lineage: Eukaryota > Metazoa > Chordata > Mammalia > Artiodactyla > Bovidae > Capra > Capra ibex. The sequence continues at coordinate 34,497,193 of SJYO01030260.1, read as the reverse complement.
TCTTAGTCGTTTGATCTTTTATACAGGTTTCTTTGACGAGTCTTACATAGTGAGGAAAGAGGAAAGTAGGTGACTACCTGTGTTCAGTAAAGAGATAGAACCAATAACATTTATTACGACGTCACTGACCCCCCCCCTCCACGTATATAGAAAAGTTTGGTTGTAAAGGAAAAATTCCCCTATTTGTGTGTCATCACTTTAACGACGTATACAATCAAGATAAAAATTAAACGACTCCTTGGAGGTGTGACAAAAGTGCCACCGACATGGGTGACTGTAAGAATAGTTGTAGGAGTGGTGAATAAAGAAAAATAGTAATATCATAATAACATAATAATTAATATAGTATAGTAATATCATAAAAAGAAACAATAGTAGTAATAATAATGAAGTAACGTCATTTTATATATGTTGTATTTTAAATGGTAAAATTGGTAAAAGTTCACTTGGCAAGTCCTCGTACTTTATGTAAACAACTCGTTGGTAGTAGTGGTAGGTAAAGGTCTTGAAAAGTACGACGGGTTGACTTCGAGACGTGGGTAATTGATTGAGGGGTAGGATTCCTTGAGGGGTGAGGGGTGGAGGGGCAGAGACCATTTGTGGCAAGATAAAAGACAGAGATGCTTAAACTGATGAGATCTTTGGAGTGCATTCACGTTAGTCATAAACACATAGACTGAATAAAGTAAATCGTATTACAGAAGGTCCCGGTAGGTACAACGTCGTTCATAGTCTTAAGGTAAGGACAGATTTCGACTTACAATAAAGTAACATATTTATCTCGTGTAAAACAAATAGGTAGACAGGCACCGATAGAGCCTGGTTGTGAATAAAGAAAGGAAAAAGTATTGTCGGTGAGACTGTTCCCACTCCCCTATAGGGTAACACCAAAACTAAACGTAAAGGGACTACTACTCACCACCACTTATAGAAGTGTACATAGACAACTGGTAGTCTTACGTAGGGTTTTCCTGTACATCTTTTATACTTTCTTCAATTTTTTACTCTTTCCGGTTATATACAGGTACAGTTCACAGTCTTGTTTTACCATTTCGTTACCCTCATGTTTCTATAAATTTCTTATGAATTATATATTGAAATTTTTATTACCGGTCATATACATACCGACTCAGGGAAGTGAATAGTATTGTGACAATTAGTCGAGATGGGGGGTTATATTTTACTTTTCAATTTTCTTTTATTACCGGTTCTTAAAAGGTCTTAACTCCTTCGTGATGTCATATGTTTCGTTTTATTTATTTTTATTTAAGTACGCATCTAAGTACGTAGAGGATCAGTGTGATATATGGTTTCTGTTTCTGTTCTAATGTTTTCGTTGGTGTGTCTAGCAGATGGTTTCTTATAGTCATAGTTGCCGGTTGTCAAAAGAATTGTCGTTGTTACCTTCGATCTCCTTCCTCTCATAGAAGATGCACGATCTTTTAGTAACGTCTAGAGTTCTGTGTTATATACTTATTTAAATTTGTGTGCAATTCAAGTAACCATTATCATTTTGGATTAGTCGTTCCAATCTTTGTCTCTTTATACTTTTGTAAGTTTTATACCATAGGGACATTCTACCTTCGTCACTAGCCACTCGTCGAAGTTTAGGAACCTGATAAGTCTCCTGTCATTTGTCAGTAAGTGAAACCTGACAATGGACATATACTTTACAAAGGTTCCGTTGGTGAACGACAAGTCAGTGGTTCAGTACAGACTGAGACACTGGAGTGCCTGACGTCGTACGGTCCGAAAGAACAGGAAGTGATAGAGGGTCTCAAACGAGTTTGAGTAGGTGACTCACTCAACCACTACGGTAGGTTGGTAGAATACGAGACGGTAGTAGAGGAGGCAAACGGAAGTTAGAAATGGTTTCTCAACCGAGAAACGTAGTCCACTGGTTTCATAACATCGAAGTCGTAGTCAGGAAGGTTACTTATCAGTCTCAACTAAAGGAAATTCGTAATGAAACGGTTGTTTCCAGGCAGATCAGTTCCGATATCAAAAAGGTCACCAGTACAGTCTCAACCTGATATTTCTTTCGACTCACGGTTTCTTAACTACGAAAACTTGACACCACAACCTCTTCTGAGAACTCTCAGGGAACCTGACGTTCCTCTAGGTTGGTCAGGTAAGATTTCCTCTAGTCGGGACCCACAAGAAACCTTCCTTACTACGATTTGACTTTGAGGTCATGAAACCGGTGGAGTACGCTTCTCAACTGAGTAACCTTGTCTGAGACGACGACCCTCCCTAACCCCCGTCCTCCTCTTCCCTTGCTGTCTCCTACTTTACCGACCTACCGTAGTGACTGAGCCACCTGTACTCAAACTCACTTGAGGCCCTTAACCACTACCTGTCCCTCCGGACCGCACGACGCTAAGTACCCCAGTGTTTCTCGACCTGTGTTGACTCGCTGACTTGACTTGACTTGACTGAACTGACTTCTCACTGACCAACCTAGAGGAACGTCAGGTTCCTTGAGAGTTCTCGGAAGAGGTCGTGTTCAGTTTTTGTAGTTTTCCATCGGTGATTTTCGTGTCTTTATACGTAGACACAAGATCTACACACTGCTCTTTATCTACCTTACGTTTTCGTCTACTTTTCGATTGAGGCTTGTGACGAACCTCGTCTCTCTTAAATCTCAATCATTCAGCCGTTCGGAGAACTTTAAAAAGTACCCTCGAATCCTGTCATAATCGGGTAAGTCTTTTTCGTTCACCGACGGAAAAACTATCCGATGTTACTCTTTCTTCACTTTCGTTTCTAAGGAATACGAAAGGATGGACCTCGAGACGAAACATTGTAACCGATGTAAGGAAGTAACAATTTTACGAAGTCCATTTAAAATTTTAGACAGGAGTTAAATTTTCGAGGTAGTCCCTTTTACCTGAAATCCATCAATTGCAGGAAGAGAAGGAAGGCAGAAGATCTTCTCGTCGATATACAGGGGAGAGAGGTATAGTTGACGGGGGGTGACGGACTCGTTGTGGGGACACTCCTGAACTCCATGTGGACACGACCCTAGTCCCACGACGACCCCGGGCCGAGACCGTAAGTGAAGCCTATGACGTCCCTCTACCGAGTCAAGAAAATTATCGTTCTTTTCTATGAAATACTAGTCTTAACTTGTCTACGCTCCCAACCCGGTATTTCTTCCCACTCGCGGTTTCTTAACTACAAAAACTTGACGCCACAACCTCTTCTGAGAACTCTCAGGGAACCCGTCGTTCCTCTAGTTTGATCAGGTAGGATTTCCTGGAGTCAGGATTTACAAGTAACCTTCCTGACTACGACTTCGACTTCGAGGTTAAGAAATCGGTGGACTTCACTTCTTGACTGAGTGACCCTTTCTGGGACTAGGACCCTTCCTAACTTCCGTCCTCCTCTTCCCCTGCTGTCTCCTACTCTACCAACCTACCGTAGTGGTTGAGCTACGTGTGCTCAGACTCCTTTGAGTCCCTCTGTCACTTCATGTTCCTTCGGACCGTACGACGTTGGGTACCCGCAACGTTTGTCAACCTATGCTGACTCGCTGAGTTGTTCTTGTTCTCCGGTCATTTTGCAGCAGGAAGGAAGTCGGCCTTCGTGTCCCGTTGGGACGTTGAGTGTCACTTTCGAAAGGAGTCGAGAGAAGAGAGGTAGGTAGGTCGACTAAGGAAACATAACGAAAAATTGTTAAGTTTGACTTAATAGACAAGAAAGGAAGTCGAAATGTAATATTAAAACTGCCTGTTGAATAAATATTGAGGACTTGGTGACCCAAAATGGTACTCCAAGAATAAAGTAAGTCAAAATTTCTTTTTGGTGTTTTGTACCAATATTTAGAAGTTTAGAATGACTGGTCGACCTACGCTAGGAACAACTGTCCGTCGAGGAGGTCTACGGAAGATCTTCATTTTCACTGTCTTCTATTGTAAACTTAAATGTAGAAGGACCAATGTTTTGCCCCGAAGGGTCCACCGCGACCACCAGTTCTTGGGGGGGACGGTTACGTCCTCTGTATTCTCTACGCCCAAGCTAGGGACCTAACCCTTCTAGGGGACCCCCTCCTTTACCGTCGGGTGAGGTCATAAGCACGGACCTCTTAGGACACCTGTCTCCTCGGACCACCCAGGAACCCCCACGTCTTCTCAGTCTATCTCGACTCACTGACTTGTTGTTCCATGCTTTGTGACTGTCAGGGGTTTAATCACACAATAAACTTCAAAGTTCAGTCCACAAATCTTAGGATACCTGTGTGACAGAAGGGACCATGAACGGAGGACCAGACCGGTGGTCCATTGATAAAAGGTGTCGTAGTAACTCCTTAACACATAAATGGTATCTTTTATTACGGTGTCTTGTAGGTTAAAAGAATTGGTGAATGTCATGGCCGTGTCAAGTGTCCTGGAGTCAGTGGATTGGACCAGAATTCGACGTAGAAGAGGTGAAAAAAAAAAAAAAGTGGTCCGTTAAACCTAAGACAGGAGTCGACTGGTGACCAGGGTCCCTTCCCACACTCTCAATATCCTGGATAACATTTCACCACTCGTCGCGAGTCTCGTGTCCCGTCCGGACACCAGAGGTGGGTCCCCTCCCGCGGATAGAGACCTGAGAAATTTTCCTCACCTGCTCCTTCTGCCGTGCCCCTGGGGGTCCCCGGAGACCCGTCGAGCGGTCACCCGTCTGTTTCTGTCGGGACCCCCCGGTCCCGGGAGGGAAGGACCCCGTCGTTCCTCTAACTCTCAATGGTGTCGGTAATTTTTCTTACTTTACTACCGTAAAAGTCGTTGTGCCTACCTGGATCTCTCACAGTATGGTTCCCTCCATTCAGTCTGTCTCTTCCTTTCTATATCGGACTGTACACCTTAGATTTTTCCTCCTATGTTCACTTGAAGGAGTTGTCTTTCTCTGAGTGTCTGAATCTCTAGTTTCCTAACGGTCTCCCTTCCTACCCCCTCCCCTGTCAAAGCCTCAAACCCTACCTGTCCATGTGTGACGACACAAATTTTACCTCTCGGTTGTTCCTGGATGACATATTGTGTTCCTTGAGTCGAGTCACAATGCACCGTCGGACCTACCCTCCCCTCAAACCCCCTCTTACCTATGTACGTATACACACCGACTCAGGGAAATGACAAGTGGACTTTAATAGTGTTGTAACAATTAGCTGATACATACACGTACGATTCAGTTAAATCAGTATAGACTGAGAAACACTGGGATATCTGACATCGTGTGGTCCGAGGGGACAGGTACCGTAAGAGGTCCGTTCTTATGACGTCACCCAACGGTACGGGAAGAGGACCCCTAGAAGGATTTGGTCCCTAATTTGGGTATAGAGAAGGTAGAGTACGTGACCGTTTACCCAAGAAAAGGTGATCATGGTGGATCCTTCGGGGATTAACCGATGTGAGTTTATGTTTTATTTGTCAACTTTTTTTTCTAACCCTCGGTGGGTTTGGGAAGTGAGTCGGGTCAGTGAGACTGGGACACTGGTCCCAAGTCTGGGGAAAGTGTCGTAAGTCGCAATCGCTCTCGCGAAGGATGTAGTCCCCTGAGGACAAATCCCGTGGGGACCCTACTGTGGTGAACCCTCCTAATTCTTTGTCAGTCCGAGGACACCGAATCCCTTCTCCTCTACCGTCTCCTCTGTGCACATGCAACCTTAGTCTTGAAACGGTGGACCTCTCCTCCTTTCGCAAGGTGTCAGTCCCGTGAGGGTCGCGAAGTCCCGGTGTCCGTCCACCTCCTACCACTCGGCACCGGTCAATCCCTCCCCACACCCGGAGTCCTGCGTCCAGCCCAGGAGGGTGGGGGAGATGTGGGAGGAGTGGCCCGGTGCCTCGTCCCGTCGACCCTACCCTTCCACCCGCTCGGTCGTCCTCGCGCTGTCCAAGGGACCCGGGGGAGTCGGTCCTGGACGGGCGGGTGGGGACCCGAGGGGCTCCTCCCCGGTCACGGGGTCCGGACCTCACTCTTCACCCCCCGACAACCGGGTCTCCGGGATACCCAGGGGCCAAGGCCCCACTGATACCATGCACGTCTTGGTGGTGATTGGGAGGTGAGTGAGTAGCCAGGGTTGATGACTCAACTCAGGAGTCTTTTCTCGAAATCCTGGAGGTCCCCACGGGGGCCCCCCCCCCAACCCCTCCGGTCTCTTCCTCTTCCCCAGGGAGTGAAGGTCCCGCCGGGTCTTTCCCCCACTCCCAGGTAACCAGGGTCTGGGAGTCGCGACCCCACCCCCCCTCCCCTTGCCTACAGAATCGAGCCCGGAGACACGGTGAGAGATGCACAACGGACACGGGCCCTACGGGCGGGACTCGCGTACACAGGCCGCCGGAAGTAGGGTAGACGGCTGCGAGTCGCTCAGCTGTCATGACCGCTCTCCGAGGTCACTCGAGTCTCTGTGAGCGACGGACATCAAGGACTCCGAAGTCGACGACTTTCCTCTCATACCGAAAAGTACGTGGCACAAGAGACAGGGCGTANGGGGTACTTTATTATTTGTATACCCTAAGCATAACGTTGGTGTGACCTGAGGGCTCGTGGGGTCCCTTTAGAGACAGTGCCTCCTTAAGGACCTCCTCCCTTGCACCCAACCGAGTTCTTTTCGTGTTAGTATTTACTGTTGCCACGGTCGGGATTCACCAACGACGTCACCCCGACAATACGTTCAAGGAAGTACCATGGACCAAACGGTCGTCCATAGTTAATTTGAGTATTGTGAAGACTTGCTTTTCCCTTTTGCCCTCCTAAATTTAGTTAAACTATGTAAATCGACAATACACTTACAAGAGTTTGGATTTATGATTAAAACTTTATTAAATCTTAATTGATGATTCTATTACGATAGAGAAGGTTTGTTCTCTTTAATGGGGACTTCTTAAATTTTTTCTTTTTTTTTTCATGAAACATTATGAAAAGTACTTTACCTACTCTAAGAACTTGAGTACTTATTTCGAGGGGGGTTTTTATAGTATCTGTTCTTTTCAATTTTAGTACATTCCTTGACTACTAGGGCAGATGCAACTTAATACAACTATATCATTTTGATTCGACATCTCTAAACTACTTCCTTCATCTCCAATCTTAGAGTGTAAGAGCTAACATTGAGATGTCGGACGATTCTTTATACAGGGTAATAAATGGTGAAAGTTTAAATTATTTAGAAGGTGATTATTATTATAAGTCTCTGTCTTTACAGTATCAAGAGGTTTACGGGACCAATTTTGCCAATTGGTCTTTGGAAAAGACTCAAGTCAGGAAGCAAAACTTTTAGAAAGTTCAAAAAAAAAAAAAGAGACAAAAGAACAGGATCATTCATGTTACATGAGTGGTCTTTTAGAAAGAAGGTCTTAGAGCCTTAATAACACGACACGATACGGACACCTTTCAGATTCTCTGACCCGACTTAAACATTGGTGGGACCTTTTGTCGGGCAACGAAAAGACTATGAACAGACCATCCTTGCGTGACTCCACACTCATCTGAGAAGGTTCTTTGTCTTCATCCTTCACTTCGGTTCCCCGGATAAACTTCACAGTGAAGCAACCAAGACGGAGTTACTTATTTCCAGAGGAGGTCAAAGGGTCCGACTCGTTTGTGTGTGACTTATGGATGAACTGTATCTCCAAAGTCTTTCTGTCTTAGAAACATAGACTCCGTAAGTATTTGATCCTATTTGTTTCTCACTATTAATTCGGATGGTGTGTCTCAACATAAATTTCATGTTACTTCTATCCTTAATTTATCTACGTCTTCCTTCCTCCTCCCTGATACTGTCCCGTCTTCTGGGGGCTCAATTGAAACCTTTTACACTTGTCCTAAGACCTGTCTCCCTCCTACCACATCTGCGGTAAGACCTTCTTCCTCTATCGTGACTAGTTCCGTACACCTACCGCGATTTACCGTGAAAGTCCCTTCATCAGTAAATAGGTAGATGTGCCTGATCTACCACCCCGAATGCCACGTCTCTCTACCAGTACTACGGTCTCCACCTCTGACCTACCTTACTCACTCACTCTTGGACCCTTAAAGTACGACTGTCAAACGGTAGATCATTCGTACCTTTCGACACTCGTCAAATTGTGTACTTTTGTTTAAACAGTAGTTTAAACACAAACTCCTTCCGGTGAGACTATCCTATCGTACCCTACCGAACCCACCCCGTTCTGACCTCCACTTCTGACCTCTCCAATGACGTCCTCCGTACCCTTCTAGACCTCGTAGACTCACCCCGTCACTGTCCCTCTTGTCTCTCCTTCCCTCTCTACTACTCAGAAAAACTTCCTCCTGGTGAACTATCCTGGACGACCGACGGACTGACTGTTCTGTCCCCACGAGACACCTATGTCCGTAGTATATGAAGGTAATTTAGTCCGCTTATCTTCCTATTTCTCCGACTCTTCTTTCTTGTACTTAGACTTACTTGTGACCCATTTGGACTCCTCGGACATCCTAAAGGTATACTTTTGGAGATTCATAGTAAACTTACTTTCACTTTCGGTGAGTCAGTACAGGCTGAGAAACACTGGGGTACCTGATATGTCAGATACCTTAAGAGGTGTGGTCTTATGACCTCACCCATCGGAAAGGGAAGAGGTCCCGTAGAAGGGTTACGTCCCTAGCTTGGATCCAGAGGACGTAACGTGCGTCTAAGAAATGGTCGACTCGGTGTTCCCTTCGGGATTCTATGACCTCACCCATCGGATAGGAAAGAGGTCGCCTAGAAGGGTTGGGTCCTTAGTTTGACCCCAGAGGACGTAACGTCCGTCTAAGAAATGGTCGACTCGATAGTCCCTTCGGAACTTACTTAATTGTGTTAAGTCAGGGGGTTCTCGTAGAATTAGGTACGTTTCAAAGTAGTGATGTGTCACGGACTGTCGTGTTTATAAGGTGTAATTTGCGTCTCAGACGTTTGTCTGTGGTTTCCTGGTGTTTTGGGCGAGTGCTTCTGGTTGGCTCTTCGGACTACTACCTACGACACGACGCGAACAATGTACCAGGAGTTCAACGGGTCGTGGGGGCGACGTACCTTGGAGATGTAAGTGGGGCCCTCCTCGAATGTTTTGGTGGTGGTACACCGGGACTGGTTAGAGGGTTCCCTCCGAGTTTGGACCTTAAGTTTGAGATGTTCCTTAGGAGAGACTAAGATACTCTTTCTACCACCTGTTCTCTAGAATAAGACAAATCACCTACAGGAGAGAGAGAGAGAGAGAGACAAGAGGACACAACTGGTGCACGTCAAGGAGTCCGGTAAGTTCCGGAGGTCGACGTGTCGGAGGTTGGCGTAAGGAAACGAACACACAGTCCCTAAGTACTGTGTACGGACTTATGTCCTTCTAGGGTGCACGACACGTTTGGTAGGACGACATACTCGATTCTCAAGTCAAGACTGAGATTCGGCAGTAATGACTACTGGTGCGGCGACTTTTTTTGTTTTTCCGAAGAAAGAATAGACGTGTGTGATTTCTCAAGATAGTGTTCATAAATTTGTGGTACGTATTAGTGTAAAGGGTGTATTTTAATCCCACCAAGGTACTAGCGAAGTCACCATGACAATTTAGCGAGACTGGACTCCATGACCAAACGTTGCACTAAGGTAGTTTCAGAGACGGTTTTGTCGGTGGTCCCACCTTGTGTACTTGTTAGTTAGGTCGTACTTTGTTCTAAACAACCCTCTAATTTGTCCTTGCTTCGGTTCCTGTGTTCCAACTCTCGTCTCAGCAAACAGAAGAACAGTATTACGTTTCCACCACTTAAAGTTGAGACCAACACCTGCTTTCACTGGATTGTAACTGAGGGGGACGGGGTTTGTGACACGGGTCCGAGGTCAGGGTCTCTCAGTCTTCGGGGGGTTGGGTGGTGGTAACACACGTGAAAATTTACTAAGGAAGATCACCACTGAAAATAAGTACTGCGTTCCTTTGGCTACCGGAAAGTCTTCTTTGACTTCTACTGGTGCTTACACGTAGGGGAGTCTGCTGTGCACTACGAGTCTCCCACAACCCGGACCTCCCCATTCCGGACCTGGTGTGTCGTACACACACAGAGACTCTCTACGAGTGTGGGGAGACCTAAGGGGTCCACAACGGCTCCGACGTCGACCTTAGTTCGGAATAAAGACTGAATTGATTCGTGTGCACTCGGTTGGACAGGAGAGGGGTGGTTCTCTTATAATGGGTTAGACGAGTCTCTGTGTGTAGTCGGACATTGTCCTCTCCTCCCTCCGTGTGTCGGGGCTGGACCCCGACTCCCTGGTCCCTCAGCAACACCACTCAATCCCCCTCCCACGCTGGTACGACCTCCAGTGGCTCTCCACACAAATCAGGGGTCCGGAGGTACAGAAAGGGACTCCAAGACAGTAGTATTTATTACTACTGGGTCCCTGGAACCGACCGTTTGGGAACATCGAACCGTGACACGGGGGTGGGGGCCTGAACTCCGGTAGGGGTCACCCGTGTCGACCCTAGGTCCTCCTCTCTCTGTCCCGAGAGCCTGGAGTCGAGGGTGCTGGGGTCCGGACGGAGGGGCTGTACCATGGGACTGAGGGTGGACGACCGACGGTCCTGAGACGGGTGACACTGGGTCCTGGTAGGGGCTCGTCGGGACGACTTCGCACAGGACGGACAGAGGTGTCCGGTTCCGGTACAGTTGTCTACGCCACGGTTCCAAGTCCCTGTTCCGTGCGACAGTACCGCGCCGAGACTGGTGGCTCCTGGCGGGACTCCGCGGAGAGTCCTTCCGCGAAATACAGGAAGAACGTAGGTTTATCCCTTTGTCCTGAGACCAAGTTCCTTGACTTCCGGTCCGGGGAGACGTTCGACGACGGAGTCCGGGAAGTCCCAGGGGTGTCGAAGCTCTACTCTGGGAGGTAATTAAGTGATTGGACGAACCTGGGGGAACGTTATGAATCCAAGCCCCCATTCCGTCCCAACATCAATAAGGACGTCCTACCCACTAGCCACATTCAACCTACCAGGGGGCTACCATCAGGTTAGTTCTGCCCTCTCTTCTTCAGTAAATCTCCGTCTCACTCAAGTCTCTACTAGTCCACGTTTGGAAGCAAAGTTTGGGCTCCCTTTGTCTCTGAGTCACTCCACTACCTACCATGTCTTAGTGAACCTCAAACTACGGTCTTTATTCCACTCCCGAAGGGACCACCGAGTAGTCATCTCTTAGACCGACGGTTAAGTCCTCTGCGCCCAAGTTAGGGACTGGGCCCTTCTAGGGTACATCGCTCCTCGGCGAGTCGGGTACCCGGTGTTGATGACTCGGTCACGAGACCTGGGACCCTTAGAGTAGGTCCGGTCTTATGACCTCACCCAACGGTAAAGGAAGGGGTCTCTTAGAAAGACTGGGTCCTTAGCTTGGGTCCGGAGGACGTGCCGTCCGTCTAAGAAATGGTTGACGCGAGAGTCCCTTCGAGGAGTTATTCTCTTCCGTGGTGTTCTACTTCAGGCTCGTGGCGTTGATTCCTCATCGGAAACAAGTGGTCTTGATCTCTTCTCAGAGGCCGTCACTTCGGGGTCGGGTCGGTTTTCATTTATTCATGTTGACAAAATTTTGCTTTTTCCTTTATCCCACTCCTGGAGCCGTGGGACTGATCAGGGGGCCAAGGGAGACACTCACGTCGGATACCCCAAAGGACCCTTTAGTCAGTTCAGGACCTGTTCTCCACTACTCGGACCCCAAGGAACCCCCTGTGTCTCCGTGGCGTCACCGGCGTCGTTGTCTTCCCTGTCAGGTCTCAACCGCGGTCCGTCGCACTCCCACTCACTGCCCACCTGTCAGAGCCGTTGTCACGAAACCCGAAGCTCTTCTGCTCGAACGTGGCCTCCACCTGCTCTTTCTGCAATGACCCACTCAGTCGGAGGTCTACGTCTCCACACCCGTGTAGTCCCGGGGCCCGGTACGGGTGGAACGAACATTCACTGGGGTCCTCCACGGCGGGCCCATTCCCCTACCTGTAGTGATTTTGTACCGTTACCTTCCTCTACCTTACGAAGTCACGTAAACCTTCGGACTAAAAAGACAGATTTGACTACCCGTGCTCTTGTACAACCCAAGAGGTGCAGGACGGAAGTCGAAACGCAGTCACTACTACTTACTGGGGATCGACCACCCCAAAGCACACTCCGGTCCTGTGCTGGAACAACGAATCGTAGGGACACAAACAAGTGAGATCTAATGGAGATTCTAAACATAGATGTCGTCTTCAAGGGTAATCCTAACTCTGGTGAAAAAGGAAACCGACGCTCACGTAGGAGCGTGAGATCGTGGACGCGCTCGGGTCCCGCAGGACAATTTCTCGACGTCAGGACGGGACGGTGGGTCCGAGGACTGGTACGGGACCCGGTGGGAGGGTGGCAGAGACCTGCAGGGTGCCGTTATTGGAGGATTGAACGGAAAAAGGACGTCTTTTTATAATCCTTTTGGTGGTAGTTCAAGGACTCCTAGTTCTCAGATGCCAAGTACGACACACATACGTCTAGGACACAGTGTTCGAGTTCCGACCTCGTCCCAAAGGGCAAAGGTAGCCCACCTTCACGGTCTTTGACCATAAGGAGTCTCACTCTCCCTCGCCATCAACGAGTCAGTACAGGTTGAAACACTGGGGTGCCTGACATAGGGTGGTCCGACGAGACAGGTACCCTAAGAGGTCCGTTCTTATGACCTCACCCAACGGTAAAGGAGGAGGTCCCCTAGAAGGGGTGGGGTCCTAGCTTAGGTCCAGAGGGTGCGACCCCCGTCTAAGAAATGGGAGGCTCGGTAGTCCCTTCGGGCCATAAGGAGTTTCCCTACAAATTCCAGACGAGAAACTTCCACCTATTAAAATGGACCCGGCGAAAAATAAATCTACTTAGATGGGCATTACTTTTACGGAAGTAATCGGGTAGACGTTTAAAAATATTTGGGAGACGGGACGAAGAAAGAGTAATCTATTCAGGTGTACACTGTCCGTCTTAAGTTAGAGGTGATTTGACCTTTTGTGTTCTTTTGGTTCTTAGTGAATGAGTCCTTTTTTATAATGAGAAAGTCTAAATTTGTCCAAAAAAAGGGGGAATCAGTTCTACATAAATAACAGTAAAGGTCTTAATGGGAACATTCATAGACCAATAGTATTGGTGTTTTTCTGTCGAATAATCAAAGTTGACGACCTATTTTCGTACGCCGTAAAAGTTCTAAAGACCAAAGTGGGAAAATTGGGCTTCTTATTGATATTTATCTACCATTTCAGACCCTAAAGGTGTCGATTCACGACGATATTTATCAAAATTTGTAAAAGGGTGAAGTACGAAAGATTTTCTTGTAAGAGGTGAAGGAAAGAACCTATTGGAGACCCTTATCTCACTTCAGCGTAAGTCTTAAAATACCTCCCCAAATTACTTTGAGAATTATTTGGATAATCGTCGTAAGATAGATTTGTAAGGATTTTTTGTTGGATAGATTTGTAAAGAGGCTAAGACTTTTTGACTTTACTAAGACAATATTTAATCAATTTATCAGGACTCTTTACATAAAAATTTAATTTAAAAATCGTAAGAGTAGATAAGTGAGAACAATAACCCTTAAAAGAATTTTTTTTTTTTGTTGATTCGGTAGTGGACCCGAGGAGTGAATGTCAACGTAAAATTGAATTCACTTTAAATGAGTTTAAAAGAGCTCTTGAATCGATCTAACCCTTGACATCTCCGATGTTTTACTTTTTTAAAAAAAGAATGTGAGAAGAAATGTGTAATTGTAGGTCCTTTTTTTGTTTGTTTGTCTACACTCAAGGAAAGTCGACAAGTACAGAGGTGTGATAAATAGAGGGACGAAGTTCTTATCAGTGTTCTGTGGAATAGCTTGTGTGTCCAGAACTTAAGGGACTTTTTACAGTCATTTACGAAAGGGTACCACGTGCGGACACCGTCGGTCTCGCTTCAGACTCGTCGAACCTTCACGGAGGAGAGAGGACTCTGCCTGCGGCCGCAAGATCGTTGGAGACGACCAGCAATAAAAACTGACTCCTCTTTCGTTTTAATCGGTCAGAGGATTTACCGTCTCTTTAAGTGTTTCTTTCTTGTCGTTGTTTGTGTCCATTACAATCAGTCTGCAACCATTTCTTAGACGGACGTTACGTCCTCTGCGTCCAAGCTGGGGACCCACCCCTTCTAGGGGACCTTCTCCTTTACCGTTGGGTGAGGTTATGAGAACGGACCCTTTACGGTGCCTGTCTCCTCGGACCACCCGACGTCAGGTACCCCAGTGTCTCTCAGTCTGTGCGGACTCGTCTTCGTCGTCGTACAAAGAATAAAGTATAAAAACACTTTTTATTTTTCCTCCCCACCCTCCCCTCGTTACTCAGATATAAAAAGAAAAATAAAAAAAAATAACTTCCTGTTAACGAAATGTCTCAAGACACCAAAAGACAGTTTGGAGTCGTACTTCGTCGGTATTCATATGTATACAGGGGAGGGAAAACTGGGAGGGAGGGCAGAGGGAGAGGTGGGGTGGGGAGATCCAACTATGTCGCGGGGACAAACTCAAAGGGCTCGGTAGGTCGGTTAAGGGCAACCGGTAGACAAAATGTATGCCGTCGCATGCAAAGGTACAATGAGAGAGGTAGGTAGAGTGGGAGAGGAGGCGAGAGGGGTACAGGCATTCAGATAAGGGATGCGGACAACAAAGAGGTGACGACGGGACGTCTATTTAAGAAGTCACGGTAAGAAGATCTAAGGTTTATATATAATCTTATGTTATAAATAGAAAGAGAAAGACTGAGTGAAGTGAGACAAATTATCTCAGATCCAAGTAGGTGGAGTAGTCTTGACTGAGTTTACCCAAGGAAAAATACCGACTCATTATAAGGTAACACATATACATGGCGTTTAAGAAATAGGTAAGTAGACACCTACCTGTAGATCAAACGAAGGTACAAGATCAATAACATTTATCACGACATTACTTGTCACCCTATGTACACAGAGAAAGTTAAAACCAAAGGAGTCCCATATACGGATCCCCACCCTAACGACCCAGTATACCACCAAAATAAGGATCAAAAGATTCCTTAGAGGTATGGTAGAAGGTATCACCGACATAGTTAAATGTAAGGGTGGTTGTCACGTTCTCGAAAGGGAAAGAGATGTGGGAGAGGTCGTACATAACAAACGTCTGAAAACCTACTACCGGTAAGACTGACCACACTCCACTATAGAGTGGCATCTAAACTAAACGTAAAGAGATTATTACTCACTACAACTCGTAGAAAAGTACACAAATAATCGGTAGACATACAGAAACCTCTTTACAGACAAATTCAGAAAAAGGGTGAAAAACTAACCGAACAAACAAAAAGACGTAACTCAACATACTCGACGAACATATAAAACCTTCAATTGGGAAACAGTCAACAAAGTAAACGATAACAAAAGAGGGTAAGACTCCCGACAGAAGAGTGGAACGAATATCAAAGGAAACGACACGTTTCTGAAAATTCAAATTAATCCAGGGTGAACAAATGAAAACAAAAATAAAGGTAATGAGATCCTCCACCTAGTATCTCCTAAAACGAAACTAAATACAGTGACTCATAAGACGGATATAAAAGGAAATTCCCAAAATATCAAAGACCAGAATCGAAACCCAGAAATTAGGTAGAAAATAGAAACACATACCACAATCCTTCACAAGATTAAAGTAAGAGAATGAACATCCACAGGTCAAAAGGGTCGTGATAAATAACTGTTCCAGCAGAAACGGGGTAACATATAAGAACGGAGGAAACAGTTTTTATTGTATGGGTATCCACGTACCCAAATAAAGACCCGAAAGATAGAACAGGGTAACCAGATATAAAGACAAAAACACGGTCATGGTATGACAGAACTTCTGAAATCGAAACATCATATTGGACTTCAGTCCTTCCAACTAAGGAGGTCGAGGTAAGAAAGAGTCCTGATGAAATCAATAGACCCCAGAAAATACAAAGGTATACTTAACACTTTTAAAAAAAGATCAAGACACTTTTTACGGTAACCATTAAACTATCCCTAGCGTAACTTGGACATCTAACGTAAACCATCATAAAAGTGTTATAACTAAGAAGCATGGGTCCTTGTACCTTATAGAGAGGTAGACAAATACAGTAGAAGATAAAGAAAGTAATCACAGAATATTAAAAGACACATGTCAAGAAAACAGAGGAATCCATTTAAATAAGGATCTATAAATTAAGAAAAACAACGTTACCACTTATCCTAACTAAGGAATTAAAGAGAATAAAAAGGAACAATTACATATTTTTACGTTCACTAAAGACACATAAATAAAACATAGGACGTTGAGACGATTTAAGTGACTAATCGAGATGATTAAAAGACTATGATAGAAGTCCCAAAAGATACATGTCATCGTACAGTAGACGTCACTCTCGAAATGAAGAAAAGGTTAGACCTAAGGAAAATAAAGGCAAAGAAGAGACTAACGATATCGATCCTGAAGATCTTGATACAACTTATTATCACCACTTTCACCTCCGGGAACAGAACAAGGACTAGAATCCCCCTTACGAAAGTCAAAAAGTGGTAACTCCTATTACAAACGACATCCGAATAGTACTTACCTGAAATGATACAACTCCATCCAAGGAAGATACGAGTAAAAAATTTCTCAAAATTAGTAGTTACCCACGACTTAAAACAGTTTCCGAAAAAGACGTAGATAACTCTCCTAGTATACCAAAAATAGAAAGTTAAACAATTATGTCACACAGTATAACTAACTAAATACTTATAACTTCTTAGGAACGTAAGGACCTTATTTGGGTTGGACTAGTACCACATACTCGAAAAACTACACAACGACTTAAGACAAACGATTTTAAAACAACTCCTAAAAACGTAGACACAAGTAGTTACTATGATCGTACATCAAAAGAAAAAACACAACAGAAACAGACCAAAACCATAGTCCCATTACCACCGGAACATCTTACTCAAACCTTCACAAGGAAGGAGACGTTAAAAAACTTTCTCAAAATCTTCCTACCTATCCGTAATCGAGAAGAGATTTACAAACTATCTTAAGAGGACACTTCGGTAGACCAGGGTCCGAAAACAAAAAACCCTCTAAAAAACTAGTGTCGAAGTTAAAGTCACGAACATTAACCCAACAAGTATTAAAGATAAAGAAGGACCAAGTCAGAACCTTCTGACTTGAAAAGATTCTTAGACAGGTAAAGAAGGTCCAGTAGGTAAAATAACGGTCAGTGGAGGGAGTGGAGGGGAGCTAGGTAGAGAGGTGTCGGGAGTGGGACCCTAGTGAGATGTGAGGGGTTTGAGGTCGAGGATCGACGACGTGGAAGGTCCGTTGTGAACAGGGACAGGCCCCATCCATACTGATGTCGTTCCTGACAGACTAAGAATAGGACAAATCCGACGGTGTCTAGTCGACGAAGTGAGAGTCGGAATTTACGAAGAGGAGACTGAGTCCGTTAACGGGACTACACCCCTAACCTGGGGACGAAGTCAAGGGGGTGGGCGGTTCCCGTCCAGGTCAGGAAGATTGTGAAGACAAAAAGGGGATCAAGGAGGCAGGATGGCTCAAAACGTACCAAGATATATAAGAAAAGGTCACTAGTCCATGAGGACAGGCGAGAGTAGTCCACATAAGGACTACAAAGAGACCTCTCTCTACATGAGGTACAGGTGGATAAGGAGGTGGTAGAACAAGAAATATTAAAAAAATTAATTTGTATTTTTAATTATCTGTTAAAAATCAAAATCTTAATGGTTTTTATCAATCGTTTTTCATCTCACAGGGAGTCTTTGGTCGGTAAGGGGAGACGAAGAGTGTAGAAAACGACCACCATATGGGAACGATGTTAACTACTTGGTTGGACTCGTCATTGATTTCAGATATCAAATGTACTCTCAAGTGAAAAACACAACACACAAAATACCCAAAACTGTTTACGTATCTGTACATGGGTAGTAATACGATAGTATGTCTTATTATTAATATGACAGGGGTTTCAAGACCACGACATACATAAGTAGGGAAGGAGGGAGGTCGGGACTCGTTCGTGACTAATAAAAAAATAACAGTGGTATCAAAGTGGAAAAGGTTTTACAGTATATCAACCTTAGTATGTCATGCATTGGAAAAAGTCTAATCAAAGAAAATGAAATATTATACGTAAATTCCAAGAAAAATATCTGACTATCGAGTAAAGAAAAATGTTGACTTATTATAAGGTAACGGACGTACGTCGTATCACATAAATAGGAAAAAGATTGACTTCATGTAGAACCATCGAACGTCTAAAACGTTAATATTTTATTTCGACGACATTTGTAGGTACACGTCCAAAGAGACGCCTGGATTCAAAAGTCGAGGAAGCCCTTTTATAGTGCCTCGCAGTAACGACCTAGTGCACTATTCTCATACAAATCACATCACGCTTTGACGGTAACGGAAGAGTTCACTGACATGGTAAAACATAAGAGTGGTCGTCACTTACTCTCAGGGGCAACGGGGTGTCAGAGGGGTCGCAAACCACAATAGTCGCAAGGTCTAAGACCGGGAGGATTATCCGCACACCACCGTGGAGGAACAACCTTGAACGTAAAGGGGCGACTGTACGCCACACCAAACAGAAAAGAGTCCGAATAAACAGTAGACATGTAGAGGAAACCGGTTCACAGACAATTCCAGAAACCAGGTAAAGAAATTTACCCAACAAAAGAGTGGAAACCCTAAATTCTCAAGAAACATATAAAACCTATTGGTAAGAAATAGTCCATACAGAAAACGTTTATAAAAGAGAACCAGACAAAGGCTAGATAAAAAGAACTATCACAGAGAGTGTCTCGTCTTCCAAATGTAAAAGTACTTCCGTCAAATAGATAGTACAGAAAGTACCTAACGCGGAAGTAACAAGATAGGTTTTTCCGTAGTGGTGTGGGGTCCAGAACTCGTTCTAAACCATCGACACAGAAAGTTTAATGACCGGGTAAATTAGATTTGACAACCTAAATGCTCCGAGCTCAAGAAGCACCACGGGGACGAGAACGTCACAAATGCCCCAGCCACGACCTAGAGTAGAAGGCAAGGAGTTATACTATTCGACGTATCGGGAGTACTAAAACCAGTCGGATCAACCATCAAATAATTAAAGTGACT
This sequence comes from Capra ibex, assembly GCA_006410555.1. Taxonomy (NCBI): domain Eukaryota; kingdom Metazoa; phylum Chordata; class Mammalia; order Artiodactyla; family Bovidae; genus Capra; species Capra ibex. The sequence continues at coordinate 34,478,038 of SJYO01030260.1, read as the reverse complement.
AGAAAAGTTTCTTGATCAAACCCAAGTTTAAAGAGGTAAAGACAAAACTTGAAGTAAATAAAGACGATAAAAACAATAAAATGATAAAGAAGGGAGATCCAAATTAAATGAGAAAAAAAAGAGGAAAGAAAATATAAGGTGTTTAAGTGATATAACTTGAAAGTAAACATAAGTCAAGTTTGTAACATTAATGGGATCTTTTAAGGAGAAACGGAGTAACCGATAAATCTTCATTTAAAAAAAACGTGAAATTTAATAGTAAAACATAAGCTTATACCGGTTAATTGTTACAACACTACCAAAGTCCACATGTCGTTTCCCCGAGACGGTATGTTTATATGTGCATAGGTAAGAGATTTAAGGGGAGGGTAGGTCCGACGGTGTCTTGTAACTCGTCTCAAGGAACGTTATGTGTTATTCAGGGACAACCAATAGGTAAAATTTATATCGTCACACATTTCATGTGGTAAATTAAATATTTATAAACCCCTAAAAAGTGAATAACTAAAGATTAAATTAACTTAGTCTGAATTTAACTTCTTTCATCCCTATTGGTGATCTGGTAAGTACATACTGGATTTAGTTTAGGGAATCCTAATATGTCACCTTCACTGTTTATCTAAGTTCTCTAATCTAGACTATCTCACGGACTTCTTGATGCCTACCTCCAGGTACTGTAACATGTCCTCCATCAAATAGTTCTGGTAGGGGTTCTTTTTCTTTTCGTTTTTCCGTTTACCAACAGACTCCTCCGGAATGTTTATCGACTCTTTTCTTCTCTTTACTTTCCGTTTCTTCTTTTCCTTTCTATATGGGTAGACTTACGTCTCAAGGTTTCTTATCCTTCCTCTCTATTCTTTCGGAAGGAGTCACTAGTCACGTTTCTTTATCTCCTTTTGTTATCTTACCCTTTCTGATCTCTAGAGAAGTTCTTTTAATCTCTATGGTTCCCTTGTAAAGTACGTTTCTACCCGTGTCATTTCCTGTCTTTGTTATACCTGGATTTTCTTCGTCTTCTATAATTCTTCTCCACCGTTCTTATGTGTCTTCTTGATATGTTTTTTTATAGAATTGTTGGGTCTATTTGTCTTACCACACTAGTGAGTGGATCTCGGACTGTAGAACCTCACACTTGAGTTCACCCGGAATCCTTCGTAGTGATACTTGTTTCGATCACCTCCACTACCTTAAGGTCTACTCGATAAAGTTTAGCATTTTTTACTACGATAATTTCACAACGCGAGTTATACGGTCGTTTAAACCTTTTGAGTCGTCACCGGTGTCCTGGTCTTTTTCAGTCAAAAGTGAGGTTAGGGTTCCTTCCCGTCACAGTTTCTTACAAGTTTGATGGTATGTTAACGTGCTTAAAGTGTACGATCGTTTCATTACGAGTTTTAAGGGGTTCGGTCCGAAGTTGTCATGTACTTGATACTTGAAAGTCAACAAGTTCGACCTAAATCTTTTCCGTCTTCTTGGTCTCTAGTTTAACGGTTGTAGGCAACCTAGTATCTTTTTCGTTCTCTTAAGGTTATTTTGTAGATGAAAACGAAGTAACTGATGCGATTTCGGAAACTGACACACCTAGTGTTGTTTGACACGTTTTAAGAATTTCTTTAAAACACTCTTAAGGTCTGGTGTAACGGACGGAGGACTCTTTGGACATACGTCCAGTTCTTCGTTGTCAATCTTGACCTGTACCTTGTTGTCTGACCAAGGTTTATCCTTTTCCTCATGTAGTTCCGACATATAACAGTGAGGAAAATTGAATATACGTCTCATGTAGTACACTTTATGTCCGACCTACTTCGTGTTCGACCTTAGTTCTAATGACCCTCTTTACAGTCAATGGAGTGTATATGTCTACTGTGGTGGGAATACCGTCTTTCGTTTCTCCTTGATTTCTCAGAGAACTACTTACACTTTCTCCTCTCACTTTTTCGACCGAATTTTAAGTCGTAAGTTTTTTATTTCTAGTACCGTAGGCCAGGGTAGTGAAGTACCGTTTATCTACCCCTTTGTCACCTTTATCGTTGTCTCAGATAAAAGAACCGGAAGTTTTAGTGACGTCTACCACTGACGTCGGTACTTTAGTTTTCTGTAAACGAAGAACCTCCCGAAGGGACCACCGAGTCTACCATTTTCTTATGCGGACGGTACGTCCTGTGGGCCGAAGCTAGGGACTGAACCCTTCTCGGGGACCTCCTCCCGTACCGTTGGGTGAGGTCACAAGAAGGAACCTCATAGGGGTACCTGTCTCCTTGGACCGTCTGATGTCAGGTACTCCAGTGTTTCTCAGTCTGTACTGACTCGCTGATTCGTGTAAACGAGGAACCTTCTTTTCGATACTGTTTGGACCTGTTACATAACTTTTCTTCTCTACAATGAAACGGTTGTTTCCAGGCAGGTCAGTTTCGATGCCAAAAAGGTCATCAGTTATACCTACACACTCAACCTGGTACCCTCTGCCACTTCCTGTCCCTTCGGACCGCACGACGTCAGGTACCCTAACGTTTCTCGACCTGTGTTGACTCGCTGACTTGTTGTTGTTTTAAATTAAAGTAATACCAGTCTCTCTTGTTAACCTTATTAAAGGTAAATACGAGAATATAAACAATACCTATAAAATCCCGGGTCTTATACCAAATAGAACCATTTACAAAGGACACGTGAACTTTTCTTATACATAGGATAAAAACTTCACAAACTTTTTATGATTAAAGTAGTTTAACAGACCATGACAAAGAGTCCAGAAGGTAGGAACGACTGAAAACCAAACAAAGAAGATAGTCGATGGTTCTCTCTACAGAAGTCCAGAGACGTATCTTGCGTCTAAATAGAGAAAATTTAAGAGAGTATAAATTCACCGATTCTGAGGTACCAGGGCTACGTCCCCCGGACCCAAGCTAGGGACCAGTCCCTTGATCTAGGTTGTGCGACGTTGATTTCTAGGGTTTACGGTGTTGATTCTGGGTCGTGTCGGTTTATTCCTTTAAACGACTTTCAAAATTTAACAAATTACACCATTGTTATGTCTAGTATTTCAGAGGACAAAATTAATGAACATCTACATGTTAAATCGCCGTAATTTTGGCAAGTGTTGTAATAGGTTTACAATGGTGGTAGGTAAAGGTCTCGAGAGAGTAGTGACGTTTGTCTTTGGGAATTGGGTGATTTGTGATTTAGGGGTCTCGGGGGAGGGGTATCAGGCACCATTGGAGACAAGATGAAAGATAGAGATCCCTTAACGAATAAGACGTGTGAAGTATAATTACCTTAATATGTTTTAAACAGTAAAACACAGACCGAATAAAGTGAATCGGACTACAAAAGTTCCGAATAGATACAACTTCGTATATAGTTTTGAAGTAAGGAAAAATTCCTACTCATTATCAGATTACATACATACACCAGGTAATTTTTTTTAACTACCTGTAGACCCAACGAAGATGGGAAACCGATAACACGTATTGCGTCGAGACTTGTGACCACATGTTCTTACACTCAGAGACGAAAGTTAAGGAAACTTATATGTGGATCTTCACCTTAACGACCTAGTACACCATTAAGACAAATTGAAACACTCCTTAGTCAAAGAGGTGTCACCGACGTGTAAAGTATAAAGGTGACCGTTATGGGTCGCCTTATGACACCCCAAACTATGTGTGTCACAACACTAAAGAGTGGTTATGAATAGAAGAAAAAAGAAAAAAATTTTATCGGTAGGAGAATGCACACTTGACCATAGAGTAACACCAAGACTAACCGCAAAAGTATTACTGATCACTACGACCCGTGAAAAAGTACACACAAAATCGGTAAACATACACAAGAAGGCTCTTTACAGAAAAATTCAGAAAGCAGGTAAAGACTTAACACAACTAAAAACGACGACTCAACACCCCTCAAGAAATGTATAAGATTTAATTAAAAAATTTAGTTTATACACTAAACTTTTATAAAAGAGGGTAAGACACAAGTAGAAAAGTGAAAAAACTATCACAGGAAACTACTTATTTTCAAATTCCAAACTATTTAAAGATAAAACCTCTTCCGTTACCGTGGGGTGAGGCCATGAGGGCGGACCTTTTAGAGTACCTGTGTAGACAAAATGTATAAAAAAAGGATAAGGGTCTAAAACTCTCCCTAAAGTAATCTGGACATTTAGTATAACCCGTTAAACAGTACAATCGTTATAATTTAAAAGGTTAGATACTTGTACCCGATAGAGAAGTAAATAAATCCAGAAAGGAAAGAAAGTCGTTACAAAAACAGAGGAACCAATTTAAGTAGGGATTCATAAAACGAGACTGACATAGTATTTACTTGAAAAAGGGGAATTTAAGGAAAAACCTAACAGATCACATATTTTTACTTTGGGTAAAACACAATTGTAAAAATAGGACCTTGAAACGACTTAACAAATAATCGAGATTTTGCAGAAACAACAAAAATTTTGAAATTAAGATAGTCTTAAACGAGGTATAGAAACCTATACGACATCAGTCTCCGTAAACACAAATTCCGACAATACAGAAGAATTACTTGACTAGGGAAAAAGTAACACATAAAACAAAAATAAACACCATTAAAAGAGACTTTAGATGAGAAAAAAGTATAATTATACAGATGGAGTCGAAAGAAACCTAATCATCAATATATGATGTAGAGGGTATCAAAATGAAGATTGGACAGTGATCTATTTTTCACCCGAAGAACATTAGTAATCAGAATAAAAATAGATTATACTTTTGGACAGTATATGACCGATAAAGGTGATAAATGTAAATTACAATAATTACACAGACTTAAATCCGATTACGAAACAAAAGACAAATAACAAGTAAGATAGGAAAAAGAACGGGAAAACCTTACATAACAAACTTATAAATAATGAAAACGTAAATTTAAATTTAGATAGAGAAAAATTTTTCAGAAAGTAACGTAAAAAAGATTTGACCATCGAGACCATGTTGTACATGTGAAATATCAGGTCAATGTCAATTAAAAAGTAAAAATCGTTCTATATCTTCGGAACATTCGGAGAGTCAGGGAAAAGGGAATAAGGAAAATACACTAGCCGTGTCCATAAACCCGACCGGTTTTTCAAGTAAGTCCAAAGGTCGGTTGGGTGACAATGTTGATGCATGTGACTGGTAGAGTGATACGTTTCAATCTAACAAACGAAGGTTAGTGTGTGTAAGATTCGTCGATCTTCTTTTTTTATGAAATAACACAATTGGGCTATAAATAGTAAAGAGAACGATAAGGAAGAAGGAATTCAAAGTTCAAAGAGAAGTGGTCCTGTTAAAGGAATTATGGAGAAAGTGTCGTCTTCCCGACCGTAGTTCAAGAGACCGAAAGAAGTAACTTCACGTAAAACATAGAGGGTTCCTGTAAACGTCTTGAATGCCTTAAGACACAACTGTAGAGAGGAAAACAAAAGGAAGTCGTGAGGTTTGTACACACTGGTAGAAGTACGGCATTACCAAAACCCACTCTTTAGAGGCAGTAAGTATTAAAGGTAGAAACACGACAGAAAGGTGTTAGATGCCGAAAGCAGCCAAAAATCGAAAAAGAAGGAGAGAGAGGGAGACGGGGAAAGACGAGGAAAAGGGGAAGGAGAAGAGAGAATAGAAGGTTGAGCTAGGGAGGAAGGAAAACGTGAAGCTACTCCTACACGGAGCCGTACCGAAGGAAGTTCAGAAGGGACTGACCCAAAGTGACTCCAAATACAAAAAGGAAGTTTAAACAATTCAAAATTCGAACGGTTGAAAAAAGATTTGGAGAAAAGGTACGGTTAGTAAAAGAGGACTCTGGTATCAGTTACAACTTGAAAACTACGATAGGGTGTCCGGGGACTGTGAAAATTAAAATAAAATTTAGACACAAGTAAGATATAAAGTCCGACCTAATAAAGTTAATTAACAAAAGATCACACCGAAAAAGACTACACAGTCAAGATAACTCGGATAGGTCATTTTAAAAATTTTACACATAATATAACATAAAAGATCAGGATTTTGTAAGTGAATTTTTTTTTCAAAGAAAGAGAGACAACCCTTGAATAAACATGGAAAACAAATAGAGTTCGTACTAATATTATTGACGAATTTCTGTGACAGATGACCAAGGTTGTAGACTGAGTAGAGTGACAACCGTAAACTAACGGTAAAGGGAACTCTTTACCAGTATAAAAGGATCAAACAAAACATAATTCATTAAGACGTTGACTGATAACACAATACTCTAAAACCCAGGATAAATTCAGGAAACTCTTACGACCAAAACACGACAAACAAAATCGTCCGTTAACGGACCAATCCAACTCTACCTTTCAAGGAAAAACGGAAGTCCCCCATCATGAAAGATAGAGTCCAGTCAGAAGGTTCGGAGAGAGAAGAGGAAACCCAGACAAGACACATAAGTGTCGAGACCGACTCGTCTCTCGAACACGTCTAAGGATGTCTGAGTCATCTACTGGGAGAGACCTGAAGGGACTGTGACAGACTGAGAGGTCCCGGAGAAGAGAGTCCAGGAGACTGGTATTTCGATCAAAAGAGAACCCCAAAATCCACGGACTGCGTTTCTCGGCTGAGTTACCTTTTCTGGGACTACGATCGTTTCTAACTCCCGTCCTCCTCTTCCCCCGCTGTCCTACTCTACCAACCTACCGTAGTGGCTGAGTTACCTGTATTCAGACGTGTTTGAGGTCCTCTATCACTTCCTGTCCCCTCGGACCGCACGACGTCGGGTACCCCAACGTTTCTCAGTCTGTACCGACTCGCTGACTTGTAGTTGTTAACGTTCCTCTCAATCGGAATACCGATCCGGCTCTCTCTCTCCTCTTTTCTCTCTTTTGGCGAAAGGGCAAGAGATGAGAGAAGTCGTGTGTCCCGGGGGAAAGGAATCAAGAGACCGGTCTTTTCACCCCAAAGAGAATCTCCAAAACGAGAGAAGTGGGTGACATATTCAAGACGTTACGTCTGACGGTCCACTTTCAGAGCCTCTATTTTCCTTTTTTGAGGACCTGTGAGTGACCACAACTAGTAAAAAGTTCAAAAAGGAGGGGGGAGTTAGACCGACGGGAGCAAATGAGAAGTCAGGAGTCCCTCAACGGTAAACGTAAGAACGACCTCTACAATAGATGTTGGCTCTCTCAATTCCTGATTGTTTACAAACAATTTACTTTTTTCAGTCAGACGAGGTAGAGAGAATGACCCACCAGTCGAGGTACTTCTACCCGTCACAGACAGAAGAGGTGACACTGCACTGACCACGGACTAGGTTGCACCATGTACTACTCTAGTTTGATCAAAAACTCAATTTATTGTAAAACGTGTCTTCTTACTTATTCTTTTATAACTTCACTAATTCTTTTTTGTCAATGGGTTCTTACATATCTTACAGATTTACACTCCATTACTACATCCGTACTACCCAAAAAACGACCTCTGTATTCTAACTAGTATCTTTGAGACGACTGTGTGGTCCCAAAACGTTCTACATTCATCTCCTCAAAACGACAACATTATAATTTATTATGTATTTCGAGAACCGTGACTCAGTCTATACTCTCATTATGTGCCAAGTCAGTTGTTATCCTTAACCATACCTAAAGGTTTTCTCCTTTTTGTCAGTAAATTTTGAGATCCGAAATCGAAAACTATTCTTTTTACCATGATCTCACACCATATCTTTTATTTCCTTCCCTCCTTCGAAATAACAGGTGAGACTTGTTACGTATTACTTTCCCAACTTTCGGTCTCTGTTACCCTCTACGGGAAAGATTTACCGGATACTTTACAGTCAGGAGCAGGTTTACTTCGAAGTCTTTCTGTGAGTCTAGGGTCTACTATTTTACCAGTGCCCAGTTCCGTTCACTCGGTATAGCTCCCGGTAGTCATGTCTTCCTCATTGTAATAAATCCTACCGACAACTGTAGGGAACCGTTTACTGTTCCCCTTAATAGTGCCCCTAAGAAGTCATCTTGTGTTCTCACTACCTACAAATCAGTGTTTATCGATGTCCAGTGTGTTTACCAGACGGAGGTCACCATCGTAAAAGTAATGTCTTTACTTTCTCTCCCGTTTTCCTTTGTAAAGGTTTTACATAGAAAGTTGTATCTTGTTATACAAATTTAGTACATCTACATACCGTTTTGGTCATGTTATAACATTTCATTAATTGGAGGTTAATTTTATTTATTTAAATATAAAAAATTTTTTATTTTCCAATTTTTTTTTTTTTCTTCGTTGTCAATCTTGGTCTGTACCTTGTTGCCTGACCAAGTTTTAACCCTTTCCTCATCCGACGACTAAGTTCTACCGCCTCCTCTTCCTACACGCGATTTTTTAGTTAGTTAGTTAGTTAGTTAGTACATTTGATAGTCTTCTCATGGTTGAGCTCTTTACCCCACTTAAAGACTTTCAGAGTAAAGTCTTTAAAACTTCGATATTCTTTTTTGAAAACTTTGTATCAAATTTACCAAAAGTTGTAATTTCGTATTCTCCGGACTTGGTGACTTATATGGTCCTACTAGCGGTACAGATCGGTCACACTCCTCGATAATGACCTAATATCTGTGTGTCTTTCTCTACACACCCCCGCCACGCCTCCCTCTTTGTCGTGACACTGGGGTCATTATTTGACTTGTTAAAGGTCGTTGAGTATTCCTTTCGACCCCTTTTTGGAAGGTGCGAGATCATTTGAGATTGGTTACCTCGTTAGAACTTTAAATATGAAAAGACAAACGTTTAATTATTATTGGACATTAGTTAGAGAGCTAACACTAAAAACAGGGTAACTTACACGATATTATGTTACCTTCGATTCGACGTCTCTTTCTTTAGTCTCACCAGTGATATTTCAGGTTAAAATAGACGGTTCTATTTGTCTTCGGTTTAAATTTACACGTACTTCTAAGAATAACTAAATAACACATGTATTTGTGTATTCGGTTCACGTTTATTTCATGTTCTCACTCCTCCGTACATCTCGTGCCCACCACAGCATATTCGAATCAGAGTGCCACGGAACTTGATCGACACACTGAGCCCGTCCGAGTCCTAAAGAGTCCGAGCTAAGGGAGTGGCAATTCTATTGTCTGATCGAGTCGCAAGGTCCTCAAGAAGGACCGGAGAGAGAAATAATACTTGAACCTACTGACCCCACAAAGAGGCAGAAGGTATATTTTATCCTCCTACGCATACGGACCTGAACATCTACCGTGTCGAAGATAGTATGAGACCGACAAATGAGCGATTCAGAACCGGTTGAGAAACACTGGTTACTTGACATCGGGAGGTCCGAGGAGACAGTTACCCTAAAGGGTCCGTTCCTATGACCTTACCCAACGGTTAAGGAAGAGGTTCGCTAGAACGGATGGATCCCTAGTAGGGTGAAGAGGACGTGACCGTCCCCCTAAGAGATTGGGACTCGACACTCACTTCGGGTACAGTGTGTGACGACGACGACGACGACGACGATTCAGCGAAGTCAGCACAGGCTGAGGCACGCTGGGGTATCCGTCGTCGGGTGATTCGAGGGGGCAGGGACCCTAAGAGGTCCGTTCTTGTGACCTCACCCAACGGTAGAGGAAGAGGTTACGTACTTTCACTTCTCACTTTCACTTCAGCGAGTCAGTACAGACTGAGAAATCGCTGGGGTACCTGACGTCGGGTGGTCCGAGGAGGCAGGTACCCTAAGAGATCCGTTCTCCTGACCTCACCCCACGGTAACGACAGTATGTGTATTAACTGTGGACCGAAATAAAGACTACCAACGTCCTGGCCAATAGATAAACTTTACAGTATGTGATCCTCTAAGGTTTATCTATTGGCCGGGACGTCGGTAGTCTTTATTTCGGTCCGTAGTCAATAGGATTTTGTCTCCGACGGTACAAATCGTCTACGAAGGGTTGAAGATTGACCATAGAGTGATTGTTATTGTATTTTATTTCGTTGAATTAAACAATAGGTTCCTATTTCTTGATCGTGTAAGGTCTTTCATATTCAATGAAACAAGTTTCTATTTGTAAGTTTTTATTAATACTTTGACACATTAATTTTCGATTATCTCCTTTTAATCCTTTTTAAACAATTACTTCTCGTTTTGGTTTTTTCTTGTCCGTTTAGGTTACACTGAGACCTAACCTGACACATTGTCTATTTGCTGTTATGACCTTTTTATGACCACTTTAAGTTTATTTCGTTGTTCTTTTTTTGTTGAACAATACATGTTCCTTTAGGGGTGTTCTGATATTATAAAAATTTGTCTTTGACGTCTTGTCTTTCTTTATCGTGTTCCAGACAGATCAGTTTCGAGACTAAAAAGGTCATCAGTACATACCTACACTCTCAACCTTATATTTCTTTCGACTCGTGACTTCTTAACTACGAAAACTTGACACCACAACCTCTTCTGAGAACTCTCAGGGAACCTGACGTTCCTCTAGTTTGGTCAGTTAGGATCTCCTTTAGTCAGAACTTATAAGTAACCTTCCTGACTACGACTTCGACTTCGAGGTTATGAAACCGGTGGACTACGTTTCTGAGGAGTCTTTACTGGGACTACGACCCTTTCTAACTCTCGTCCCTCTCTTCCTCTATTGTTTCCTACTCTACCAACCCACCATAGTGGCTGAGTTACCTGTACTCAAACTCGTTCGAGGTCCTCAACCCCTACCTGTCCCTCCGGACCATACGTCGTCAAGTACCCCGACGTCTCAGTCTGTGCTGACTCGTTGACTTGACTTGACTTGACTGAGTTTCACGCCTTTTCTTTTTTTGAGGGTTTGGTACTTATGAGATAGATCGTTTCAATAATAAATCTTAACTTTCACTCTCTCAAAAGAACTGTTCGTTTTCAATTCTCAGTAGTGGTGATCTTACGGGAACGTTCTTTACAATTTCCTTTAAGAAATTTCCTTTTTCATTTCCGTAATTAATCATTGTTCTTCTGTGTACCTTCATATTTGGAGTGAACATTTTCATTTATATATCATTTACATCACTCAATTAGTGGACACTTCGATTTCCGTTTTGAGCATTTTTATTGATATTGTCGTTATTAATCAATTCCCTATGTGGTCTATTTTCTACATGGAAATTAGTTGTGAGTCTGATGTATGACACGACCAACTCCGGTTTCCAGTTGCAATGATGTGTCAATAACCTCCCTTCTCGCACGACCGGTCAGGTAGGGTCATAACGTTCCTCGGGGAGTCTTCCAAGAGTTATGTGTTTCTGTCCGAAACCATGCCTTTGACTTCTTGAACACATGAGTTCTTAGAAGTGTCGAAGATAACCTGTATAAAAGAGAAATCCTTACTTCCTTTTAAGAGGGTAAAAACTCAGTAAGCAAATGCTGGTAAGATGTTTTAACGTACATTGAAATATTTATAAAAAATTTTTATGTCAAAATATTTATAAATTATAATACGAATAAACTAAAACTTAACATTTACACTTTGTCAGACAAAAATTCAAAATATATGAACCAATTGTTCCTTTTTGACGTAAAGATCTTACAAAAATACTCATTTAAATTAAATGACTTTTATTTAAAATTTTTTTTCTACATTTTACACTTAGTCTTGTATTTTGTACCCTCCTCTTCTCATTTTTACACTCGAAAATTCTCACGTTTGAATTCAACAATAGTTGGTTTTTTGTATATTTATATATATATGTGTGTGTGTGTATGTGTGTGTGTGTGTGCCATTAGTATACACACATTACCATTAGTATTTCGTTTTTGGATATCATCTGTATGTCTTCTATTACTCTTTCCCTATTTTCTTATAGTTAGTTCAAAAGTTCGGTGTTTTTCTCTCTCGTTCTTTTCTTCCCTGTTTCTTTTTTGATGTCTTTGTGGGTTTCTATTATTTTATCGTTATTCGTATATGGATAGTTGTGAATGATATATCATATTTACCCGATTTACGCGGTTAGTTTTCTGTCCACCGACTTACCTATTTTATGTTTTGGGTAGAAACACGACGACTGTTCTGTGAGTGAAATCTACATCTCTATGTGTGTCTGATTTTCACTTCCCTACCTCTTTCCGTGGCTTCGTTCCTTTAATTTTTTGTAGAGCTCTGTCTACCTTTACCATTGTTTGTAAGACCTTACGTTTTTATCCTTCAGTTTTTTGTGGGCCTCATTGTCCGTTTAAACCGGAACCTCATGTTTTACTTCGTCCCGTTTCCGATTGTCTCAAGACGGTTCTCTTACGTGACCAGTATCGTTTGTGGGAGAAGGTTGTTGTGCTCTCTCAGATGTGTACCCGTAGTGGTCTACCAGTTGTGACTTTAGTCTAACTAATACAGGAAACGTCGGTTCCTAC